>CM035846.1:71377587-71880297 GCA_020510985.1 Pholidichthys leucotaenia
CTTTGCAGCTGCTTTCTACAAAGATCTTTTTAAGAAAGAATTTGTTGAGAATCCACATGTGCTGAGTCATTTTTTGACGGACTTGCCAAAAGTGATGGCTAGCATGAATGTAGAGCTGGAGAGTGGGATCACTCTGCAGGAACTACCAGTAGCTGTCCAGTCTCTTCAGTGTGGAAAAGCCCCAGGGATAGATGGTCTACCATTGGAGTTCTACAAGGCGTTCTGGTCTGAGATCTGTGAGGACTTGCTGGAAGTACTGTCTGACAGTCTGCGGAAGGGTCACCTGCCCCTAAGTTGTAGAAGAGAAGTCCTCACCCTCCTTCCCAAGAAAGGCGACTTGAAAGACATTAAAAACTGGCGTCCGGTGGCCCTCCTCTGTACTGACTATAAAATTATCTCCAAAGAGTTGGCTACCAGGCTGAGGAAGGTGATGGAGCAGGTCATACATGTAGACCAGACCTACTGTGTACCTGGTAGGTTGGTTACAGACAACATTTTTTTTTAATTCGTGATGTTTTGGACCTCTCCAGCTCATTGGTCAAGGAACTTGGTCTTATTTCAATAGACCAAGAAAAGGCGTTTGACCGAGTTGAACATCCATACCTGTGGCAGACACTAGAGGCCTTTGGTTTCAGCTCAGGGTTCATTGCCAAGATCCAGGCTTTGTATAGAGACATTGAGAGTATTCTTAAGATTAATGGTGGTTTGAGTGCTCCCTTCAAAGTTGAGAGGGGTGTCCGACAGGGCTGCCCCCTCTCAGGTATGCTGTACTCTCTTGCCATCGAGCCCCACCTTTGTAAACTAAGGCAAGGCCTCACTGGTTTTAAAATCCCCAACTCTGACTCTGTTTTTAAAGTGTCTGCCTATGCTGATGATGTTGTTGTTTTTACAAGAAATCAAAATGATGTAGACTACCTTTTAAGAACTGTTAATCTTTTTGGTGAGTGCTCCTCAGCGAGAGTGAATTGGGGTAAGAGTGAAGCTGTTGTGGTGGGGGGGAGACCACAAAAAATTGCCCTACCTGGTGGCCTTTCGTGGACACAAGGTGGTTTTAAATATCTTGGTGTGTTTTTAGGAAATCAGACTTTTACTGAGAAAAATTGGGAGTGTTTTTTAGAAAAAACTGAAGGAAGACTAAAAAAATGGAAATGGATTCTGCCAAACTTGTCCTTCAGAGGTCGTGTTTTAATTATCAACAACTTGATTGCTTCAGTGCTGTGGCATCGACTGTCTTGTCTGGACCCTCCACCCAATTTGCTGGCCAGAGCGCAATCTATAGTCGTGGACTTTTTCTGGGACCGTCTTCACTGGGTTCCATAGAGTATCCTGTTTTTACCGAGGGAAGAAGGTGGTCAAAGGCTCGTCCATCTGGCCAGCAGGGGGGCTGTCTTTCACCTGCAGTTCATTCAGCGACTGCTGAGTGGCCCCCTTGACCTTGTGTGGAGACCTATTGCCAGGGCTGTCCTGGCTCGCTGTGGAGGGCTTGGACTAGAGGAGTCGCTGCTTTTAATGGATTTAAGGGGCCAAAAACTCCCAGAACTTCCCCAGTTTTACCAAAGTGCTTTTAAAATCTGGGGACTTTTTAAAAAGAACTCTCCCCAGACTTCCTTGTCGCCTTTCTGGCTTTTAAAGGAACCACTTGTGTTCGGGACCCGTTTTGATGTGGGCAATGTTTTAGGACCTTCTGTTTTAAAAAAGTTCATTTCTGCAAAGGTTACAACGCTGGGACATTTGGTGAATTTATGTGGTCCTAACTTGGACAATGCTGTTGCCCTGTGCTTGGCTCTTGGCGTTTCTTCAGTCAGAGTTATAATGAACTTGTTGAAAGATTGGAGAGACTGCCTGTCCGCAGAAGAACACTCTGCTATTGTTTTACACAGCGTGCTGATGAACCTTTTCCTTTTAGTGTTTTATCTCCTGATTTTAAAGATGGCACTGGAGTGTTTTTAAACTCTGAGCACATTAACATTTGTGACTCTCCTGGTAAAAAAATGTATGGACTTTTGGTGAAAATTCTAAATGTGAATAAGTTAAAAGGTCGAGCTGATACACCATGGAGGAAACACTTGGGTCTGGGTCCAGAGGTGAGGCCTGCCTGGAGAGCACTCTATAAACCACCATTAACTAAGAAGGTTGGAGACCTACAATGGCGAGTTTTACATGGTGCTGTGGCTGTAAATGCTTTTATCTCTCTTTTAAACCCAAATGTTGTTGAGGTTTGTCCATTTTGTCCTCAGAAAGAAACTGTGTTCCATTGTTTTCTGGACTGTAACAGACTGCAATTGTTGTTTGTTTTTTTGGGGAAGCTGTTTTATCTGTTTGAAGAAGTCTTTTCCCTGCAGATTTTTATCTTGGGCTTTCCATATAGACAGAGGACTAAGAAAAAGAGTGAACTCTTAAATTTCATCCTGGGTCAGGCTAAAATGGCTATTTATGTTAGTAGGAAAAGAAAAATTGAACAAATGCTGGATTGTAATGTTAAAGACATGCTGGTTGACATGATCAAGGCTCGAATAGTGATTGATTACAATTACTATCATCTGATGCAAAATGTTGAAACTTTTGAGGCTATGTGGTGCTTTAAGCACATCCTGTGTTGTGTTAAGGAGGGGAAAATTACCTATGGTATGGTCCTGATGTAAGAAGCAAGTTTTTTTTTTTTTAGTTTTCCTGGTTTGGTTACTTATGTCTTTGATTTCTTGTCAGTGAGTCATTTTACTTTTCCATTGCTTCTGTTAGTTGTATTAATTGTTGTGTTTTTCTGTTGAACGTGTGACAATAAAGGTGTGTTGAAAAATCAAAATCTCTCTCTCTCTGAGTGGGTGTGGTCGTGAGTGCGAGCTGGGAGCGTGTGACTGCGTGAGTGAATTTTCTCAAACTTTTCTCTATTTTTTTGTGTTTAAGGTGTTTTTTTTTTGCTAAATAATCTTAAGTTTTGTTGTTTTCTGTAGCTGGGGTGGGGTAGGCGTTCTGGGAGGGGGGGTTTCTGCTGCCAGCTCTGCTGGTCAGCATTGTTTTGGAGCAAGGCTCCGGGTTCGAGAAGCTGACACGCCGGCATGCTGTCAAACTGACACCGGCTGTCAGCTGCTCAGTGGAGGAATGTAGTCTGGCTGTGGGGGAGCTGGTCGGTTATGAAAGCATTAGATCAGCTTCTAGAATGAATAGTGCCATGGTAATCTTAAGATAAGATAAGATAAGATAAGCCTTTATTAGTCCCACAACGGGGAAATTCCAGGATTGCAACAGCACAGGGATAGCAACACTCAGAGCAACAATCAGAAGGCAAGAAAAAACAAGCAAGCAAGAGCAGCTAATATACATATGTACATATTACTATAAAATATATATATACACACACACACACAGAGACACACAGTGCAGAGCATTGTAGCTGGATGGAATAAATATATGAATATATGAACACACAGTGCAGAGCATTGTAGCTAGATGGAATAAATATGTAAATATATAAACACCCACAGTATGGAGCATTGCAGCTAGGTGGAATAAATATGCAAGTATATAAACACACACAGTGCGGAGCAATGTAGCTAGATGGAATAATATGTAGATATATAAAAACACAGTGCGGAGCATTGTAGCTAGATGGAATAAATATATAGATATATAAATATAAACACACCCAGTGCAGAGCATTGTAGCTAGATGGAATAAATATGTAAATATATAAACACACACAGTGCAGAGCATTGTTGCTAGGTGGGATGAAACAGCATAACCGTCTATTTAGTTATCCTACATGGTATGATTATGTGCCCATACATATTCTCACCCTCCATAGCGACCGGTATGTTCCTAGTTGTATGCCGGAGAGGACCATTGTGTAAGTCTATCGCATCTTTTGCATTCAAAAAAAAAAAAAAAAAAAAAAAAAATACTTTTTACAATACAATACAATACAATACTTCCTGGATAGTATTGAAAAAGTTAACCAGGTAGTGGAGAGCGGGGTTGTGATTAAAGACACACTGGTTCCTGTTCTGTCTCTGGTAAATCCCGCGAAGAGAATTACGATCTCAAATGTCCCACCATTTTTAAAGAATGAGCTGTTGGAGAAGTAGCTGTCGAGACACGGGCAGCTTTTGTCCCCAATTAAGCACATCCCTCTCGGTTGTAAGTCCCCGCGTTTAAAGCATGTCATGTCTTTTAGGCGACAGGTGCTCATGATTTTAAAGAATAGCGAGGAAAGCCTCAACCTCGTATTTAAATACCGGATTGACGGCTTTGATTACACCGTCCACATCACCTCCGATAATATGAAGTGTTTCGGCTGCGGAATGGAGGGACACTTGATTCGATCATGCCCTCAGGGAGTGGGGGGTGATCACTCGGGGCCGTCTGGCGGCGGAGCGGCTTTGCTGCTCTCCGAGGCTGACGGCGCTGCTGCGCCGTCGGGCGCTTCGGCCAGGGCCACAGGGCCGTCTGGCGGCGGCACTTCGGCCGAGGCCGCGAGGCTGTCTGGCGGCGGGGCGGCAAAGCCGCCCTCCGCTACCAGCCTGTCGATCATAAATGAAACCGCAGCAAAAGTTAAAGCACATTGCAGGGCTGCTGCACAGACCAACATTGTGGACAAGGGTGAGATTATCGAGAGGGATCACGCTGAGGGTCAGACAGATGAGCCAAATGAGGCCCAGGTAGATGGTGGGACTAGAAAAATGAATATAAAACCACAGCACAGGGTGAGCGAAAAACAAGAAGAGACAGTTACCAGGGTGGCTGAGTCAGTGTTGGAGGATGAGGATGACATCGAAATAGATGAAGAGTTATGTAAAATCTCAATCAAGCGGAATAATTTGGAAACCAAACAGCAGAGGAGCAAAGTGAAAAGGGTTGTCAAAGACAGTTCTGAGGTTTCTCTATCTCAACCAGATTCTTATGCTGGGTCTGAGATAGAGAGTGATGGTGAAAGCAGTGATGATGTGGCCAGTGGAGGCGGTTACCCCTTCACAAAAATACAGAAGTTTTTGCAGGACACTAAGGGATCTAGAATGGTTAAAGTTGAAAACTTCTTCCCCGATCTAAAACGTTTTGTTGACTGTGCTCGGGCCTACATGAAAAATAGGGGAGAGCTTGAGCAGGAAAGCTTTACTGATCAGGAGGTCTACAGACTAAAAAAGCTTGTGCTAAAAGTTAAGAACCAAATTGCCCAGGATGATTAGTCTTTTATCGCTCATTCTTTCTTTTCTGTTTTTGTATTGGTTTTACTCTTTTATATGCATGTGCAGTTTTAATTTTGGCACACTTAACATCAATGGAGCAAGAGAAATGTCCAAGCGAGCGTGTGTTTTTACTCTTGCAGAATGCAAGAAAAGTAATGTTCTGTTTGTTCAGGAGACTCATAGTTCTGAGGACAATGCTGCTGACTGGAGGAGGGAATTTCAGGGTGAAATTATTCTTAGTCATAAAAGCAGCAGCAGTGGTGGAGTGGGTATTTTATTTTCTCAAGATTTTATTCCACTTTCTTATGACATTGATGAGGTAATTGCAGGCCACATTTTAAAAGTTCAAGCTGTTTTTGAGAATGTGAAAGTTGTTTTTATAAATGTGTATGCTCCAACCGTAGGCACAGAAAGATTGGCCTTTTTAAATATTTTAGATGACACGATCAAAAATTGCAGTAATGATGACTTTTTATTTGTGGGACGTGATTTTAATTGCAGAGAAAATCCTCTTATGGATAGGAATCACCCAGAGCCACATGCTGCATCCAAGAAAAGTTTAAAAGTTCTCATAGAAGCTCATGATCTGTGTGATGTGTGGAGGAATTTTCATGGCAAGGCTAGACAGTACACGTGGAGCCATAGAAAGGACAATATTCTGTCCTTAGCTAGACTGGATAGGGTTTACAGTTTTAAGCACCATTTTAGCATTTTTAAAAGTGCTTTTATAGTCCCAGTTGGCTTTATAGATCACTCTCTGGTTCAGTGTTGTGTTTTTATCAAGAATATAAAGTGCAGTAGTGCATACTCTCATTTTAACACATCACTTTTATCGGATAACAGTTTTAAAACTGCTTTTATGTTTTTTTGGAGTAATTTTAAATTAACAAAATCAAGTTTTAGTTCTTTGCAGCAGTGGTGGGATGTAGGGAAGAGCCAAATAAAGAATCTGTGCCTACAGTATACTCGCAATGTCTCTGGAGACTTGGCCAGGTCTGTTCAGGGACCTGGAGAGAGAAGTAGTGGAGCTGCAGTCTTTGGCAGGCTCCACAGGAGAAAGAGGACATTTTGAGGCCCTCAATGGCAAAAAGTCTGTTTTAACTGACCTACTAGATGTGGCCGCCACGGGCGGTGTAGTACACAGTAGGTTCCAGAACATCGCACTAATGGACGCTCCATCTCATTTTTTCTTTGGTTTGGAGAGGAAGAATGGTCAGAGGAGGATGATCCACTCTCTCAGCTCCGAGGACGGGCGGCTAAACCATGAGTCTGCGGAGATCCGTCGCTTTGCAGCTGCTTTCTACAAAGATCTTTTTAAGAAAGAATTTGTTGAGAATCCACATGTGCTGAGTCACTTTTTGATGGACTTGCCAAAAGTGATGGCTAGCATGAATGCAGAGCTGGAGAGTGGGATCACTCTGCAGGCTTTTTTAGTGATTGATTACAATTACTATCATCTGATGCAAAATATTGAAACTGTTGAGGCTATGTGGTGCTTTAAGCACATCCTGTGTTGTGTTAAGGAGGGGAAAATTACCTATGGTATGGTCCTGATGTAAGAAGCAAGTTTGTTTTGTTTTTTTTTTAGTTTTCCTGGTTTGGTTACTTATGTCTTTGATTTCTTGTCAGTGAGTCATTTTACTTTTCCATTGCTTCTTTTAGTTGTTTTAATTGTTGTGTTTTTCTGTTGAGCTTGTGACAATAAAGGTGTGTTGAAAAATCAAAATCAAAAGCTCTCTCTCTCTCTCTCTCTCTCTCTCTCTCTCTCGTGTGCATGCGTGGGCGTTTGTGGGAGCAGGGGTGTGGAGTGGTGTCGAGTGAGTACGTTAAACTTTGTATTTTCTAACTTTTTCTCTATCTTGTGTGTTTGAGGTGTGTGTGTTTAATATAGTGGGTTGAGTGTGTGTGTGCTGGGGTGTGAGTGTTGGAGTGAGTGTGTTGGGGAACGGTAGCTTCTGCTGCCGGTTTTTCCCGGCCGGCATCATGCCGGTGATTGATGGTGGTGTGGAGTTTGAGCGCTTAACCCGGCGTCATGGTGTGAGAATCCTCCCGACAGTTCCCTGTTCTGTGGAGGAGGCCAGCCTCGCTGTAGGACAGGTGGTTGGGCATGGCAGCATAAAATCAGCATCGAGGATGAACAGCGCAATTGTGATCTTTCTGGATTCGACTGAAAAAGCTGATCAGGTGGTGGCACAGGGAGTGGTCATAGGTGACACTTTTACTCCCGTTTTACCGCTGGCGAATCCGTCTGGGAGGATCACCATCTCAAACGCTCCTCCTTTCGTTAAAAATGATCGGCTGATTAGAGAGTTGTCCCGTTTTGGCCAGGTTGTGTCCCCTATCAGAATGGTCTCTCTGGGTAGTAAATCACCCCTGCTGAAGCATGTTGTGTGTCACAGGAGGCAGTGTTTCATGGTGTTGAAAGACAGCTCTGCTGAACTGAACGCGTCTTTTAATTTCAGGATTGACGGCTTTAGCTACTTGGTGTTTGCAACATCTGAAACCATGAAGTGTTTTGCGTGTGGCGCAGAAGGCCATCTTATTAGGTCATGTCCTGAAAAGGCGAACACAAAGAGCACTGGCGGTAAGAAAGGTGACGCCGCTGTTTCTGGTGGTCCGGAGGGTAGCGCTACATGCGGTGCGGCGGATGCCGCCGCGGCGCCCGCTTCTGCTGGGGCGGTCGCGGCCGCAATTGCGGCCGCGTCCGCTTCTACTTCTGCGGGGGTGTCCGCGTCCGCGGCCGCGTCCGCTGGGGCGGCCGCGGCCGCTTCTGCTGAGGTAGCCGCAGCGGGCGCGGTAGTTGCCCCCCCCAAACATTGATGGTGGGAAATTTCTGTCTGGCGGCAGCTGTGATCATTGTGACGAGCCTGTCACCCGGAGTAAAGAGGCGGAGGGTGTAAGTAAGAGTGCAGTTAAACGAAGGAACGTGGGTGAGCAGACTTTGCAGGCGGGGGAGGAGCGGTTTGAGGCTGTAGCGGACACACAGAGCAAACACTGCATGACGAACGTTGCAGTTCACGAAGAAATGCAGGAATGTAGTTTTGTTGAAGAGGATCCTTTTAAAGCTGCACAAAAAAGAAAAAGTGCTGAAAACTTGCAGAGCTCTGCTAAATCTAGTAGGGCTGGGAAGTTAGATTTACTAGATGAGAGCGTCTCTGACGAAAGTGGAGCTGAGTCTGAAATGATGCAGACGCAGACGCAGGAGGAGCAAAGCTCCTATTGTTTTACCAAAATTAGGCAATTTCTCCAGGTGACCAAGGGGAGCAGAGCTGTGAAAGTGGAAAATTACTTTCCAGATCTGGAGTTATTTGTGGCATCAGCTCGCAAGCTGATGAAACTGAATGATGGGAATGAGACTTTTACTGATCAGGAAATTTTTCGTTTAAAGAAACTGGTTGTCAAACTGAAATCACAAATTACTAACAGTCATGTTGACTCTTAGTTTGTTTCTTCCCTTTTATGCTAGGTGTGTGTTTTTTTTACTGTACCTTATTTTTATCCTTTTTAATGCCCCACCTTAGAATTGGCACTCTTAATATAAACGGGGCCAGGGATGATGTAAAAAGGGCCTCTTTATACAAGCTTTTTAATTTAAAGGCACTTGACGTGCTGATGGTCCAGGAGACTCACAGCACTGTAGACATTGAGTGCCGGTGGAGAAAAGAGTGGGATGGCTGCATTTTTTTTAGCCACAAATCCAATAATAGTGGAGGGGTGGCTGTACTTTTCTCTCGGGGTTGTGTGCCTGTCTCTTATGAGGTAGAAGAGGTGGTGAAAGGACATGTACTCTTGCTAAAGGTACAGTTTGAAAACGTAAACTTGGTTCTTATAAACGTCTATGTGCCAACCCAGAGAGCAGAAAGGATCAGGGTCTTTAATATGCTATCAGATACGGTTAGATCCTGTAATCCAAATAGTTTTTTATTTCTGGGGGGTGATTTTAACTGTACATTAAACCACAGACTGGACAGGAACCATCAGGAACCTCACCCTGCTTCTGCCAATAGGCTGAGGGAACTAGTGAAGGCACATGAAATGGCCGATGTGTGGAGATCACATCATGGGGACCAGAGGCAGTACACCTGGAGCCATGCTAAAGATAACCTCTTATCTATGGCTAGGTTAGACCGTTTCTATGGTTTTAAACACCAAATGAGTGTTTTTAAAAATAGTTGTATCTGTCCTGTTGGTTTCACTGATCACTGCCTGCTGATTTGTTCTGTTTTCATTGAAAATGTAAAGTGTAAGAGTGCTTTTTGGCATTTTAATAATACACTTTTAAATGATGTGTTTTTTAAGGGAGTTTTTCATGATGTATGGAAGTCACACAGGGAACAAAAATCTTCTTTTAGTTCTCTCCAAATGTGGTGGGATTTTGGGAAGGCACAGATAAAACAATTCTGCCAACAGTACACTCAAAATGTCACTCGTAGCTTGACCCAATCCTTGAAAGTTCTGGAGACTGAGGTGGTAGAGCTAGAGGAGTTACTCAGTTCTACCGGAAAACAGGAGCACTTAGAGGCTCTTAAGTCAAAAAGGTCAGCCTTGGCTAGCTTGCTAGGGGTCACCGCACAGGGTGCTCTGGTCCGCTCGCGCTACATGGATGTAGCTCTGATGGACTCGCCCTCCCAGTACTTTTTTGGACTGGAGGGGAAAAATGGACAGAGAAAGCTCATTCACTCCTTGTTGGGCGATGACGGGAGAACAATCTCCACAGCAGCAGAGATCAGGAAACAAGCTGCTAGCTTTTACAGTGAATTGTTTAGAGCAGAGTGGAGGGAGGACACGTCACTGGGCCAGGTTTTCCTTGATGGTCTTCCAGTGCTCTCAGAGGACCTTGTTGCCGGCTTGGATGCTCCACTGTCTCTGTCTGAGCTGCATACGGCGCTAATGAGCCTCCAGAATGGAAAATCACCAGGCATAGATGGTCTCTCTGTGGACTTTTTTAAGGAATTCTGGCCCCTGCTTGGTCCAGACCTGCTGGAGGTTCTCCAAGATAGCTTGGAAAGGGGGACCCTACCCACGACCTGCAGGAGGGCCATCATCACACTGTTGCCGAAAAAGGGGGACCTCCAGAGCCTAAAGAACTGGAGGCCGGTCTCTCTGCTCTGCACAGACTATAAGATTCTCTCAAAAGCTCTGGCCCGAAGACTGAGAAAGGTGATGAGCGAGCTCATTCATGTAGACCAGACTTACTGTGTGCCTGGCAGGCTGATTAGTGACAACGTCACTTTAATTCGGGATATTTTGGAGGTCTCTGGTTCATTGGCGGTAGAAACTGGTTTGATTTCAATTGACCAGGAAAAGGCGTTTGATCGGGTTGAACACCAATATTTATGGACAGTTTTAACAGCTTTTGGGTTCAGCCCAGGCTTCATAGCCAGGATACGGGTCTTGTACAGTGACATTGAGAGTGTACTGAAGATAAATGGGGGCCTGTCTGCCCCTTTAAAAGTCCAGAGGGGGGTTCGGCAGGGCTGCCCTCTCTCAGGGATGCTGTACTCCCTCGCCATAGAGCCTTTGCTTCACTGCCTGAGAAGGGACCTATCAGGAGTCACTTTTCCTGGCTGTGACACCACGTTCAAGCTGTCGGCCTATGCAGATGATGTAGTCATTCTGCTAAATAAGCAGAGTGACATTGACGTTCTGGTTAGGAGTGTCAATCTTTTTGGCCAACTTTCCTCTGCAAAAATAAACTGGGGAAAAAGCGAGGCTCTGATGGTGGGGGAGAAACTAGAAAATCAGCTTACGCTGCCTGGTGGGTTGATTTGGAAAAAAGGAGGTTTTAAGTATCTTGGTGTCTTTATTGGAAATCAGCAGTTTGAGCAAAAAAATTGGGATGGGGTCATAGAGAAAATTAACGGGAGACTAAACAAATGGAAGTGGCTAATGCCAAGAATATCTTTTAGAGGAAGAGTGCTCATTTTAAATAATCTTGTTTCCTCATCCCTGTGGCACCGCCTCATGTGCATGGACCCCCCTGCTGGTTTGTTGTCCAAAATTCAGTCTGTTTTGGTGGACTTTTTTGGGGGGGGTGGACTCCACTGGGTTCCTCAAGCCCTGTTATTTCTTCCCAAAGAGGAGGGGGGGCAAGGAGTGATTCATTTAGCTAGTAGAGGTGCTGCTTTTAGACTGACTTTCTTACAGAGACTGCTGACGGGCCCCCAGGACCTGGTATGGAGGCCTTTGGCCTGTGTTATTTTACAGAGAGTCCTTGGGCTTGGGCTAGACCTCCCTGTGTTTTTAATGGATTTTAAGAACTCTAATGCACTGTCTTTACCCAGTTTTTACCGCAGTCTCTTTTCAGTGTGGACTCTTTTTAAAAAACAAAGAGGGCCATGCGATTCCCTCTACTGGTTGTTGAGGGAGCCGCTGGTTTTTGGTGGTCGCCTTGGTGTCCTGCCGGGAGTTGGAAGGACCTTCCTTGATAGGCTGTGTTCCAGGAACGTTCTCACTCTGAAGCAAGTGGTGGAACTGGCTGGTCCTGGCCTCAACAACGCCTCAGCTTTAGCAGCTCATCTTGGTGTCAGGTCGAATCGTTTCATCGATGGTCTTCTTGCACACTGGAAACAGGAGCTTCATGGACTTGAGCACTCCCTACTCTTGGACTTTAGCAATGGCACGCTGCAGCCGGAAAGCACTGACCCCTTTCCCTCTCTCACGCTCTATATGGACTTTGACGTCGCTCCTTGCTCCTTACTGGCATTCTGTGCTCCCACTGGTGTGGACTTTGGAGGAGCCAGTGGTAAGGCACTCTACAGACTGGTTGTGATGGCACTCAACAAGGACAGATTGAACACCTGTGTGGACACTCCTTGGAGAGCCTATTTTAAGCTAGGAAAAGGGCATCGGCCTGCCTGGAGGGCTCTTTATAAAGCCCCTCTCCCTAAGAGGCATGGAGACTTACAGTGGAGGGTCTTGCATGGTATTATAGCAGTCAATGCTTTTGTTTCTGTGATTAACAGCAGTGTCAGTGATCAGTGTGTTTTTTGTTCCTCTAGGGAGACTGTTTTTCATTGTTTTATTGAATGTCAGCGCCTGAGTGGCCTCTTTGAACTTCTCACAGAACTTTTTCATATTTTTAAGGAAGTTTTCTCTAAGCAGGTTTTCATTTGTGGTTTTATGTACAATCGTCGTTTTAAGCAGAAGTGTCAACTACTGAACTTTGTTTTAGGGCAGGCAAAGTTGGCTATCTATGTAAGCCGGAGAAGAAAACTTGAGAATGTTGAGAGTGATGTTGATGTCAAAATTTTATTTGTGAGGCTACTTAAAGCCAGAATCAGGCTGGACTTTCAGTTTTTTATGGGGAATGGGGATGTGGAAGGTTTCAGGACCCTCTGGTCCCTGGAGAATGTCCTCTGTTCAGTTCATGATGGACAGCTTTTTTTGGGGCGTTTTTTGGGGGATTAATTTTCTGTGTAACATAGCATGATATAGAAATTGTATTGACTGATGGACAAGTGTGTTTATTAAAGATCCTTTAAAAATCAAATCTCTCTCTCTCTCTCTCTCTCTCTCTCTCTCTCTCTCTCTCTCTCTCTCTATATATATATATATATATATATATATATATATATATATATATATATATCACTCTTTCACTCTTTCACTCTAATTCAGGTTAATAATATAACCTGAATTAAAATCATGTACAATGTTTGGACAATTTAAACAAAAACTAAAGGAAGAAATATTCGAAACATATATACAACATGACATGTAAAATCACATAAGGATTGTTATATCCAATCTGTGTTGTGTTGTTGATTAGATTTTTTTTGTTGTTGTTGTTTTTTGTTTTTTTGTCACGTTTTGTCTTAGCTTTGTTCTGAATTGTAATCGCTCTTGTTTTGTTTTTCTTTTTAATTCTTGGATGGAATATGAGTGGGCAATATAAGCTGCGGCTTCAGCCATCACCCATTTCGGATAACTTATGTTAAACTGTATAATCAGAGGAGTTATTGTTTGATTTGACCTTGCTGGATTCCACCCCCCCCCCCCTTTGTTATATTGTTCTGTTTCTCTTTTTTTAATCTTTACTTTTAATCTATCCCAAATAAAGTTCTATTTGTAAAAGAAGAAGAAGAAGAAGAAGAAGAAGAAGAAGAAGAAGAAGAAGAAGAAGAAGAAGAAGAAGATTGTAAACAGCTAATTCATTGTCTCCAGAGTTGGGACCAGGAAGCAGAGTTGCAGTCTTACATGCCTCTCTGCAGCTTCTCTCCATCCACCACCCCTCAACTTAGTCCCTGTCTTCCCCGTCAGAGAATCACTGTTTGCTCCCTCTAAAGTAAATAAAAATATAATATATAAGCACCCCAAAGTGATTCAACAAAAAGCTGATAAAACCAAACATGTTGCCTCTAAATCTAAATGAATTAGCTTCTGTTCCTCCTCATAATTTAAAAATTAAATGTGGTTAGTTAAATATTAGGTCTCTAACTCCCAAGTCTCTGCTAGTCCATGATTGGTTAATTGATCATCAGAATGATTTAATATCCCTTATAGAGACTTGGTTAGGGCAAGAGGATTATGTTGGTTTAAATGAATCAACTCCCTCTGGTTATTTAAACTGTCAAAATCATAGATGTTCTGGTCATGGAGGAGAAGTAACAACAATTTACCATCCCAGATTACTATTTAATGTAAAGCAAAAAACATCTTATAATTCTTTTTAGGGCCTGGTCCTCAGTATTGGGCATGCTAGCAATTTTACGTTAAAACCTATTTTATTTGCCAAAGTTTGTCATCCTCCCACAGCTTACTCAGAGTTTTTAATTAAATTTGTAGAGCTCTTAGCTGATTTAGTTTTTAAATCAGATAGCATAATTATAGTAGGGGACTTTAAAATATATATAGATATAGATAATGATTGCCTTAAAATGGCATTTAATTCAATATTAGGCTCAATAGCTTTTCTCAGAAAGTAGGAAATTCTACCCCTTATCTCCACCACATGTTGGACCTTGTGCGGACATATGACATTGAAATACAAAAATCGTAGTGTCTCCTCATAATCCTGTAGTGTCAGAACATTATCTGTTAACTGTTGGTTATACTATTTCTGACTATTTGGCTCCAAATGAAAAATATTACTAGAACAGATGTCTCTCAGAAGATGCTGCTACGAAATTTAAGCAGGTTGTTTCCTCAATGACATGTGTCAGCACAACGGAGATAAATTATGGAGATTTCACTCCTTCTGTAATTGAAAGCATGGTAGATGGTGTGAAAGCTTTTCTACATCAGACCCTAGACATAAAAAAGAAAAAGTCTAATCAGAGATTTCTAACTCCTTGGTTCAACATAGAAGCTTGCAGCTTAAAACCAAAGACTCGTCAATTAGAAAGAAAATGGTACTCCTGTCATGATTTCCTGCCCATCTTGGGCAGGAGAGACAAAAACCCAAATGCAGGATAATGTTGTGTGTGTTTAGTAAATAAAAGAGTCTTAACAAAAGCTTCAACAGATCAACTGCAAAACTTTATTTACATTGGATGCTCTCCTGCTCACTGGTGAGAACAACACAGAAGAAAAGACCAAAGGTGTCCCCAGATGAGACTGGTCAGCGGGTGGAACAAACAGTACTCAGAGGGCTTGGAACAGAGCAGTCCGTGGAGGTGACAAACCAATAATCTGGCAAATACCAGTGAGCAGACAGAGCTTAAATAATACAAGACCTAATGAACAGAGTGATTACAGGTGTGAGTGAGTGTGTGCCTTTGTGTAGGAATGTTTGGGTGTGTGCTGAGCAGAGTGAGCACAGGTGTGAAGGAGTGTGTGCATGTGTGTAGTTAAGTGTGTATGTGTGTGCGTGAGTGTGGGTATGAGTGTGCGTGCGTGTGTGTGTGGGGGGGGGGGGCTGGCTGAGCCGAGGGAGTGGAAGCAATCAGTGAGTGGAATCAGCTGTCACACATTGACAGGAGAGGGAGGCGTGGCTGCCACCAGACAGGAGGCAACAAAGCCAAACCCCTTACTGCTTCTAGTCACAAAATAAATACAAACAAACCAAAAGCAGACTACTCAAGAGATGATAAAATAACCAGAAATATAAACAGACAAATAAATGTCCTGTTTGAATGACTATCATCCTGTTGCACTTACACCAATTGTGATGAAGTGTTTTGAATGGCTTGTCAAACCACACATCACAGCCTGCCTCCCTGCATCACACGACCCGCTCCAGTTTGCATATCGTTCAAACCGCTCCACGGAGGATGCTATAGTCACCACCCTACACTCTGTCATCACCCACCTGGACCAGAAACACACCTACGCCAGACTCCTGTACATTGATTTCAGTTCAGCATTCAACACCATTATTCCCCAGAGACTGATAGAGAAATTGCTCCTTCTCGGTCTGAACACCGCCACATGTCTCTGGATCCTGGATTTCCTGACTGAGAGACCTCAGTCTGTCTGGGTTGGAAACAACATCTCCAACTCTGTCACGCTGAGTACCGGAACCCCTCAAGGCTGTGTACTCAGTCCACTGTTGTTTACACTTCTAACACATGACTGTGTATCCAAACACGAGGGGAACCAGATTATTAAGTTTGCAGATGACACCACAGTGGTGGGACTCATTCAGAGGGATGAGGAATCGATGTACAGGGAAGAAGTGAGAGACCTGGAGGGCTGGTGCAGGGAGAACAATCTGGTGCTCAACGTGGACAAAACGAAGGAGATGATTATCGACTTCCGGCGGTCACAGCCTGAGCACGTCCCCCTCAGCATCGGCGGCCTTTTAGTGGAGAGAGTAGAGAACATCAAGTTCCTCGGAGTGCAGATCTCGCAGGACCTGACCTGGAGCAAGAACTCCTTGGAGATCAGGAAGCGGGCTCAGCAGAGACTACACTTCTTGAGGAAACTCAAACAGGCCTCTCTCCCCATCTGCATCCTCAGGACCTTCTACAGAGGTGTGGTGGAGAGTGTTCTGACGTACTGCATTGCTACATGGTACTCCAGCTGCAGTATGTCAGACAAAAAAGCCCTGCAGAGGATAGTCAAGGGGGCGGAGAGGGTAATTGGAGTCTCCCTCCCCTCTGTCCAAGAACTTTTTCAGAACCGTTGTAGGAGCAGGGCACTGAACATTGTCAAGGACCGTTCTCACCCTCTGCATAAACACTTTGAACTTCTTCCATATGGTAAACGATTCCGGAGCATCAGAGGCAGAACCACCAGACTGATCAACAGCTTCCTCCCACAAGCTGTCAGGATGCTGAACAGCTGACCCGGAATCTCACATACACACTACTGCACCTATGGACATTTTGTATATTATAGTTAGTTATTCTTTTTCCCCAAGTATGTCTCAGGGATGTGGGAATGGATGGGGGTGGGGGGGGGGGGGGGTGGAGCTATGTGGGAGTGTGTCTTAATCATGCTGCTTCTTATATGGATGCCGAGAGAAACACAATTTCATCTTGCCTGCGCTACAGTTGTATGTACAGCAATATGACAATAAAGTTTGATTTGATTTGATTTGATTTAAAGGCACCAAAATACAACAGCACATGGAAACACCAGCTAAGTAATGACACAACCATATGGAACTCAAAAGGTAACATAAAACACAGATAACAAAGGAATAGGAAAAAGCCATGAAGCCAAGCTCAGGAGAAACCCAAGCCCAGTTCATGACATGCTCCACTAAATTAGATGAAATTATGGTATTAATGGGGTACCACTGTTCTGGTTATGTATTTACTTAAAGAACAGATATCAGTATGTATGTGTTGGTAGCAAAAACTCACAGTTACTGAAGGTTACTTGCGGAGTCCCACAGGGTTCAGTTTTGGGGCCATTGTTGCTCAATATGTATATAAATGACATATGTAAAGTTTTGGAAAAAATGGATTTAATATTGTTTGCAGATGACATTAATTTATTATGCAGTGGAAGCAATTTGGAACAACTTTTGGATTCACTCGGAAAGGAATTAGGAAAGCTTAAACTGTGGTTTGATTCAAACAAATTAACGCTCAGTTTAAGTAAGACAAAATTTATAGGTTTTAACAACAATCACAACAACTCAGTAGCTAAACTCAGTGTAAATGGTGTAAAGATTGAAAAGGGTATCCGAAATTAAATTTCTTGAAGTAATAATTGATGATAAACTTTGTTGGAAGTCACATATTAATTATATTAAAGGTAAAATATCCAAATCAATTGCAATACTACACAAAGTGAAATATTTGCTGAATCAACCCACACTATATACTTTGTATCATTCATTAATACTCCCATACATGACATATTGTACTGAAGTATGGGGGAATACATATAAAACCAACATATATCCAATCTTTATGCTTCAGAAGAGAGCTATTAGAATGATAAACAAAGCTGCTTTCAGGGAACCAACAAACCCACTTTTTCTTAAATTAAAAGCTCTCAAGTTGAAAGATCTGGTTGACTTTAAAACTGCAGTAATAATGTTTAAAGTGAAGAATCTATCACTGCCCGCAAATATCCAAAAGCTGTTCCAAACAAGGGAGAAACAATATCATTTCAGAGGAATGTGTATATTTCTAAAACCTTCAGTGAGAACTACTACCAAGCAACACTGTGTCTCAGTGCAAGGAGTCAGATTGTGGAACGCTTTTGGACCTGAATTAAAATCATGTACAACGCTTGGACAATTTAAACAAAAACTAAAGGAAGAAATACTCCAAACATATATACAAGATGACATGTAAAATCACATCAGAATTATCATATTCAGTATGTGTTGTGCTATTGCTTAGTTTTTTTTTGTTTGTTTTTTTTTGGTCAAGTTTTGTCTTAGCTTTGTTCTAAATTGTAATCGCTCCTTTTTTGTTTTTTCTTTTGAATTCTTGGATGGAATATGAGTGGGAAATATAAGCTGCGGCTTCAGCCATCACTGTCATGGTTCGAGCGCCAATCCCCTCCGCACTCGAGCCATGTACTATCCTCGCCCATTTGACGGCTGTGTGCCCCTTTTGGCTCCCTGAGCTTTTATTGTGACAGTGCTCGGAGGGGCTTCCGGCTCTCAGGTTTGACAGCTGAGCCACATTTCATCTCATCAGTGGCTCTCCACTTAAGAGGGCAGCTGGGAATGAAAAGACGCGGCAGTCTCGTCAAAAACTTTCCCATTGTCTGACACATCGAGCATCCCTTGGCTCAGACGTTGTCTACTCATCCTCTACGTTCGTAAGTTTATTCCTTTGTTAACCTGTTTTCATTGTAGTGTGTTTTAGCCCCCCGTGGCTTGTTATTTTGTGTTCCTTTTCAGTTCCATTAATAAACTGTGCAAACTCACCGGTGATTTGTGGCATCTTATGATGGCTCGCGAGGGCCATCCATGACAGTAGACTGCCGCCAAACTAAGATGCCTGTCGCCGTGAGTTTGCCGTGGTTTGGAGTTTTCCCCTTCGCTTGGCCTTGAGAACAGGATGTCAGCCCTCGAGCGTGGGTTCTGCCCTGAGTGGTTTGAAGAGATCGACAGCTATCTGGCTAAAGCCCATCGTCTCATGCCCACTCCAGCGGCAGGTGACTACTTGTTCCTCGTTCAGCGGGCCTTATTGAGATACCACCTCACCTCCTTTCCGGAAGGAAAGGAGAGGGTAACATGGATTGTGGCACAGCGAGTGTTAATTGAAAAGGTGGCCAGGGAACCTCCTCCTTCTCCCTCGAGTATGGCGTCCCCGACAAGAGTGGAGATCCGTAGACTGGAGGGAAATCCCAGCAAGAGGCCGACGGAGAGGCATCCCCGCTCCACGTTTCAGAATTCAGCTCCTGTCGCCCGTCCAGCCCTGGTGCCATGTGTTCCTGGTCCCCTCGCCTCACCATCTGCCAGTAAGCATCGCCGCCATGTCACACCGGGGCCTCGGCTAGAATCCCATCCGGATCCAGCTCCGGGTCGTCGGAGGAACCCAGCCTCCCAGTCAGCTGCATCTCCCACGTCATGACAGGAGGGATTCCCCGCAGTCGCTTCCCCCGGGTGATCTGTCCAAGCTGTCCCGTCAGCTTCTCGTGCCCGGACTACCTGGGCTGTGGCCCCCTCCTCCTTGACGTCATCTCCGGCTGCTGTGAGTGCTGTGAGTCATGCTTTGGCTGGGCCCATCTGCAATCCACCACGAGTAGGCTCCTCCTCATCTTCCCAGGAGCCTGCCGTCACCATCCGGAGGGGGAAGAGAAGAACTCCACCCGCTGCAGCAGGCACCATCTCACCTCCGGGAAACAGGCAAGTGCAAGTTCATTCTTCTCCTCATAGTTGTGATTTGCCTTGTCTGACTCCTGGGGGCGGAGTTCGGGGTTCGCAGTCCACCGAGCTCCTACCACCTGCTGTAGCTTCTGTCACTAAACCGGCTGCCTCTGTGTCTCCCTCCGCTGAGCGGTCCACAATGCCAGGCCTACGTCGCTGGACGAGGAGGGGGCCTGCGGTTCTGGAGAGCCTGGTTCCAGCCCCGCAGCCACGTCATGGGCAGAGGAGGAGAGCGGCCTGCAGCCTGGAGCCTGCGCCAACGAGGAAGCATCCCCAGGTCTCCACAGATGAGCAGTTTGATCCAGCGGGTCGAGGGTCCCCTGCCACCACGCTGTGCGGGTCGTCGGTGTGGACGTTAGCGCCAGAGGGTCCTCAGACTGCGGAAACCATCATGCCGGCTGCGGAACCTGCTGTAGCCAAGTGGGAGCCAGACGACGACCTTCTTCATCCTGAGCCTGGATCAGCGAAGTGCTGGACGGCGACAGAACCCGAGTGCAGGCAAGTGCTCTACTTTGTTTTCCTTCTTTCTATTTTGGAGCATTTTTGCCTGCCTCTTGGGGAGACAAGCCAGGGGCAGCCGTCTGCTGCACCCGAGCTCGTCTCACTGGGCTCTGTCGCTACCGGTGATTCTGATCCCGGTTCTTCCCTTTCTCCTGAACCTTCTCCCAGGGTCACCGGTGCGGAGCCAATCCCAGTCGCTGTGCTGGAGGTTCAAGGTTCGGGGTTGGAGGTCGTCACTAGTGCTGCGCCGACCCAATCGGGGTCCAATGCAGGTGCAGCCGAGACCCAATCGGGGTCCAATGCGGGTGCAGCACCAGTATGGGTCAAGGTCAGTGAAGGAGCGGCAGACCCTCTGTTGCCTGACATTGTGCTGGCTCATCGTCATCTTCGCCACCATCCCAGCTCATTGCCACCGGGGGCCGTTGGGGTTCTCTACGTTCACCCCGGCTCTCCCATGTCTTTCCCCTCTCCAGGGAGGCCATCACCAATTGTTTCCCCATGGTTCTGGTGGCTGAGGGATGCGGGTCGGCCGCCTGAGGAACTTTTTTGCCGGTTTGGCGCCCTGGGTCTGCCACCCGATGTACTGTGCTTTCTACTGGGTGACCTGGTTCGGCCGCCGGAGGTTCTGACTTTCCGGGCCTGGGACTGGGGTAGGCCGCCCGAACATTTCCTTTTCCCCTTTATCACCCTTTGGCCATTGGACGCAGGGAGACTGCTGGAACTGTTCCCATTTTATTGGACTCTGCCTGTCATCATCCTCATGTGTTGTGTGGTCCCACTGAGGTATAAGGTCATTCTGTGTAGTTGTTCTGACCAGGGTATTTGTTGTTGTTAGCATGTTTTTTTCTCTCCTGTCTGAGGGATGAAACATGCCTAACACTTGGTGTTTTTGCTTTTTTGCCCTGCTCTGTGTTTACTGTGCGTTATGGAGTATTGTGTTTTCTGTTAACCATACTCAGTAATTGCCTCATTTGTGCCCTGTTCTAAGTATCATTTGTGCATTATGGAGTATTGTTTTTCTTTTAACCTTACTCTGTAATTGCCTCATTTGTTCCCTGTCTCCATCGTGGTTGTTTTTTTTTGTTTGTTTTTTTTTTCCTGCCCTGTTCTAATTATCATTGTGCGTTATGGAGTATTGTGTTTTTCTTTTAACCTTACTCTGTAATTACCACATGTGTTCCCGGTCACCGTTATGGTGTTTCCTCTCTTTTGCTGGTTCTCACCCTCCAGGCCTGTTCCCTCATCCGCCCACCCTGGGGGAAGGGGGGGGGGGGGGGCTTGGGTGTCATTGGGCGCTCGTAGCTCGCCCTTGGGGGGGAAGGTACTGTCATGGTTCGAGCTCCGATCCCGTCCGCACTCGAGCCATGCACTATCCTCGCACATTTGACGGCTGTGTGCCCCTTTTGGCTCCCGAGCTTTTATTGTGACAGCGCTCAGAGGGGCTTCCAGCTGTCAGGTTTGACAGCTGAGCCGCATTTCGTCTCATCAGCGACTCTCCACTTAAGAGGGCAGCTGGGAACGAAAAGACGAGGCAGTCTCGTCAAAAACTTTCCCATTGTCTGACGCATCGAGCATCCCTCGGCTCAGACGTTGTCTACTCATCCTCTTCTTTCGTAAGTTTATTTCTTTGTTAACCTGTTTTCATTGTAGTGTGTTTTAGCCCCCTCGTGGCTTGTTATTTTGTGTTCCTTTTCTGTTCCATTAATAAACTGTGCAAACTCATCGGTGATTTGTGGCGTCTTATGATGGCTCGCAAGGGCCATCCATGACAATCACTCATTTCGGATAACTTATGTTGAACTGTATAATCAGAGGAGTTATTGTTTAATTTGACCTTGTTAGATTATTTTCCCCTTTGTTTTATTATTCTGTTCCTTTCTTTTAATCTTAACGTTTAATCAATCCAAAATAAAGATTTATTCATTCAATAAAGATTCATTCATTCATTCATTCAAATCTATATAGCTTGGAGAAATCTACTTCTAATTAATCAAAAAAAATCTCTTAGGAAAGCTAGAACAAGTTTTTATTCTGCATTAATTGAAGAGAGCAAGAATAATCTCAGGTTTGGGAGGGGTGACCTAGTTAATAGAGCATCTGCCCCACAACTGGGAGATCATGGGTTCAAGCCCCAGCCGGGTCATACCTAAGACCATATAAATGGTAAATGGCGTTCACTTATATAACGCTTTTTGACGTGATTGCTTAACCCAGGAGACAGACGCTGACACGAGTAAACTGGTTTGACAATTATTTATTAACACAGAGTGGTTTGGGGAGTGTGTGAATGCGTAGGTGAGTGCAGTGTAGCCTGGCAGCTGGAGCTGAGCGGGTCTTGCTGCGACCTGGCAACCCTGGAACACACAAGCACAAGGGATTAATGCGGCTCGTTGTAATGGAGAACTGAGACTTGTGCTGCTTACTTGCAGGTGCCGCTGCGAGATTCCTGTCGGCTCCGTGACTTGGCGTGGCTTGGTGCAGGTGGCGCTTGGCGCTGTGAGGGTGAGGAGGAGATCCGAGGAGGAGGAGGTGATGTCCCGTTATCAGGGGAGATGAGTCCGCCACCAGGGAGGTCCACCTGTGCACAGGGGAGAATACTTTGACAGGGTAAGTTTTGCTGTGGCTTACGTGACGTGGCTTGATGAGAAGTCTTGGAATTAGTTCTGGCTTGAGGTCGTGTCCTTGACTCGATGTGTAGCGAAGACGACAGACGACTCCGTGCCGAGCAGTCAGAAGCACCGGCTTTTAAGGCCTGCTGATTGCTGGTGGCAGGTGTATGCGCAGCTGGGACTAATGACAGCCGAGCGGCCACCATGACAGTACTCCCCCCTCTAGAGGGGCCTCCAGGCACCTGCCCTATCCTACCTGGATGTGCCCCATGGAAATCGTGAATGAGCTGCTTGTCAAGGATCAACGCTGGGCGAATCCAAGAGCGGTGCTCAGGGCCAAATCCCTCCCAGTCCACCAAATACTGAAGACCCCGGCCCCGCCGGCGGACATCCAAGATGGCAGTCGCCCCCCAAACTGGGTGGCCGTCGACCATCCTCGGGGGGGAAGGAGCCACGGGGGGCGGGCACAGAGGATCGGAGATGTAGGGCTTGACCTGGGAGACATGAAAAGTAGGGCAGATGCGCATGGAAGGGGGAAGAACTAGGCGCACAGACACCGGGTTAATGATGCGTGAAATCACATAAGGACCGATGAAGCGCTTTGTCAACTTACGCTTCTCGGCCGGCACATTGATATTTTTGGTAGACAACCAAACCTGTTGACCCACCTTATAGTCCGGGGCAGTTGGCCACCTGGATATTGCGTTCCATGGTCCTGAGGAGGGCTCTGCGGGTGACAGTCCAGGTCCGACGGCAACGCCTGACATGGGCCTGAACTAAAGGGACAGCCACCTCCTTCTCTTCCTCCGGGAACAGTGGTGGATCATACCCCAGAGACGCTTTAAACGGGGACATCCCCGTCACCGAGGACACCGTGGCGTTGTGCACGTACTCGATCCAGGGCAGGAACGTACTCCAGGAAGAGGAGCAAGAGGAGATGACACAGCGGAGCGCAGCCTCCAGCTCCTGATTGGCCCGCTCACACTGGCCGTTGCTCTGCGGATGATAACCAGACGAGAGACTTGCCGTGGCCCCCAACACCGTGCAAAACGCCTTCCATACCTGGGACACAAACGGTGGGCCTCGATCCAATACAAAATCGGCCGGGCTGCCATGAAGACGGACCACATGCTGCACCAGAAGATCCGCCGTCTCCCGCGCTGAAGGCAACCCCCGGAGAGGCACAAAATGGGCTGCCTCGGAGAAGCGGTCCACTATCTTCAGGACCGAGGTGAAGTGGTCCAAGGGGGGCAGGCCGGTCACAAAGTCCAGAGCCACATGGGACCAGGGGCGGGAAGGGACTGGCAGAGGATGGAGAAGACCTGCCGGGGGGGGGGGGGAAGATGATGATTTCCCGGTGGCGTATTGAGTGCAGGCCCGGACATAGCTGGTAACATCCTTCCTCAACCCTGGCCACCAGAAGGCTCTCTGCAGCAGGTCGATTGTGCAACTGATTCCTGGATGGCACGCCAACTTAGACGCGTGACACCACTGGATGACCTCACTCCTGACTGAAGGGGGAATGAACAAACGGCCCGGGGGACCCCCACCCGGGTCGGGCTCAGTTTCCTGCGCTCTCCTGACCCTGTCCTGGATCTCCCACGCGAGGGCGCCCACCACACAGGATGACGGCAGGATGGTCTCCTCCTGATCCCCGACGGTCTTTGCCTCGAACTGCCTGGAGAGGGCGTCTGACTTGCCGTTCTTGCTCCCTGGCCGGTAGGTGATTGTAAAGTTAAACCAGCCGAAGAAAAGAGACCAGCGGGCCTGGTGGGCGTTCAGCCGCTTAGCCATCCAAAGATACTCCAAATTTTTATGATCCGTCCAGACGAACAGCTGGGCAGCCCCCTCCAACCAGTGCCTCCATTCCTCCAAGGCGAGCTTCACAGCCAGCAGCTCCCTGTCACCAATGCAGTAATTCTTCTCAGCAGGTGTTAGGCGGTGGGAGAAGAAAGCGCACGGCCGGATCCTTCCATCCACCGGGGAGCGTTGGGAGAGGATCGCCCCAACTCCAGAATCTGAGGCGTCCACCTCCACTAGGCACTGCAGGGCCGGGTCCACCTGGGTCAGGACGCGGGCAAAGGCAAACTCATCTTTCAACCTCCCGAATGCTGCAGCCGCTTCCACACTCCAACGAAAGGGGGTCTTGGGGGACATGAGGTCGGTCAGGGGGTGGGCGATGATCCCAAAAGTTTGGCACAAATTGGCGATAGAAGTTGGCGAATCCCAAGAAGCCCTGCAACTGCTTCCTGGAAGTGGACGTGGGCCAATCCACCACCGCCTTGACCTTGGCCGGGTCGGGGAGCACCTGATTGTGTGCGATAATGAATCCCCAAAAGGACATCTTGTCGGTGTGAAACTCACACTTCTCGGCCTTGAAAAACAGCTGATTCTCCAGGAGGCGCTGCAGGACCCGTCTCACGTGCACCTGGTGTTCCTCCAAAGTGCGTGAGAAGATCAAGATGTCATCCAAGTACACAAACACGAAGGAGTTCAGGAAGTCCCGGAGGACATCATTAATTAATCACTGGAAGACGGCCGGCGCGTTGGTTAACCCAAACGGCATCACCAAGTACTCAAAGTGGCCGCTTGGGGTCCGGAACGCCGTCTTCCACTCGTCGCCCTCCCTAATGCGCACCAGGTGGTATGCGTTACGGAGGTCCAGCTTCGTGAACCAAGATGCCCCCTGGAGAGAGTCAAAGGCCGAGTTCATCAGTGGCAGCGTGTACTTATCCTTGATGGTAATTTCATTCAGCCCCCGGAAGTCAATACAGGGACGCAGCAAGCCATCTTTCTTCCCTACAAAGTAGAAACCTGCCCCCACCGCCGAGGAGGACAGTCGAACAATTCCAGAGCTGAGGGACTTCTTAATATATGTGTCCATTGGCCTCACGCTCCAGGGCAGACAGGCTATACAAACGACTCGCCAGGAGAGGGGGCCCTGCCCTGAGGTCGATCGCACAGTCGTAGGGGCGGTGGGGGGGGAAGGGACAGTGCCCGTGACTTGCTGAAAACCGCTCCCAGGTCGTGGTAGACTTCTGGTACCTTGGACAGGTCCGGGGTCGGCATCGAGGGCGGGGTCACCGATACCGAGGGGGCACACGCTGCAGACTGGAGGCAGGCACTGAGGCAAAAGGTGCTCCACGCGGTGATATTTCCAGCTTGCCAGTTGAACGTGGGGTTGTGGAGACGTAGCCACGGGTAACCCAGGATCACAGGCGAGGAGGAGATGGGCAACACCAAGAACCGGATCTCCTCCCTATGATTTTCCGAAACTATCACCGACACGGGAGCTGTCTGGTGGGAGACAGTGGTCAGTGAAGCCTTTGACAGCGTGATGAGGTTGACAGCTGGGTGAAGGGGTTGACAGCTGAGGCCCAGATGGGTTGCCAGGTCTCTGGAGATGAAGCTTTGCTCAGCTCCAGAGTCAATAAGGGCATGTGTAGTGTGTTCCCTGTGTTTATAAATTAGTCTGATGGGGATACGGCAGCTAGTGAGGGTTTTTTTCTGCTTTACGTCCGTGAATCCCCCTACTGTAACCCACGAACCTCCCCTTTTAACCGGTTAGGACACTCAGCTACCCCATGAGACTCATTGCCAAAGTAAAAACACAAACCCAGATCCCTCCCGCGCTGTCTTTCAGCCGCCGAAACACCCAATTGCCCAACAATCATTTCCTTCTGCCCCGGAAGTCTACAGCGAAATCGGCTGCAGATTTGTTGCCCTGCCAAAGGCTAAGCAACCGGTCAGTTAACACCGCGCCCCGATCAGTATGGTCAAAAATCTCTAAGAATTCTGCCACGAACTGCTGGTAAGTTAAGTGGGAGTAGCTGGGTTTAGCCATAACTGTGTACGCCCAAGCTAACGCCCTCCCTTCGAGCAGGTTAGAGATGTACCCAATCTTGCTATGGTAAGTGGGAAAGTCTCCCGGGACGCAGTGAAAAACTGTCTCGCATTGTAGCAGAAAACCCCGTGCCTCTCCGAGTTTTCCGCCAAAGCGGGCGGGGGTAGGCACGGGAGTGAGGCGAGGTGAAGGAGGCTGGAGTAATTGACTAGCAGGTGGGACTACAGGGGCTGATGAAGCCCCAGCGACCGGGGGGAATGCCTGGCGTCCTTCCAGGTGATCCAGCCGGCTGTTAATCTGAGCTAATTGATTTAAAATAACTGTCTGTTGATGGACAATTAAATCTACTTGTGCGCTTAAGGTGTTAAAATGGCGCGCCAGCGTGCTGTCTGCTGGGTCATCTTGACGGAGTCGTACTGACATGATTGCTTAACCCAGAAGACAGACGCTGACACGAGTAGACTGGTTTGACAATTATTTATTAACCCAGAGTGGTTTGGTGAGTGTGTGAATGTGTAGGTGAGTGCAGCTTAGCCTGGCAGCTGGAGCTGAGCGGGTCTTGCTGCGACCTGGCAACCCTGGAACACACAAGCACAAGGGATTAATGCGGCTCGTTGTAATGGAGAACTGAGACTTGTGCTGCTTACTTGCAGGTGCCGCTGCGAGACTCCTGTCGGCTCCGTGACTTGGCGTGGCTTGGTGCAGGTGGCGCTTGGTGCTGTGAGATCCGGGGAGGAGGAGGTGACGTCCTGTTATCAGGGGAGATGAGTCCGCCGCCAGGGAGGTCCACCTGTGCACAGGGGAGAATACTTTGACAGGGTAAGTTTTGCTGTGGCTTACGTGACGTGGCTTGACGAGAAGACTTGGAATTAGCTCTGGCTTGAGGTTGTGTCCTTGACGTGATGCGTAGCGAAGACGACAGACGACTCCGTGCGGAGCAGTCAGAAGCACCGGCTTTTAAGGCCTGCTGATTGCTGGTGGCAGGTGTATGCGCAGCTTGGACTAATGACGGCCCAGCGGCCGCCATGACACTTTTCTTCTCATCTAGGATGACCAAAGAGCTTTACAGATCCTGCAATCCACCCATTCACACATACATTCACACACTGATGGCGGCAGAGCTGCCATACACACAGGCGCTAACCAGGCCACCAGGAGCAAAAAATGGTACTTCCCACTATCTAGCTTGGTGCTCAGCATAATAGAATGGGGAAGGAAACTTTGTTCATGGCAGTGGCCCATCTGATTCTAGATGTGTAATTAACATTGCATATAGAAGAAACATAATTTTGTTCTACTGTACATGATTCGCTGTATGGATTGAATGAAATTAAAATTAGCTTCCTCTTCTTTTCAGCACTGTAACTAGGCTGACAAAGAGACAGGACTCTGTCAAATCTAGCAATCCCTTAGAGCTTACCAGTCAGGACTGTGTGAAATTCTTCAATAATAAAATTTCATCTATCCATCCATCCATCCATCCATCCATCCATCCAGCCATCCATCCATCCATCCATCCATCCATCTATCCATCAATCCGTTTATCCATCTTCTACCGCTTTTCTGGAGGTCCGGGTCACGGAGGCAGCAGTTCAAGCAGAGAAGCCCAGACTTCCCTCTCCCCAGCCACCTGCTCCAGCTCTTCAGAGAGGATAGCAAGGCATTCCCAGACCAAATGGGAGACATAGTTTCTCCAGCGAATCCTGGGTCTGCCCAAGGTCTCCTCCCAGTGGGACGTGCCCGAAACACCTCAAGTGGGAGGCTTCCAGGAGGCACCCTGATCAGATCCCCGAACCACCTCAACTGGTTCCTTTCAATGTGGAGGAGCAGTGGTTCTATTCTGAGCCTCTCCCAGCTGTTCCTCACCCTATCTCTAAGGGTGAGTCCAGCAATCCTACAAAGAAAGCTCTTTTCAGCCGCTTGTATCTGCAGTCTCATTCTGTCAGTAATTACCCAAAGCTTGTGACCATAAGTGAGGATAGGAATGTAGATTGATCGGTAAATTGGCAGCTTTGCCTTAGAGCTTAGCTCCCTCTTCACCACAACGGACTGGGACAAAATCCGCATCACTGCAGATGCCGTCCTGATCCGTCTGTCAATCTCTTGCTCCATTCTCCCCTCACACGTGAATAAGACCCCAAGATACTTACAGTTTAACAGTTTTACAGTTTAACAGTTTATTCACACACACACACACACACACACACACACACACATCACACATCACACATCACACATTAACAACAGCGTGAATGAATTACAATATTAATTATCAACAGCATGAGTAGCAGTATACAATAGGCTTTTTCTTTACATTGATTTGGAATGTGAATGGGTCATCCTAAGTAAGCTTTTTAAAACTTTTAGTAAACAACTTAAACTCCTCCACTTGGGGCAGGAACTTGTCCCCAACCTGGAGAGGACAATCCACCTTTTTCTGGCTGAGGACCACGGACTTGGACTGGAAAGTGCTTATTGTCATCCCAGCCACTTCAAACTCAGCAACAAACCATCCCAGTAAGACCGATAGGTAATTGCTGGATGAAGCCAAAAGGACAACATCATCTGCAAACAACAGAGATGAGATCCTGTGCTCACCTAACGTGATACCCTCTGATCCCTGGCTGTGCCTAGAAATTCTATCCATAAAAATTGTGAGCAAGATTGGTGACAAAGGGGAGCCCCTGCAGAGTCCAACTCTCACTGGGAATGAGTCCGACTGAGTGTTGCAGGCAATACGAACCAAACTGTTATAACAGTCGTATAGAAACCAGATAGCTCGTAACAATAAGCCCGATACCCCATACTCCCGAAACACCCCCACACACGCAAAAAAAACCCCACAAGGGACACGATTGATTGCCTTCTCCAAGTCCACAAAACACATGTAAACTGGTTGGGTAAACTCCCACGAACCCTCGAGGATTCTCGAGAGGGTAAAGAGTTGGACTAAGACTAAAAATGATCCAACAGACTCTCATGATGAATGCTCAAACAAGGATTCAGTGTACCCCTTCCCCCAGTATGGGATTACTGGGGCCCCACCCAGGAGCCAGGCCTGGGGGAGGCGCTTGATGGCTAGCACCTGGTGACCTGGTTTCTGCCCGTGGGACCCCGCCGAAATCAGCCTGAAGGAGTTACATGGGTCTGCACTCCAGTGGGCTCACCACCTGCAGGAGGGACCATGGGGGTCCAATGCTATGTGAGTCAGGTGGTGGTCGAAGGCCGAGACCTTGTCAGTCTGATCCCAGGCTTCCTAAACTGGCTTTTGGGACGTGGAATGTCACCTTTCTGGTGGGGAAGGAGCCTGAGCTGGTGCATGAGGTTGAGAGATACCGGCTAGATATCACACAGCTCTGGTTCTTGAACCTGTTTCCTGGAGAGGACCTGGCGCTTGGCCTACTCTGGAGTTTCCCCAGGCAAGAGGTGGTGAGCAGGGGTGGATATTCTTGTATCCCCTCACCTTGCTGCCTCGATATTGATCTTTTTGCTGGTGGATGAAAGGGTTGTTTCCTTGCACCTTTGGGTTTGGAAATGGGTCCTGACCATTACTTGTGCTTATGCACCAAATTTATTGGATTTCTGTGCTAACCACAGTTTATCCATAACGAGCACCATGTTCAAACATAAGGGAGTCCACATATGAACCTTGAACCAGGACACCCTAGGCCACAGGTTGATGATCAATTTTGTTATCATGTCATCAGACCTGTGACGGTATGTTCTGGAAACTCGAGTAAAGAGAGGTGCAGAGCTGTCAACTGATCACCACCTGGTGGTGAGTTGAATCCAATGGCAGGGGAGGATGCCATTCAGACCTGATAGACCCAAATGTATAGTGAGGGTGTGCTGGGAACATCTGGCTGAGGCCTCTGTTTTGGAGGTCTTCAACTCCCACCTCTGGAAGAACTTCGACTACATTCAGAGGGAGTCTGGAGACATGGAGTCTGAATGGGCCATGTTCTCCTCCTCCATTCTAGAAACGGCTGCCCATTGTGGCCACAAGGATGTCAGTGCATCTTGTGGTGGCAACCCCCGAACCAAGTGGTGGACACAAGTGGTGACGGGGGCCATTAAGCTGAAGAAGGAGTCCTATCAAGCTTAGTTGGCTTGTGGGACTCCCGAAGCAGCTGAGGTGTACTGGCAGGCCAAGCGGAGTGCAGCTCGGGTGGTTGCAGAAGCAAAATCTCTGAGGATTTTGTGAGGCCATGGAACAAGACTTTTGGTCAACCTTGAAAAGATTCTGGCAAATTGTCCAGTGGCTCTGGAGGAGGAAGCAGCTCCCTCTTCACACTTTGTATGGTGCAGATGGGGCACTGCTGACTTTGACTGGGGATATCATCGGGCGGAAGGAGGAATACTTGGAGGATCTCCTCAATCCCACTGACACGCCTTCCACAGAAGAAGCAGGGCTTATGGAAAAGGGGGGCAACTCGTCCATCACAGGGGCTGAGGTAGCCAAGGTGGTTAAACAGCTCCTTGTTTGCTGGGCCCCAGGGGTGGACGAGATTCGCCCTGAGTACTTCAAGGCCCTGACTGTTGTAGGGCAGTCATGGTTGACACACCTCTGCAACATTGTGTGGAGGTTGGGGACAGTGCCTTTGACATAGCAAACCGGAGTTGTGGTTCCTCTCTTCAAGAAAGGGGACCGGAGGGTGTGCTCCAACTGTAGAGGGATCACACTCCTCGGACTCCCTGGGAAGGTCTATGCCAAGGTCCTGGAGAGGAGAGTCTGGCTGTTGGTCGAACCTCAAATTCAGCAGGAGCAACATGGTTTTTGTCCTGGCCATGGCATAAAATTTCATCTATCAGAGATAAAATCAGTCAGATCCTAGCCACCATCGATTTAAATGGTGTAACAACTACAACTACAGCTCCTTCAACTGATATCTGTTTGGATGATTTTACTCCAACTGGCCTTTGAGAGTTAGATAAAACAATTTCTTCATCCAAGCCTTCAACTTATCTACTAGACCCTATTGCTACCAGGTTATTTAAAGATGTCTTCCCATTTAATGGTAGCTCTTTTCTTCAAATAATCAATTCTTCATTAGTATTGGGCCATGTACCACAGGCTGTTAAAACTGCTGTAATTAAACTGTTAAATAACAAACCAACACTGGACCCAGGGTTTTTTAGCTAACAATAGACCAATCTCTAATTTTTCTTTCATTTAAAAAATCTTAAAAAGAGCTGTTGCTATGCAATTATTTGACCACTTGTAGGGAAATGATTTATTTGAAGAGTTTCATTCAGGGTTTAGAATTCATCATAGTACTGAGAAAGCTTTAGTGAAGGTCACTAACGACCTCCTTATGGCATCTGATAATGGACTTGTGTCATAATTGCTCTTTAGGGCAGGAAAAAGGCACCAATCACCGGCCATGAGTTTGCAGCATTCTTTGAATGAAAATAACAAAATAACAAACAACTTGTGAAAGGAAGGGACACAGGTCAGCAAAATAGCATCAGCTAAGGTGAGAGTGATCATCAGCTGAATCTAGGAACAAATAGATACACACGTAAAACAAAGACTGATGACTTACATGTTGCGAGGAGAGCTGAGAGTAGAACGCTGCATCAAACAAAGATGCAGAGCCCCTATAATAGGAGTCAAAACTCATTAACACAGTAAACCATAGGAGTGGGTACCTGAACGGGCAGGAGAAAGTGAGGATATGTGATTGGGATCAGCTGAGTGAATAAGAAGGAGGCGAATCAACTTGACAGCTGACGGGGCACGCCCACACGAGGCTACACGCCCCTGGCAGCTGTCAACAGTTAAAAGGTAAACTAGAGAAATAAAATAACATACAAAATAAATATACATAAATACAGAATAAAAATAAAACACAAACAAGAAAAAAATGGCAAGCAAGGCCAGAACACAAAAACCCAAGCAGGCATAAATAGCACATAACAGTAAATAAACAGCAAAAAAGCCATGAAACTGAGTCTGGTAAAAATCTCCAGTTCATGACAACTTGTTTCTGTACGTGTCCTTTTAGACGTTGGTGAAGCTTTTGATACTATTGATCACAATATTTTACTTGATAGATTGAAACACCATATTGAAATTGACAGCTTTGTCTTAGAACTCAGCTCCCTCATCACCACAACAAACCGGTACAACGTCCGCATCACTGCAGATGTTGCTCCAATCCGTCTGTCAATCTCTCGCTCCATTCTCCCCTCACTTGTGAATAAGACCCCAAGATATTTAAACTCGTCCACTTGGGGCAATTTAAGTATCTGCCTATTGATGATGTTTCAGATCATCAAACAAACATAAATATTAGACAATGATTACACAAGTAAACACGAAATGCAATTTTTAAAAGGAGTTTATTATAAAGGGGAAAAAAAATCCAAATTTACATGGCCCTGTGTGAAAAAGTGATTGCCCCCCGTTAAAACATAAATCATCAGTCGTTAATCACATTGTTGGAAAGCTGAGTTTAATTTATCTAGCCACACCCAGGCCTGATTTCTGCTACACCTGTTCTCAGTCAAGAAATCACTTCAGTAGGACCTGCCTGACAAAGTGAAGTCGAACTAAAGATTCTCAAAAGCTGGACATCATGATGTTATCCAAAGAAATTCAGGAACAAAGGAGAAACAAAGTGATTGAGATCTATCAGTCTGATAAAGGCAATAAAGACATTTCTAATGTTTATGGACTCCAGCAAACCACAATGACAGCCATTATCCACAAATGGCGAAAACATGGAACAGTGGTGAACCTTCCCAGGAGTGGCCGGATGACCAAAATTACCCCAAGAACGTGATGACGACTCATCCAAAAGGTCACAAAAGTACCCACAACAACATCCAAAGAACTGCAGGCCTCACTTGCCTCAGTTATGGTCAGTGTTCATGACTCCACCATAAGAAAGAGACTGGGCAAAAAATGGCCTGCATGGCAGAGTTCCAAGACAAAAACAACTGCTGAGCAAAAAGAACATAAAAGCTTGTCTAAGTTTTCAAAGACAACATCTTGATGATCCCCGAGACTTCGGGGAAAATACTCTGTGGACTGATGAGACAAAAGTTGAACTTTTTGGAAGGCGTGTGTCCTATTAAATCCGGCATAAAAGTAAGATAAGATAAGATAAGATAAGCCTTTATTAGTCCCACAACGGGGAAATTCCAGGATTGCAACAGCACAGGGATAGCAACACTCAGAGCAACAATCAGAAGGCAAGAAAAAAAAAAAAAAAAAAAAAACAAGCAAGCAAGAGCAGCTAATAAACATATGTACGTATTACTATAAAATATATATATATACACACACACACAGACACACAGTGCAGAGCATTGTAGCTGGATGGAATAATATATGAATATATGAACACACAGTGCAGAGCATTGTAGCTAGATGGAATAAATATGTAAATATATAAACACCCACAGTACGGAGCATTGCAGCTAGGTGGAATAAATATGCAAGTATATAAACACACACAGTGCGGAGCAATGTAGCTAGATGGAATAACATGTAGATATATAAATATATAAACACCCACAGTACGGAGCATTGCAGCTAGACGGAACAAATATGCAAATATATAAACACACACAGTGCAGAGCATTGCCGCTAGATGGAATGAAACAGCATAACCGTCTACCCAGCTATCCTGCATGGTATGATTATGTGCCCATACACACTCTCACCCTCCATAGCGACCGGCATGCTCCTAGTTGTATGCCGGAGAGGACCACTGTGTAAGTCTATTGCATCTTCTGCATTCAAAAAACTATTAGTTTGTTACGTCTTTTTTGCTATCTCTGCGAGCAGCCCTGCTTAGGTTGTACAGTCTGACAGCCGTTGGTAGGAAGGACCTACGAAACCTCTCGGTTGTGCACCTGGGATGATGTAGTCTGCTGCTAAATGAGCTCCTCAGTGCATTCAGTATGTCCTGCATAGGGTGGAACTCGGACTCCAGCAGAGATGACAGTTTAGCCACCGTCCTTCTCTCTCCTATCTCCTCCATCGGATCAAGGCGCTGCCCCAGGACAGAGCTAGCTTTCTTAATCAGTTTGTTCAGTCTCTTCCTATCGGCTGCAGTAATGCCACTGCCCCAGCAGACCACTCCAAAAGTGATGGCTGATGCCACCACCGTGTCATAGAATGACTTCAGCAGCGCCCCTTGTACACCAAAAGACCTGAGTCTCCTCAGCAGGAACAGCCTGCGCTGTCCCTTCTTGTAGAGTGCATCAGTATTGTGTGACCAGTCTAGTTTATTGTTCAGATGAATACCCAGGTACTTATAGGATGTCACCATCTCGATGTCTGTTCCCTGTATATTTACTGGTACTGTGAGGGGCTGCCCATGCCTGCGGCAGTCCACCACCAGCTCCTTAGTTTTCCTCGCGTTGATCTGGAGGCAGTTCCGATGGCACCAGTCCACGAAGTCCTGGATAAGCCCTCTGTACTCAGCTTCATCTCCATTGGAGATGAGGCCAACGATCGCAGAGTCATCAGAGAACTTCTGTAGATGGCAGTGTGTTGTGTTGTGTGAGAAGTCCGCAGTATAAAGAGTGAACAGGAAGGGAGCCAGCACCGTTCCCTGGGGGGCCCCCGTGCTACTGATGATCGTGTCGGACACACAGTCCCGGGTTCTCACAAACTGAGGCCGGTTCGTGAGGTAGTCCAGGATCCATGATAACAGGTGCTGGTCCACCCCTGCGCGCAGCAGCTTGTCCTTCAGGATCATCGGTTGGATGGTGTTGAAAGCACTGGAGAAGTCAAAGAACATGATCCTCACCATATTCCCGGGCTTCTCCAGGTGGGACAGAGAACGGTGAAGGAGGAAGATCACCGCATCCTCCACCCCAATGCCATGCTGGTAGGCGAACTGGAGTGGATCCATCGCTGGTTCCACCAGGGGGCGGAGGTGAGCAAGGAGCAGTCTCTCCAGGGTCTTCATCAAGTGGGACGTCAAGGCCACCGGTCTGTAGCTGTTCAGGTCTTTGGGGTGGGAAGTTTTTGGTACAGGTACCACACAAGATGTTTTCCACAGCTGTGGTACCCTCCCCAGTTTCAGGCTCATGTTGAAGATATACGTCACAATCCCACACAGCTGGTCTGCACACAGACCAGCAAGTAACACAGCATTTCAGAAAAAGAAAATCATACCGACAGTAAAATATGGTAGTGATAGTGTGATGGTCTGGGACTGTTTTTCTGCTTCAGGACCTGGAAGACTTGCTGTGGTAAATGGAACCATGAATTCTGCTTTCTATCAAAAAATCCTGAAGGAGAATGTCCGGCCATCTGTTCATGACCTCAAGCTTAAGCGCACTTGGGTTCTGAAGCAGAATAATGATCCAAAACACACCAGCAAGTCCACCGCTGAATGGTTTAAGATAAACAAAATGAAGACTTTGGAGTGGCCTAGTCAAAGTCCTGACCTGAATCCTTTTGGGATGCTGTGGCATGACCTTAAAAAGGTGCTCCATGCTCAAAAATCCTCCAATGTGGCTGAATTACAACAATTCTGCAAAGATGAGTGGGCCAAAATTCCTCCACCGCGGTGTAAAAGACTCATTGCTAGTTATCGCAAATGCTTGCTTGCAGTTGTTGCTGCTAAGTGTGACCCAACCAGTTACTAGGTTTAGGGGGAAACACTTTTTCACACAGGGCCATGTAGGTTTGGATTTTTGTTTCCCATTAATAAAAAAAACACTTTCATTTAAAAACTGCATTTTGTCTTTACTTGCGTTATCTTTGACTAATATTTAAATTTGTTTGATGATCTAATACATTAAATGTGACAAACATACAAAAAAATGAGAAATCAGTAAGGGGGAAAACACTTTTTGTCTGTGAAGCCAGATTACAGTAACCAATTTGCCAAATTAGATGCTTGTCTAAAGGAAATCAGAGCTTGGATGACTTGTAATTTCTTGCTATTAAATTCAAATAACACTTAAGTCATTCTAGTTGGCCCCCCCAAAAAACTCAGAAATACCTTTCCAAATCAAACTCTTAGTTGGGATGGGGTTACTCTTTCTCTTAATAGTACTGTGAGGAACCTTGGAGTTATTTTTGATCAAGACCTGCTTTTTGACAGTGGTGGCCAAATCGTTCAGGATGTGGACTGGTGAGTGGAGGATCTCTGGTTTGATGCCTGGGCAAGCAAGATTAGGTCTTGGGGGGAAATATAACATCACAGTGTTTGCCCTACCCTCCTTAACTTGGCTGTGGTGCCCTCTTTAACCCAAACTGCTCCAGCAGAGCTGCTCAGTGTCCACAGGTCAGTCTGTGGTTGTACTGGGCAGCTTCCTGGTGTGAATGTGTGAGTGTGAACAGGGCATCCTTAAGAAAAGAGAGGTTTCCTCTCATTTGAACGGCCCTATATAAATAAAGGTCAAATTAAAACAAAAAAAAATCACATATTAAACTTGTTTCTCAGACTGCCTTCTATCATTAGCATAATATTGCCAAGATTAGGAGCTTCTTGCCTCACAGTGATGCTGAGAAACTAATCCATGCTTTTGTTAGCTCTAGATTAGATTATTGTAACTCTTTATCATCAAGGTGTCCTAAAACATCTTTAAAGTCTTCAGCTGATCCAAAATGCTGCAGCAAGAGTTGTAACAGGTACTAGAAAGAGAGATCACATACTGTATCTCCAGTTCTGACCTCCCTTCACTAGCTTTCCATAGAATTTACAGTTAAGTTTAAAATCCTTCTCTTCACTTACAAAGCTCTAAATAATCAGGCCCATTTTTATTTAAAAGATCTGATGGTACCCTATCATCCTAACAGCACTATGCTCGCAAAATGCAGGATTACTTGTAATACCTATAATCTCCAAAAGTACAATGGGAGGCAGAGCCTTCAGTTATCAAGCTCCTCTCCTTTGGAACCAGCTGCCAATCTGGATTTGGGAGTCAGACTATATCTCTGTTTTTAAGAATAGGGTTAAAGCCTTCCTTTTTGATTCAGCCTATAGTTAGGGTGGGATCAGGTGACCCTGAACCATCCCTTAGTTATGCTACTAATAGGTTTAGACAGCCAGGGGACCTCCAACAATGCACTGTACTTCACTCCTTTCTTCACGCTAGGTTAAATATTTCTGGTGGTCATTAACATCTGTTTGTTCTCTCCCACAGGTTGAGTCCCCATCGTGCTGTTTGCTTTCTACATGTTTGTTCTTGTCATCTTCTCTATCCCCCCCCCCCCCCCCCCAGCCAGTCACAGCAGATGACTGCCCCTCTCTGAGCCTTGTTCTGCTGGAGGAATCTTCCTGCTAAGAGTGTCATATTCGCCCTTTTCAGGCCATAAATGAGGCGCCAAATGCCGACAGAGAGTTTGCTTGTTTATTTACAGAAAACACAAAATAAAGAGCCATGTGGGGCAAAACACATACACTAAGCATTGAACACAAATAAAGAGCACAAACACCAATATAAGAGAGCAGCGAGGGTGAAACCTAGCGCTATAGAATAAATACTTACAGACGATAGCAGCGAGGACGGAACCTGATGCTGGAACAGGACTGGAGACGGACATAGGGATTCCAGCCTAAGGTTGATGAGGTCGCAGCGAGGAGTGAGCCTCAGTTGCTCCCTTAAATACTAATAATAAAGGCAACAAACCAAACAGGAGAGGAGAAAACCTAATCACCACAATTATAATCAGCTGTGACAGTACCGGCTTGACTTGACAGCCCAAAGTCCGGCCGCGGTGCTGTCACAGTAAAAGCCCCAGGAAGACCAATAATAACAGGGCAGTAATTATAAGGGTAAAAAGGGAAAATACTGAGTGACTCGAGCCCCGATTAGCTCAGTGCTCAGATCACCACAGTACCCCCCCATTCAAGGGACGCATTTCAGGCGTCCATAGTGACATCCAGGAAGCTCCCACCTCCCAACCAGAAAGCTATCAAGACCAACCTCTGGTGGGCAAAGGGGGAAACTGGCTAGGAGGGATAGAAACCCAAAAGAAAACAGACACAAAAATGTCTAACAGCAAAATACGGAAAAAAAACTAAACAAACAAAAAAAACCCACAAAGATCAAATGATAAACAACAAGGCTAGGGCACAAAATAGTGTGGCCAAAAATTACATGAACAAATAAAAAATAGCAAAATACTAACCCCAACATGAAATGAGACTTTCCTCACAGAAATATCCAAAACCAGATAAACAGGTGAAAATAAAAAAATATATACTGTGTGTACACTTCAACTCAGATAACAAGGCAAGGAGAAGAAAGAAAAAACAAACAATACATCACTTTAACAATATCTGAGAGAAAGGAAGAAAAGAAAAAAAAAAAAAACACCACGAATGAACCAATATAGGGAATACTGGCAGGAAGAGAAAAAAAAAAAAAAAGGAAGTTCAGGTGCCCTGCTGGCATCCAGACCCCACATTAAAGAAAAAGGTACTGGTGGCCTACCCCAGTCCCAGAACCAATGAAACGGTTCCTCAGGCAGCCGAACCAAGTCCCAGCACCAGCAAAACGGTCCTTCTGGCGGCCGACCCAAGTCACAGAACCAGCACAACAGCTCTTCACATGGCTGCCCAAAGTCCTTAGACCACCTGGATCGGAGGGGTGAGCTCGGAGACGGCTTCCCAACTGAAAGCTTCAACAAAAGGGAGCCGAACCATAAGGGAGGGACCCCAGAGGCATCTGGTGGTGGAGAATGGGGGGGTGGGGTGTAAAGGGAACCAGTCCGGTGTCTAGCAGTGGAGGATCTGTAGCTCCCTCACCATCCTTGAACCAGACCAGCGCAGCACCTATGGTGGACCTTGACCAGGCAAGCACAGCACCCACGGTGGACCCCAATTGTGTCAGAGCAGCACCCACAGTGGACCCCGATCAGGCCAGTGCAGCACCCATGGCAGACCCCGACTGGGCCAGCGGTGCACCCACGGTGGACCCTGACCGGTCCAGCGCAGCACCCACGGTGGACCCCGACCGGGCCAGCGCAGCACCCATGGCGGACCCCGACCAGGCCAACGTTGCATCTGGGACGACCTCCAGACACGAACCCGGAGCCTCGACGACATCGACTGGAGCTGACTCATTTCCGGTGACACTGGAAGAAGGCTTGGAAAGAGAGGGAGGACAGGAGTCAGAGTCACCGGCAGCGGCAGAGCCCGGCGAGACGAGCTCGGATGCAGCAGCCGGATGAACCCGACTCTCCTCCCCAAGAGACAGGCAAGAATTCTCCAATACAGAAAATAAGAAGACAAACTAGAGCACTTGCCTGATCTCAAGCTTTACTGCCGTCCAGGACTCCGACAATCCAGGCTCGATGATCATGAGGTCCATTCACGGTTCCCACTCGACTGCAGTGGCCACTGCAGCCGGCATGATGGTCTCCACAGTCCAAGAACCCCCTGGTGCTGAAACCCACATTGATGGCTCACTAATCGTGGTGGCAGGGGATCCATTGCCTGCTGGGACTGACGCTTTGTGGTCGGCTCATGTTCCAAATGACAGCCAGCTCTCCTCCTCTGCCCATGACGTGGCTGCAGGGCTGGAACCAGGCTCTCCAGGGCTGCAAGCTCCTCCTCCGTCCGGCGGCCTACTCCTGGCATGGGGGGATGCTCGGGGAGAAAGGGAGGAAACACAGAGGTAGCAGGCACAATTTCAATGGCTGCAGCAGGTGGTGGGACCTCAGTGGACTGTGAACCCTGAGCTCCACCCCCAGGAATCAGACAAGGTAATTCATCAACCTGAGATTTAGAATGAAAAAAACACTTGCCTGCTTTCTCGGGGAATGATGGTGACTGTTGCAGTGGGCTTGATTCCTCCCTTACCCGAAGAGATGGTAACGGAGGGTCCCTCAGGAGGACAAGGAGGAGCCACCCAAACAGGATCAATGATGGGCGGAGCCACATCAGGACTCGCAGGGCTCGCAGCAGCTGAAGGGAGCGCCGAGGAGGAGGAAGGAGCATCCGAGGTCAATCGGGGGTAGGGAAGCTGATGGATCAGTAGGAACAAATGACTTGGAGGCTGAGGCTGTTGTCCTCACCTTCCACAGTGGCGACAAAACAGCGGGCTGGGAGGCAGAGTTCTTTTGGCAGCCCGGGGCAGGATCCAGACGGGAATCTCTCGGGGGATCAGTGACAGGCAGAACCAGACAAGGGACCACAGGGCTCACAGCAGCTGAGGAGAATGCCGAGGAGGAGGAAGGAGCAGCCGAGGCAGTCAGGGGACAGGGAACTGATGGAACAGCGGGAAGAGATGACCCGGAGGCTGAGGCTGCTGTCTTCACTTTCCCCCGTGGCACGGGAAAAACAGCTGGTTGAGAGGTAGAGTTCCTTAGGTGGTCCGGGGCAGGATCCAGATGGGAAACTTGGGATTGGCCCGGACAGCGGACTCCCTTCCCGTCGGAACGACTGTGTTCCGGGGAGGAGATGGAGGCTTCTTGGCCGGTTTCTCCATCAGTTCCCAGTTCTTCTGACACAGAGCCATCAAGGTCAACATCCTCTCCCTGCCCTCTGTATGCGCGGTCAGGCAATGGCGCTTTATTGCCCTTCCTGTGAGATCCAGGTACCAATGTGCAGTTTCGGAGGGGGTGAACAAACAAGCATTGGACAGGACATCATCAATCTCCATCAGAACCGGGACAAGGTCGGAACCCAGGCTCATAGGATACCAGGTCCTTGATGACGCCATACCGCCGAACAAAATTGGGACCCTGAAAAAGGAAAATCAAGCCCCCCCAAAAAAACTCACTGCGGCTGGCACCTCGCTTGGCTGCGACCTACTGTCATATTCGCCCTTTTCAGGCCATAAATGAGGCGCCAAATACCGACAGAGAGTTTGCTTGCTTATTTACAGAAAACGCAAAATAAAGAGCCACGTGGGGCAAAACACATACGCTAAACTTTGAACACAAATAAAGAGCACAAACCCCAATACAAGAGAGTAGCAAGGGTGAAACCTAGCGCTATAGAAAAAACACTTACAGACGATAGCAGCGAGGACGGAACCTGATGCTGGAACAGGACTGGAGCCAGACATAGGGACTCCAGCCTAAGGTTGATGAGGTCGCAGCGAGGAGTGAGCCTCAGCTGCTCCCTTAAATACTAATAATAAAGGCAACAAACCAAACAGGAGAGGAGAAAACGTAATCACCAAAATCATAATCAGCTGTGACAGTTCCGGCTCGACTTGTCAGCCCAAAGTCCGGCCGCGGCGCTGTCACAGTAAAAGCCCCAGGAAGACCAATAATAACAGGGCAGTAATTATAAGGGAAAAAAGGGAAAATACTGAGTGACTTGACCGCGAAAGCTCAGCGGTCGGATCACCACAAAGAGGGAGTGTTTCCTCCCCAGTGTTGCCAAGTGCTTGCTCACAGGGGATTACCTGATTGCTGGGGTCTTTCGGCAATTTGTTGGGTTTTCCCCTACAGTTTGAAAGTGCTATGAGATTACTGTTGTTTTGAAATGTGCTATATAAGTAAAGTTTAATTTAATTGAATTTAATTGAAAACCCCCAATTCAATTTCTCGAAAAAAATTAGAATATTAAATAAAATTATTAAAAAAATGATTTGTAATAGAAATGTTGGCTGACCAAATAGTATGACCATGTACATTCAATAGTTGGTTGGGGCTCCTTTTGCATGAATTACTGCATCAGTGTTGCTTGCCATGGAGGCGATCAGCCTGTAGTACTGCTGAGGTGTTATGGAGGCCCAAGTTGACGTACTTCTGTCAAACATCTTTGTCCACTGTGCTATGGCCTGGGTCTGTACTACATAGAGGATGCATGAGAGTTTACTCCGAGTGAAAAGTGTTTTATTTACAAAAAGTGCAATAAACTAAAGCAACAAAAAAGGTCCAGTGTGCCCAGGAGAGGAGAGCAGCCACAAATGCCCTCAGATGAAAGCCCTCACAGCCTGCCATCCACGGGTGCCACCAATCACCATCAGATGATCATCTGAAAGACAGCACAACGTAGACTGCAAGCGCCACTCATGGAAAGTGGCCAACCGTCACAACGGCACGCCCAAGGGATCTGTGTGAACTGTGTGTTCTCAGACAGGGACATGTCTTTTTGTTTTAAGTTTGTTACTGCTGTTAAAGCAACCAAAAATTAGATGTTCTTTCTGATTTCTCTGACATTTTCTGCTAAAACCAATGTTAAATAAAAAAAGAATTTAAAAGAATTAAAGTTCTAAGGGCAGCTTGCTTTCAAACGGGCACAAAACTGTTTAGTTTAATGTTTATTTGAGAGGGACATTACATACTAATGAACATTAATACAAACGTATGTATGCCAGATTTAGCAGTACTGCTGAGTTGCATCTGTAGAGTTCCAGCAGGTCACAAAAACACAAAAACAAACAATCATACTGCAATGAAACTGCACAAAGTGTATATGGTGAAGTGTAAGAGTTAAGGTGTTACAAAACAAAACATTCAAATGTCACACGAGTCAACTGATGGATATGTGTACACACACACACACCCAAGCACCCTGCAAGACACCACCGCTGTAATTTGAACTTGTTTACTTCTGACATTTGAACAGATCAATCTATAAATATGCATCACTGAGTGACTAGGTTCAGCATTTCTGCTTTCTTTGTTGCCACTAGTAAGCCCTACCCTCAACACCATTTGTGACTGGACCCAGGCACAGTGCCAGGACTATGAAACTACTGGCATCTGGGGATGGGAATGACACACAGTACCAGTGAATCTGCAGACAATGCCAGCTGTGACCAGAGGCACTTCTGGGGGGGAGGAGGGGTCTGACAGAAATCAAGCTCACGACTTCCTGCAGCGGAGTAAAAAGCCCGCTACATTTGCCACCCATAGGGTTGACCTATTAGGTTAGCCATGTAGCAATGCTGTTATTGACACCATCATATCACATTATCCATGCTGGTATTAAAGATGCACATTTATGTGAATTTCATCATGATTCCAGCTCTTGCCACGTAATGTGCTCTCTTACTAATTTGTCAATCCTAATTTGGAGCAGAAAAGGATAAAAGAGTCTCACCAACATTAGAAAAAAAACACAAACAACATTAGTAAAACTACACAAGCAGCACACTTTAATGATCAAGCAGATAAATCATAAAGAAGACAGCTGCAATTAATGCTGTTTGTAAAGAGAGGATTACTCTACATTATTTTACTCATTTGGTCAATGTGGAATATAGAGTTCCTGCTCGCCTCTGGCTGATGGCTTAAAGAGTAAGGTTTAAAGAAACCTTTAAATTAACTCATCACAGTTTACATTCAGCAGTGTGTTTGTCCTTCTACTGAAATATCTGCTTGTCATATTTTATACCTTACAAGTGACATTGCTACAAGTTTGTTACAATGCTGTGAGCTTTATGGAAATGAACAATAAAAACTTTACACTTGCTCCTGTCTAGGGATAAAATTTACATCCCATCTTAAGCTGAGGTGGTTGTAACTTGGCATCCTAAATCCAACCCTATATTTGCATCTGTTGATGGTGCCATAGCTGTAACTACAGTCAGACTCAGAACACCAATGGCCCTGTTATGACAATCGAGTCAACAGTGCAAATGTCAAAAGCATAAAGGTCATTTATGGGCATGTACAAATCCATTTTGTAATTTTAACAGTGAAAAAAACAGATTTTGCATGGGTGAAAACCACAGAAAAGTTGTCCAACCCTGTTATTTATTCAGAGGTGGGAGTTGAGCGTAACATGCAATAAACCAATAATAATAATTGGACACCTCAACTTCAATAGGCAGGAGTGAATGATCTATGGCAGATTGCTTCATACTGTATGTTCTAACTTGTTTTTCCTGGGACGGCAGATTGGTTGTCAGCCAAGAAAATGGTTGTGCTCAAGCTTGAAGTGAAAATGCATAAGAACACCATTTACTGAAGTGCCACTGTTTCACTAAAGCCTTTTATGGTGAGTAATATACAGTGGTGTGAAAAAGTGTTTGCCACTTCCTGATTTCTAATTTTTTTATATGTTTGTCACACTTAAATGTTTCAGATCATCAAACAAATTTAAATATTAGACAAAGATAACACAAGTAAACACAAAATGTAGGTTTTAAATGAAGGTGTTTATTATTAAGGGGAAAAAAATCCAAACCTACATGGCCCTGTGTGAAAAAGTGATTGCCCCCTAAATCAAATAACTGGTTGGGTCACACTTAGCGGCAAGCACTGCAATAACTGGCAATGAATCTTTCACAGTGCTGTGGAGGAATTTTGGCCCACTCATCTTTGCAGAATTGTTGTAATTCAGCAGGGGTCAATTGAGCATGAATCGCCTTTTTAAGTCATGCCACAGCATCTCAATTGGATTCAGGTCAGGACTTTGATTAGGCCACTCTAAAGTCTTCATTTTGTTTTTCTAAAGCCCTTCAGAGGTGGACTTGCTGGTTGGTTTTGGATCATTGTCTTGCTTCAGAATCCAAGTGTGCTTCAGCTTGAGGTCACAAACAGATGGCCGGAAATTCTCCTTCACGATTTTTTGGTAGACAGCAGAACTCATGGTTCCATTTACCACAGCAAGTCTTCAAGGTCCTGAAGCAGCAAAACAGCCCCAGACCATCACACTACCACCACCATATTTTACTGTTGGTATGATGTTCCTTTTCTGAAATGCTGTGTTACTTTTACACGGGATGTAATGGGACACACACCTTCGAAAAAGTTCAACTTTTGTCTCGTCAGTCCACAGAGTATTTTCCCAAAAGTCTTGGGGATCATCAAGGTGTTTTCTGGAAAAACTGAGACAAGCCTTTATCTTCTTTTTGCACAGCAGTGGTTTTCGTCTTCGAAATCTGACATGCAGGCCATTTTTGCCCAGTCGCTTTCTTATGGTGGAGTCATGAACACTGACCTTATCTGAGGCAAGTGAGGCCTACAGTTCTTTGGATACTTTTGTGGGGTTTTTTGTGACCTCTTGGATGAGTCGTTGCTGCGCTCATGGGGTAAGTTTGGTCGGCCATCCACTACTGGGAAGGTTCACCACTGTTCCATGTTTTTGCCATTTGTGGATAATAGCTCTCCCTGTTGTTCGCTGGAGTCGCAAAGCTTTAGAAATGGCTTTATAACCTTTTCCAAACTGATAGATCTCAGTTACTTTGTTTCTCATTTGTTCCTGAATTTCTTTGGATCGTAGCAGGATATCTAGCTTTTGAGGATCTTTTGGTCAACCTCACTGTCAGGCAGGTCCTATTGAGGTGATTTCTTGATTGAGAGCAGGTGTGGCAGTAATCAGGCCTAGGTGTGGCTAGAGAAATTGAACTCATCTTTCCAAAGATGTGGTAAACCACAGCTAATTTATGTTTTAAAGGGGAGGGCAATCACTTTTTCACACAGGGCCATGCAGGTATGGATTTTATTTTACCATTAATAATGAACACCTTCATTTAAAAACTGCATGTTGTGTTTACTTGTGTTATCTTTGTTTCATAATTAAATTTGTTTGATGATCTGAAACATTAAAGTGTGACAAACATTCAAAAAAAATGAGAAATCATGAAGGGGGCAAACACTTTTTCACACCACTGTAATCATAGGATGATGCATCGGCAAGATGTATGGAATGAATTAAGTGGACCTTCATTTAAAAAAAACAAAACATGCCACTGAAAAATTAGTTAATAATGAGGCACTTGCTTCAGACATGGTTTTTATTTGTCAAAAGCATAACATTGCACTGCCATAAACGAGCACACTTTGCAGTCGGGTCTTTTTAAAACACACCACTTCTACAAGTGCAAAGTACATGGCGGCTGTGGTGCAGGTGTAGTGTGGCCAACTACTGATTAGAGGGTCAGGTGTTTGATTCTCGCTCTGTCTAGTCTGCATGTTGAAGTATCTTTGTGCAAGACCTTGAACCCCCAATTGATCCTGGTGGGTAAGGCCAGCACCTTTGCATATCAGCTCCGTTGCCATCAGTGTGTGAATGGGTGGATAGCAGGAGCTGTAAAGCACTTTGCTCATCTAGAGATGAGTAAAAAAGTGCAATATCAGTGAATATCATTTATGTAAAGTATATCAGACTTAGATGCAAAGTGTGAAAATGGGGAATGTGTCACCAGAAATTACCAAAACCACTGGCAGAAGGTACAAAATTTGTTATAAATTTGCACTTTTGGTTATTGTAATAAGGCCCAATGTCATGGTGGCCTTAACTAAACATCTGTTTGTGTAATTAGTCCCTGAATATTAGTAACTATTAGCTCTTCAAGATAGTATCATTGATGTACAGTGGAAATCCTGAATTCCAGGTTGATGCAAAAAACCAACACACCAAACAAACAAAGAAAATGGGTGTCCTTACCCTATACAATACCAAAACAGTTTCTTTTTTTCTTTTTTGTCTTCTCATTGAATTAAATAAAGTAGACCACACTGCTCTGCAATTTCTGTCATTTACTGAAAATCAGTTGCAGACTCCTAACTGTGTTGCGTAACCCAAGACCTGCCAACAACAGCAGTAATAATAATAATAATAATAATAATAATAATAATAATGCACCAGATTTATATAGCGCTTTATCATAGACACTCAAAGACGCTTTACAAGTAGATACATTATTCATTCACTCCAGACAGACAATGGTAGTGGCAAGCTACTACTGTAGCTACAGCTGCCCTGGGGCAGGCTGACGGAAACGTGGCTGTCAATCCGCACCAACGGCCTCTCTGGCCACCACCGAACATTTATACACATTCATACCCAGTGTTATGGGCACTGGAGGCAATGCGGGTGAAGTGTCTTGCCCAGGACACAACGGCAGGATATCTGGGGAGAGCGGGATTCGAACCGCCAACCATCGGGTTATTAGACGACCTGCTCTACCTCCTGAGCCACTGCTGCCCCAATCAGGCCTCATGATACTCATGAGGCCTTGTATTTATCAGTACTTGTTACTGTATATAAAGTTTTGGAAGAATGCTGTCCATAAGTGTGTGTGTTGGGGGGGAGACTTTTAAAATACTGTAGAATGAAAGTCAAATTCTTGTCATTACAGAAGACGTGTTTGAGTTTGAGTTAAATGACACACTGTAGACATTTCCAATAGACATTTTCAGGAGTGTTTTCAACACACCTTCTGAGTATATAAAAATGTTAAAATATGCCGCACAGGAATCCATAATAATGCATTCCACAACCTTTACCACAGCCAGCCTCACTGACTCCTTACCTCCTTTTCTTTTCTTAATACTAGGAGATACAACTGCAGAAGGATGTGAAGTGCTTAAAGGACAAGGAGGTACAGGTAGAGAAAAAACACTCATCCTGCAAGGAATGGAGATCCTCGGGGAAATGCACCAGCAGCATACACAAACACATGCTGCACACTGAGCACAGTCACAATTGTTTAAAGATTGTTTCTGCTAACTGTTGAGAGAGAGAGAACCGTTGTACTTCAGTTTCTGTCAGTTTGGAAGCACTGCAAAGGTAATCACCGCTTCACTCATGGTCATGTATAATGGAGTTTAAACAATAATTGATTTTAGTTTCCCCTTGAACAAAGCAAGACCACGGCACACAGAAGACACTGATGCATAAGCCCGATGCCTTTAAAACCACTGTTTACAGTTGGGAGTCAAGTGAAGGTCAGATATTTTGTTTACAACACTGCTTAACTGATAAACCAAAAAAAAAAAAAAAAAAAAGAATAGGTACCACTGTGTGGTCAACATGGGCACTCTCCTTTTACTCATATCCTGACAAAGAATCAAAGACTTTCTTCTTGCAAAAAGGTTCATGAGTAAACAAAGAGGAATAGATTTTACACAAAAGAAAAGAGTGCACTTCAATTTTTTGAGTGATGGTGTGCGCTTTAATTTTGCAAGTGACATCTAAAAAGCTATATTTACAAGGCACATGTTTAAAATCTGTTCTTTCTTCTTTTGTATCATTAAAAAAATATTGCAGGCTTCTGTCAACTGAAGAAAGCTGACCCACTACTGGTCTAGCTGTTTATCATTCCTATTTGGAGTTTGAAAGTGATTTTTTTTGTTAGGCCAAAGGCCTGGGGATCTCTCTGACCAGACAAGTTAAGGATCAGGACATCCTGTAAAGCTGGCTGAAACACAATGACAGCAACAAACAATGGCAAGCTGGCATGAGTAGGGTTCATATGAGACCGGTGAAAGTCAACTATTCATTTTGACCAAGGTGGATTCTGTGCAAGATGTGAAATGACAGTTTGACTGGTTGCTCCACAGTAAATTATGCATGTTAGTTTTTATGAAATATTCATTAAGCAGTCATTAAAAAAGCCAACTATATACCCTCTAGATATTTTCATGTGATCATTTCTTACAAAAGAACTGACCAAATATTGGAAAATTAATTTGGAATGACAGTAATGATTGTTTCTTTAATTATGCCTTATTACACTCAAGGTTGTGCGTGCCCTTCCATGTCATGTTGCATTTATACGAGCATTTTGCAAACCCAAATTAGAAATTGATTGTAGTACACAACAGCAGATTATGACTTTTTTCAAGGCTAGTATCACTATACAAAAGCAAGAAGTTCCAAATTACTATTCTTGAATGTTGTTAACTAATACAAACAATGAGCAGATTTATTGTAATTTTACACATATGTTCAATGAGATTTGCTATTATCCACAAGTCACTTTTAATATACATGCTTTTCCATTGTCCATTATTGATGTAATATTCACAAATAATTGAAACGTACTAGTTCTATACTAAATCACTTACTGTAACATTTGATATGCCATTTCTGAATCATGTACACACCGACTGACAGCTCTGCTCAGTATTGTCAACTTGGCAGCTTTCTCGCTAAATCTGGCGACTTTTTCAAATCCTCTTGGCAACTTTTTCTAGTGTTATCGGAGACTTTCCTGGTGTTTTGGAGATTGACGTAAAAGCACTACTGCTCGTCAGTTACTCTCCTGAAAAAGCAGCAGGTGCTATTGTGAGCCTTTCCCCATCTCAAAGCACTCACAGGCGGTTAGTCTCACAGTAACCTCATGCAGCAGTTGGCTGCAGTCAGAGAGGAGATCCACGCCACTTGCATCCAGACTGCAAATGAATTGTGCATACACAAACCCTCCACCAATCCCAACCTATTTTACAGAGTGTCATGTAAATGTTTCTTCACTGTCAGCATCACACTAATAAATCACTGCATTTGACTTACAGCCTCAATCATGTACTCACCTTGTCCACTTTGTGTGTTCTGTGACATAAGCTAAACATCTAGCTAGCTAGCTCAACATTCTAAACTGTACACTCAAAAATACAGAAAGCAGTCAGAATCAAACCCTGAATTTATTGGTTGATCTGAAGCCATTTATTGCAGATGATACACGTGCATACTGCCTGTACTGTCCCAAGCATGGATAAAGGAGGAGGGATGGATGTAGAGCTAGCAATTCCACCCCACAATGCAAATGGCACATGCAAATGACCATCAGTCTTCTACTGCTTAATCCTTTTCTGGTCACTGGGGGTACTGGAGCCTATCGAAGCATCTTTGGGCGAGAGGCAGGGTGCACCCTGGACAGATCGCCAGTCCGTCGCAGGGCCAACACAAAGAGACAGACAACCACTCACTCACATTCATACCTAAGGAAAATTTAGAATCCCCAGTTGATGCCAATTAACCTAACCTGCATGTTTTTGGCCTGTGGGAGGAAACTGAAGTAATCGCACACAGATACGGGGAGAACATGCAAACTCCACCCAGTAGGGTCACCGATGGTAAGAGGTGGGATCGAACCCGTTATGGTCAAGGGTGGGATCGAACCAGTGATCTTCTTGCTGTGCTGCCACAGTGCAAACCATTGCTCCACCAAGTTGCCCTAAATGACAAAATATGAAAATTAGGCAATGACATCATTTAGCGACTTCTAGGACAGCCATTATCTACTTTCCTTGCTGAGGAGCTGGCAACACTGGCTCTCCTAGTCACGTGCAGTCTTTTACAGCTGCAAACAAGGAGCTGCTTTTTACTGAATGAAACATCTTCCAGAAGGAAGGATGCTGAATCCACGATGGCACCCCCTCAACAGTAAGCAATCTCTAATATCTTCAAAACAAAGCAGCAGAAAGGGATTCTGAAAACAAAAGAGGTGAGAAACACACTAGTTGCTGAATTTGTTTTTATTTGACGCACACATCTACTCATTTAAAACTTTTTAGACAAAAACGTACCGCGACTGACCCAGCATGCACTACAGAGCCTTTCATAAAGACAATGAATGGGAAGTGGAACAGAAAAACAACTCAGTAGATATGTACTTGTGGTGAGCTTGAGCTCTCAGCAATGATGAGTGCAGGAGGTACATTTAAAAAGGCTTGGCTCTTTATTAAAATCACAGCCATAAAGTCAGAACAAAATACCAACCGTGGTGGGGGACGGGGGGGGTGACATTAACTGTGATAGCCATCTCACTGATGGTGCTGGCATAACAGTAGCATAACAGTAATCTAACAACATGTATAAACAATACAACACCGATTACTGCAACAAGAAATAACACTTGATAACTAAGAACACAGTTACAACTATTGTCTAGATAACAACACCACAATGCATGCTGGGAATGCTCTGTTAACAGACAGTCTGCCAACACTCTACATAGGCCCTACCTAGCTGGTTAGCTATCCCCAGCAACTCCAGCATCAACAACAAAGTCTTTGAGGTTTTGTGGAAGCCAGTGCTGTCACTGGACTGTACGCGACATCTGACAGTCTCTCCAGCACAGTACATGGTCTTACTCCAGTGATTAGTTTGGGTGAAAGGCACTTCTTCCTCTTCTTCAGGGCTGTGGAGCCACACCTGCACCACAGGAGCAAAGCCCATATGTGGAAAAATAAAGATACAAAATGACTGTAGCTTTCACAAGAATATACACTATATTGAACAAAATTAAAAAAATGTCAAAGCCTGTGACCGAGTGGGGGACACTATATTATGTATTTGTGACCATCATCTATCAGGAGAAGAGATTGATTGCCTGTAATGATATATATATATATATATATATATATATATATATATATCAGTTGATGTGCATGCTACGTGAACATAACAAAGACTAGGGAACTTTCATTTATCGTCAAATAAATTATATGAGGGAAAGACTCTACCAGAAATCTACACACATGAGGTGGCATTGATATGGTTATGTTGAGCTGCTGGGGAGCCAGCAAAGATGGACTCAAAAGTAGTACTGAGGTTCAGAAGATTTAATAATAAACTGAGGGTGCAGCTCAGAGGCTAGGCAAACAAACAACGAAACTCAAAATACAAACAGTGATAAAGGTGCTGACCAGACAGGAGCGTGACATGAACAAAAGACAATAACTCGACTGGAAACTGAGAAATGAAAGAAACTATATACAGATACTAATGAGGGAAGATGAAAAACAGCTGAGGAGGATTAAGGAATGAAATGGAAAGAGAAAATCATAATGTGAACTGGAAGGAGGACTACATTCTGATGATCCAGTGCTGCCCGCCATTTCCAGGGGTCTGGGGTGGTCTTGTGAGGTCACCGTGGGTGCAGCGCTGGCTCAATCCAAGTCCAATGTGGGTGCAGCGCTGGCTCAATCTGAGTCCACCGAGGAAGCGGCATTGTCCCTGCTGGGGTCCACCGCGGGGGCTTTAAGGCTCCTGTCAAAGGGCCGGGGTGGTAGCTGCTGATCCCCCACGGTCCGACACCATTGTGTTCCCTCCCTCCTCCCCCTTCTCTCCTCGACTAGACGCCATTGGGATCCCCTCCATCCGGTCCGGCTTCCTACCATTGAGCATCCCGGAGGGAAAGCTACCTCAGGGTTCATCCCTCCGGTCCTGGTGGCTTAAAGACGCTGGCCGTCTGCCCGAGAGACTTCATTACCGGAGCTGGGATTTCAGTCGGCCGCCCGAACATTTTCCATTTTTTGTGTCTTGCCCTCCTGGCCAGTATTTCCCCCTCCGCTCCTCCCGTGGTTGAGCTACTAGTTTTTCTGGTTGGGGGAGGAAGGGGGGTCTTTTTTCCATGGATGTCACAGTGGGATGCCTGGAATGCGTCCCTTAAACGGGGGGCACTGTGGTGATCCAAGCGCGGAGCAGATCCATGCTTAAGTTACTCAGTATTTCTCCCTTTTCTTTGTATTCCTAGTCCCAGTTAATATTTGTAATATCTTTTCCTGATGCTTTTACTGTGACAGCGCCACGGCCAGACTTTCGTCTGTCAACTGGCCCGCGGGCTGCCACAGCTAATCGCTATCCTGTGATTATGTTGTTTTCCTCACCTAGTAGTAGTTAGACTTTACTGTATTTAAAGTAGAACTGAACTCACCTTTTTGCCAAAAAAGTAGAATAGCAGATTAATTCCTTATTACCTATTGTATTTTTCAACACATAAAAGAAATTTTTAGGCCGTGCGATGGCCAAGCTATAAGCCGATAAACTTTTGCCTCTGGCTGGCAGTGCCAAACAAACTGGAGGTAGTGCAGACGACGCTGCGTGACGTCACGAGTGTGACCCTTATCAAAACAACAATGGCAGATGATAGCAGTTCCAGCAGTCAAGAACACCAGAGTTTTCAGAGTGAAGAGGCATTCAGGATCGGTAACAAGACAGAGGAGGATGCAGGAGTGTCAAGTGAACAGGAAGAGAGCGAGGGAGGCATCGAACCGTACAGATTAGAGCCAGAATTTTCGGGGGATTCCGGCACCGACTCAGACCGCAGCAGTGATGGGGAGGAGAGTCGCTTATTGAATACAGAATGGTGAGTCTTTACTTTGGCATGTTTGGGGTGTCAGGATAAAGAAAATTAACAATAAAAAAGAAAGGGGGAAAAAAAACAATCAGCATTTTTCCAACTTATTACAGTGATCCCTCACTTATCGCGTTTAATGGGGACCAGAACCGACGGCGAAAAGTGAAAAACCGCGAAGTAGCGTCACCCCCCCCCCAAGGGCGTCACAAGCACTATTTTGCACAAAAAGGCACAAGAGAACAGCGAAAAGTGCCACTAAGCAACACGAACGATAAAGAACAATGAATGCGGTCTTCCTTTGCTGGGTATAGGCGCTCGGCCGATCAGCTTGCGAGGTAAAACGTCTCGGCCAATCAGCTTGCGAGATTCCGGAGCAGTGAAGAGGTGGGCGGAGAGGAGTGGAGCGGTGGTCAGAGAGGTAGATTTTCAGTTGTGTGGGCTCTCCGTGTTGATACCTGATGTTCTAATGTAGAAGGCAGGGAGAAGGCAGGGAGACTACATTAGAACATCAGGTATCAACACGGAGAGCCCGCACAACTGAAAATCTACCTCTCTGACCACCGCTCCACTCCTCTCCACCCACCTCTTCACTGCTCCGGAATCTCGCAAGCTGATTGGCCGAGACGTTTTACCTCGCAAGCTGATTGGCCGAGACGTTTTACCCAGCGAAGGAAGACCGCATTCATTGTTCTTTATCGCTCGTGTTGCTTAGTGGCACTTTTCGCTGTTCTCTTGTGCCTTTTTGTGCATAATAGTGCTTGTGACGCCCTTGGTGGGGGGGTGACGCTACTTCGCGGTTTTTCACTTTTCGCCGTCGGTTCTGGTCCCCATTAAATGTGATAAGTGAGGGATCACTGTATATCTAGAAACACATCGCTTCCCGGTCGCTTTTCCTCCCCCTTTCTTTTCTTTCGTCGCCATGACAGCTTTCCTTGGCCACTGAACAGATCTTCCCAGGTGTTGGAAGTGTTTTGTAGTCGACTATCACAACAAAATGCACCAAAAACAACCAGTGTCGACGTGCTCGCAATGGTAAACATGAGGACTGGGTCACACTCGTGACATCACGCGGAACTCCGGCTGCACTTCGGCGGATTTGTCTGATTTTTCAGGGCGGGAAATTCAAAATCGCGATTTTCTCCAAGATTCCGGGATTTGTGGAGGGGGTGCCAATGATAAATTATCTTTATAATTGTATGTACTATCACCCAGTGTCGTTCAATGCCGTTCAGTTCAGTTCTACTTTAAGATAGCAGTGGAGATTCATTCTTCGCTGCGATCTCACACCCATTCAGGCTGGAGTCCCCATGTCCGGCTCCAGTCTCAGTATCTGGTTCTGTCCTGCTGTATTCAGTGTAAGCCTCTTTGTCTCTTTGTAATAATTATTTAGTCTTACCCTTTATGGTCATGAGTCTAGTGTATGCGTTTTGCCCCTCGAGGCTCATTGTTTTGTACTTAACAATAAAATAACAAAACTCACTGTTGGCATCTGGCGCCTCATTTATGCCCTGAAAGGGGCAAACATGACAGTAATAAACTAGAGACATGCTATTGATTGAGATAATATAATATTATTATATACAAATACAATTTTTAATTTTATAAGGAAATGTGAACACATTGTAACAGAATGTGGTAACTCTCAGTTTTATCACACAGTCTCATAATATCTGCCATCTTGGTCAGGCACCATTGTAAAAGAGGTTCTTACCTCAGATGGCTTATCCCTAGTAAAATAAAGGTTAAATAAATTTTAAAAATCTGATACTGGAAAATCCTGTTTAATCTCTGCTATGGCACAAAACTTTTTTACTAAGTTTGAATGATTCAAGGTTTAGATTTAAATTACAAATATTGCTGGAAGGGGGTAATATTCAAGTGTATACTGTCTGTAACACTGCCTTAATGAAAAGTTACATTTTGAGCTTGGCCCATCCGACTGATTTTATGTTACTTCAGTTTTTTTAAATTCTTTTAATCCAACCCATAGAAATGATATATTAAATTAAAGATAAGAATTGCACTGAGCTGAGTATTCATATAAACTAACCGACATTAATACATTTTTTTTTTTTTGTAAATTAATATCTGTTTTCTTGTAAACATACAACTTTTTTCTTATAAATCTGCAACTTTTTCATGTAAATCTGTACCCATTCTTGTAAATATATTCCTTTTTTTCTTGGAAATGTTTTTTTTTCCCCTATTTGATTTTCCTCTCACAAATTTACAACCTTTTTTCTTTTGAATTTGAAACTTGCTTGCGGTAAATTTGACACTTTCACTGATCATATGTATGCACTTTTATCCTTGCAAATTTGAACTTTTTAAATTTGTGTCTTGCTCCTGCTAAATAGGTGATGATCACAGGTAACTAACGCCTCCACACACACACACACACCACAGGCAACACCCATAATCCATATTGCAGGATGACCTTTTCTTACACACGCACAGTTAAGAAAAAGATTGAATTTAATAAAGATTGGTTTGTTTAATCTCAAAAATCTAATTTTTGAGATTTTTTTTTGAGATTTTTGCAAATTTATTAAAAATAAAAAACTAAGAAATCACATGTACATAAGTATTCACAGCTTTTGCCATGAAGCTCAAAACTGAGCTTAGGTGCATCCTGTTTCCACTGATCATACTTGAGATGTTTCTACAGCTTAATTGGAGTCCACCTGTGGTAAATTCAGTTGATTGGACTGGATAACCATGAACCGGTACTATCTGTCTCATGGGTCGGGCCGTCAGCGACTCAGCCGGCAACCCAGCCCTTCTGACAGTGAAACTGGGCATCCTGGCAGAACTAAAGACAATATCTGTCACAGGTCTGTGGTGGACCACTCCCAGGTTACACGGGGTGAGACTGGACATCCTGGCAGATAAGTACATCTGCCGCAAGGTCTGTGGTGGACTTTTGACAGTCGGTGCATCGTGACATGCACTACACAAAGAGCAGAGATAAACAAACCTATTATCTGGTCAGTCACTGCAACAGATACTGGAGTCAGTTTGTCTTGGCCTGTCCTTGCCACTGATAATACCTCTATCTGCCAAGAATGTGCCACTAGTCCAGCAAAAGCTAGTGGTACTCAAATACTTTGCTAGCAGTTTTATGAAATGGTTAGTCAGAAAGCAACTCATACCAGCTCGGACGTCGCCCAGGTTAACATGGTCAGGAGTTCCTGGCAGCAGAAGGTGAATTACAGAGCTGCGTGGAGGAATCTGATCATACCTAAATGAAACAGTCATAGTCGCCCCCGACAGACTGCTATGATGATGATGATATGGTTTGTTTAATGTTGGCTAAGATAAAGCACATACATACTGGTACCTTTTTTTTTATTGTATTTTGCTGTGGTGTTAGCTTGTGGCAATGCCCTGTTCACACTGATGCCCACAATGCACACATTTGTGATTCAGCAGAGAAAATTACTTTACATGTAAAAAAAAAAAAAAAAAAACCTCTGACCCCAGACGCTGAATTGCAGTTTGTGGTATTTAATAAGAAAACACAAACTCCATAAAGTGCACAAAAAATAAACAACAAGGTGAACATGAAGATGGCGAGATGAAAAAAACAGGAAAACAGACAATAACAGGGTGAGGGTTCTGGTGGGGATGAGTAGATGCTACTTGAGGCTCTGACAAGGAGTGACAGCAAAGCCAGACTGTAAATAAGGCAAGAAAGTGATCAAGACAAATGGCAGCAGGTGTGGAAGACATGAGTGGGTAGGTTGACCTAATTACTAGGAATGAAAAAGCTGAGCAACACATACAAGATGATAACAAGGAGGGAGAGTCTGGAGGACAAGGTGGGGAGCCCGTGTCAAACGGAGACAAAATATAAACACAATGCTAAAGTAAGACCTGGACGAACAAAGCCACCTAAAGAAACTAACAGAATAACACCGAGAACTAAAATTACATAAACAGGCAACACCAGAAAAATGTATAAGCTGTCTAGAAACAATACACAGTAAAATGATCACACAAGACTGAGAAAACACAAGAATTAACCAGGAATAAAGTGAGCGCATGAGCCCAGTTGAACACTGTGCTCAGCCTCATGACAGAGCTCCCCCTTCCCTTAAGGAGTGGAATCCAGACACCCCAGGATAATTATCAAAAAGAAAAGAACAACCCCCCCCCCCAAAAAAAAAATAGGAGCACAACAATAAACCAATCCGAGAGAGCGGTGGGGTGCAAGGCTAGGTGGGAACGGAAAAAAAAAAAAAAAAACCTTGGTGAACCTCGGTGACCCTGGGGAGAGGCTCAGAAAGGAGAGGTAGAGAAATACAGTCAGGGTCACCGGCGGCAGTGGAGCTTGGCGAGGTGAGCTCAGGTGCAGCTGACAGCTGAACTTGGCTCTCTCCACCAAGAGCCAGGAAAGATCTCTTCAAGACGGAAGCAATGAAAACAAGGAGAGCACTTTCCTGAGCTCAAGCTCCACCGCCGTAAAGGACTTTGTCGATCAATGTGGCAATATCTCATGCCTGGCCCTCTGGAGGTCCAGCTTTGGCTCTGCTGCAGCGGCCCCTGCAGCAGGCATGTTGGTTAAGGCAGTCCTGGGAACCCCCAGCAAAATGACCCACGCAGGTGGCTTGCCTGGGTCGGCAACAGGAGGTCAGCACCCTGCTGGTGCTGTATCCTGCACTGCTGAAGCCAGGGGATGTTCAGTCATCGGTGCAGGCTCCAGCTCGCTAGTAGTGCTCTCCCTCCATGTGGACCATGGCTGCAGGGCTGGAACCAGGTCCTCCAGGACCACAGGCTCCTCCGATGTGCAGCGGCTCAATCCTGGGGCCGGCGGACACTCAGGGGGCAATGGAGGAGACATGGAGAGAGCACGTGAAAGGTTTATGGCTGCAGCAGGCGGTGAGGACTCAGAGGACTGCATTAGCTGAGCCTCACCACCAGGAATCAGGCAAGGTAATTCATGTGTCGATAGAGAATTAAAAAGCACTTACCTGTGTTCCCAGGGCATGATGTTTTCTGCTGCAGCTGGCATAGAATCCCCCCTCTCTGTGGCTGCAGCTGTTGTGGGCCCCTCAGAGGAATGCAGTGGAGCCGCCTCTGCAGACGTGGTGATGGGCGGAGCCGGAAAGGAGGTGACTGGACCCTCAGAAGAAGGAGGAAACGCTGAGGAGATGGGAGTCGCAGCAGCAATGGGGGGAGAGAAGGCTGACGGGACAGCCGGCAAAGAGGAACCAGAAGAGCAAACTGCTGTGGGGATAGTCTGACTCTGCACAGGGGAAACTGCTGGCTGAGAGGTGGGGGTGTTCCTCCGGCGGTGTCTCGCTGGGCAGCAGTGGGAAGCGGGAGGCAACTGGCCCAGGAATCTCTCTAACGGGAAATCCGATCCCATCGCGACTCAAGGACGAGAGGAGGCAGACCCGAGAAAGCGGCGTCTCGGAGCAGGTGGGGCAGGAGCGGGCGAATAGTGGGAGGAGGATGACTCTTCTCGCGGGGAGCACTTCCTCGTTGGCAATGGTCCCAATGAGAGTGAACAAATCTTCAGCCCAGGAAATGACACCTGCAGAGTGGAGACGGTGGACAACAGTGTCACAAACTGGGGATGGCTCCTCAATCAGGGATGAGCCTCCACAATCACCACCACTCCATTAATGCTTTCCCAGGTCTTCTTGGGGCTTTGGGAGGCAAGTGCTTCATCCATGAAACTCTGGATGAATTTTGCGGCCCATTCCTCCTCTAGACTCGGGATCCTGGCCACCGATCTTCCTTTGATGGTTGAAGGCCGGCGTGCTGGGGACATGTCAAGCGCTCCAGAAAAACAGGTGAGAGAGAAAAAAAACAAAACAACAAACTACAGCAGCTGGGTCTTAAACTGGTCATAGCCTACTGTCATGAATTGCCCCTTCGGAGCATAGAGGAAAGGCCCAAGCGCCGAATTGCAGTTTGTGGTATTTAATAAGAAAACACAAAGTTCATAAAGTGCACAAAAAATAAACTGACAACAAGGTGAACATGAAGACAGCGAGATGAAAAAACAGGAAAACAGACAAGAACAGGGTGAGGGTTCTGGTGGGGATGAGTAGATGCTAGATGAGGCTCTGACAAAGAGTGACGGCAATGCCAGACTATAAATAAGGCAAGCAAGTGATCAAGACAAATGGCAGCAGGTGTGGAAGACATGAGCGGGCAGGTTGACCTAATTACTAGGCATGAAAAAGCTGAGCAACACATACAAGATGACAACAAAGAGGGAGTGTCTGGAGCACAAGGTAGGGAGCCTGTGTCAAATGGAGACAAAATATAAACACAATACTAAAGTATGACCTGGACGAACAAAGGCATCTAAAGAAACTAACAGAGTAACACTGAGAACTAAAATTACATAAACAGGCAACACAAAAAACATATAATTCCTCCAGAAGCAATACACAGTAAAATAATTACACAAGACTGAGAAAATACAATAAATAACCAGGAATAAAGTGAGGGCATGAGCCCGGTGGAACACCGCACTCAGCCTCATAACACTCTGTCATAGTGGCAGTTGGCCTCACTGTGGAATAATCTGGTAATCCTCCTGGAGAACATTTTTTTTTTTTTCCTTATTTGTAAAGAACCATGGATAAAACCTTTGGGAAAACTTCCTCTCATTTTAGTGTCAATCATCACAAAAATACTGGCTGTGGAAGGATATATTAGCTGTTTGCATTTTTTTTTTTTTTGTTAAATGAGAAGATGAAAGGGTAACAGAACGCTGCAAACTCAATTTACCACAAAAAGCAGCATGCATACTGTACATCTGCTGCACATACCTCAGATAGTGAAGGTAATTTTTTCTCCTTTCTGTAAAGGATATAAAAGCAAGTGTCTATTTTTTTGCAAACTGATAATACACCAAACTTAGAAGCTTAGTGTATTTTATTCGGCGAAAAACTGAAGCTTCATTTTTTTCAATTTGCATAATTTCATACAGGTTAATCTTAATAGAATCTTGACTCTGCCGTATACCTCTCTGTGTGTGCGTCTGTGTGTTTAATAAAGTTTAGATGTAGAGAAGCACAATGAGAGACTAAGAAAAAGAAACTTCTCAATTTTTTCAGACGGTCATCAATATTCATTTGTATGTCTTTGGTGTGGTCTGAACCTTCTTGAGCTGTAAAGCATACAGAGTGGAGCATTAAGGCTGATAATGGTATCTTGCAACCCTGATTCATTAAAAAAAATACAGTTATTTAAAAATCCTTTTCAACCTATAGTGGCGTGAAAAAGTGTCTGTCCCCTTCCTGATTTCTCTTTTTTTTTTTTGTATGTTTGACACTTAAATGTTTCAGATAATGAAACAAATTTAAATATTAGACAAAGATAGCACAAGTAAACACAAAATGCAGATTGTAAATGGTGTTTATTATTTAAGGGAAAAATAAACAAACCTACATGGCCCTGTGTGAAAAAGTAATTGCCCCCTAAACCGAATAACTAGTTGGGCCACCCTTACCAGCAATAACTGCAATCAAACGTTTGCGTTAACTGACAATGAGTCTTTTACAGCACTGTGGAGGAATTTTGGTTCAGGTTCAGGTTACTTTATTTGTACCAATAGGTAGATTTATTTGGCCTACTCATCTTTGCAGAACTGTTGTAATTCAGCCACATTGGAGGGTTTTCGAGCATGAACCACAGCATCTCAATTGGATTCAGGTCAGGACTTTGACTAGGCCACTGCAATGTCTTCATTTTGTTTTTCTTAAGCCATTCAGAGGTGGACTTGCTGGTGTGCTTTGGATCATTGTCCTGCTGCAGAACCCAAGTGTGCATCAACTTGAGATCACGACCTGATGGCCAGAAATTCTCCCTCAGGATTTTTTGGTAGACAGCAGAATTTGTGGTTCCATTTAAAAAAGCAAGTCTTCCAAGTCCTAAAGAAGCATAACAGTCCCATACCATCACACTACCACCACCATATTTTACTGTTGGTATGATGATCCTTTCTGAAATTCTGTGTTACTTTTACATCGGATGTGATGGGACACACACCTTCCAAAAAGTTCAACTTTTGTCTCATCAGTCCACAGAGTATTTTCCCAAAAGTCTTATGGATCATCAAGATGATTTATGGCTAAAATGAGATGAGCCTTTATGTTCTTTTTGCACAGCAGTGGTTTTCATCTTGGAACTCTGCCATGCAGGCCATTTTTGCCCAGTCGCTTTCTAATAGTGGAGTCATGAGGCAAGTGAGGCCTGCAGTTCTTTGAATGTTGTTGTGGGTTTTTTTGTGACCTCTTGGATGAGTCGTCACCCCGCTCTTGGAGTAATTTTGGTCGGCGGGTCACTCCTGGGAAGGTTTACCACTGGACCATCTTTTAGCCATCTGTGGATAATGGCTCTGACTGTGGTTCATTGGAGTCCCAAAGCTTTAGAAATGGCTTTATAACCTTTTCTATACTGATAGATCTCAATTACTTTGTTTCTCATTTGTTCCTGAATTTCTTTGGATCGTAGCATGATATCTAGCTTTTGAGGATATTTTGGTCTACTTCACTTTGTCAGGCAGGTCCTATTTAAGCGATTTCTTGATTGAGAACAGGTGTGGCAGTAATCAGGCCTGGGTGTGGCTAGAGAAATTGAACTCAGCATTCCAAAGATGTGATAAAAATCATTTATGCTCTAACCAGGGGGCTGGGGGGGGGGGGTCACTTTTTCACACAGGACCATGTAGGTTTGGATTTCTTTTTACCATTAATAATAAACACCTTCATTTAAAAACTGCATTTTGCTTTTACTTGTGTTATCTTTGTCTAATATTTAAATGTGTTTGATGATCTGAAACATTTAAGTGTGACAAACACAGAAAAAAATTGAGAAATCAGGAATGGGGAAAAAACTTTTTAACACCACTGTATATTTAACTGAATACACTGCAAAGACAAGATATTTAATGTTCAAACTTAAAAACTTTATTATTTATTTATTTATTGTAAATATTCACTCAATTTGAATTTGATGCTTTCAACAGGTTCCAAAAAACCTAAGACAGGAGCAAGAAAAGACTGGGAATGTTGAGGAATGCTCAAAAACACCTTTTTGGAAAATTTCACGTGAACAGGTTAATTGGAAATAGGTGTGTCATGACTGAGTATTCATAAAAGGAGCAGCTCTGAAAGGCTCAGTCATTCACCAGCAAGCATGGGCCTGGGCTCACCATTTTGTGAAACAACTTAACATGGTTTACCGACCCAGAGAGCTGACTCAGACTCAAGAGAAGATACAATTATCTTTATTATGTTCTGAGTGTGTGCGTGCGTGTGTGTGATAGTGTAGCAGCTGGGGGCGAGCAGAGCACCGTGCAACCTGGCAACCCTATGGACAAGCAGAGACAGGGAGAGTTTGTGTTGGACCCCTGAGGGGATGTACAGAATAGTCCAGTGCTTACTGTTTGCAAAGATGGCTTTGGGCTCAGGTTCAGCTCAGAGGCTCCAGCCAGGAAGACAGCACCCACTGTCCCGATTGCAGCTGGAGGTGATAGGAGGGTTTGGAGAATGTGCAGTGCAGCTCGGTCCGCTGCCAGGAGAGAGACAGGTCCGCCGCCACGGATCTCCGCCTGTGCACAGGGGACGAGCATAGGCAATGATGAATAGAACGAGGGCTTACTTGGAGTAGAGGTGAAGATCCTTCCTGATGACGGATGACAGGAGGCGAGGTTCACAGACGAGAGTAGGCTGCGGCAAGGAGGTTTTATGAAGAGGAAAAAGGCGAGTGTAGGTCTCATCTGACCATGGAGACAGACGACTCCGAGCTGATCCGAGGGCAGCACAGTCTAAATAGCCCCGGCAGTGATGGAGAGCAGGTGTGCGCACAGCTGAGGATAATGAGCAGACAGAGCGAGCCATCACACAGCTGTGTGGTCAAATAGTCTAATAGTTTAAGAACAATGTTTCTCAACATACAGTAGCAAGGAATTTAAGAATTTCATTATCTACAGTCCATAATATCATCAAAAGATTTGGAGAGTCTGGAGAAATTTCTTTACATACCAAGAACTTTGAACCCTCAGGTGGCACTGTATTAAAAACTGACATCATTCTGTAAATTATATTACCACGTGGACTCAGGAACACTTTAGAAAAACATTGTCAGTTAGCACAGTTCCTTGCTACATCTGATTTGGAATCTCGGCTCCGCTGTATTGAAATACTGTCTGCACCAGTTACTCTTGACGGACGTCCCCTAGCTGCAGCGGAGCTCGCTAGAATAGGGCAACCCGTTAGCGGTCCTCCGGTCCTCCTCAGCAGCGAGGAGACTGGGTGGGTGACAGTGAGAAGGAAGCCTAGCTGCAAAGCCCTTGTTCACCACCAACCTGTTCACGTTTCTAATCATTTTTCCCCGCTCAACGACACACCCGCTGAGGAAAAAACTCTGATCATTGGCGACTCTGTAGTCAGAAACGTGAACCTAGAGACTTCAGCGGCCATAGTCAAATGCATTCCTGGGGCCAGAGCAGGCGACATTGAGTCAAATTTGAAAATGCTGGCTAAAAGTTACTGTAAATACTCCACAATTGTTATTCACGCTGGCATTAATGACATCCGTCTCCGGCAGTCGGAAGTCACAAAACTTAATGTAGAATCGGTGTGTGACTTTGCCAAAACAATGTCTGCCTCTATAGTATTCTCTGGGCCCCTCCCCAATCTGACCAGTGATGAAATGTTTAGCCGCTTGTCATCCTTCAACCGTTGGCTGTCTGTGTGGTGTCCTGCAAACAACGTGGGCTACATTGACAATTGGAGCTCATTTTGGGGAAAACCTGGTCTTATGAGACGAGACAGCGTCCATCCCACTTTGGATGGTGAGTCTCATTTATCTAAATTTAAATTAAATCACCCTTATTGTCATTCAACCAATCATGTACAGGAGAATGAGATTGTGCTTTACCTATCTACAGTGTAAATCACACACACCCCAAGTGCAGAATCAGAGGGCCGCTGCCATGCAAGGTGTCGCCACAGAGTTCCCTCCTCCATTCCATTTATTGCTGAACACCAAGCTGGATGGCAGGAAGTTCCACTTTTATATGGTCTTTGGCATGACCCGGCCGGGATTTGAACCCCTGCCTCCCGGGTGTGGGGCGGATGCTCTACATTCTGAGCCACCACTCCGGTGGTGGCTCAATCTAACAATCTGGCATCATTTTTATCCAAATTTCCAAAATCTTGACAACTCAGATTTGGGACCAGGAAGCAGAGTCCCAGTCTTACACGCCTCTCTGCAGCTCCTCTTCATCTGCCACCCCTCAGCTTAGCCCCTGTCTTCCCCATCAGAGAATCATTGTGTGCTCCCTCCAAAGTAAATAAAAATATAATGTATAAGTATCCCAAAGTGATTAAACAAAAAGTTGGTAAAACTCAAATTAAACATAAAGCCTCTAAATTGAATGATTTGGCCTCTGTTCATCCTCATAATTTAAAAATTAAATGCAGTTTGTTAAATATTAGGTCTCTAACTCCCAAGTCTCTGCTAGTCCATGATCTGTTAATTGATCCTCAGATTGATTTAATATCCCTTACAGAGAGAGACTTGGTTAGGAAAAGAAGATTATGTTAGTTTAAATGAATCAACTCCCTCTGGTTATTTAAACTGTCAAAATCCCAGAAGTTCTGGTCGTGGAGGAGGAGCAACAATTTACCATTCCAAATTACTAGTTAATGTAAAGCAAAAAACATGTCATAATTCCTTTGAGGGCCTGGTCCTCAGTATTGGGCACTTTAGCAATTTTAGGCTACACCCAATTTCATTTGCTATAGTTTATCGTCCTCCATCAACCTACTCAGAATTTTTATCTGAATTTGCTGATTTCTTAGCTGATTTAGTGCTGAAATCAGATAGAATAATTATAGTAGGGGACTTCAATATACATGTACATAGATGTAGATAGTGACTTCCTTAATGTGGCATTTAATTCAATATTAGACTCGATTCGTTTTTCTCAGAAAGTAGGAAATTCTACTCATTATCTCCACCATACGTTGGACCTTGTTCTGACATATGGCATAGAAATAGAAAATCTTGTAGTGTCTCCTCATAACCCTTTACTGTCAGACCATTGTCTGTTAACTTTTGATTTTACTATTTCTGACTATTTGGCTCCTAAAGAAAAATATTACTACAGTAGATGCCTCTCGGATGATGCTGTTACCAAATTTATGCAGATTGTTTCCTCTATGCCATGTGTCAACACAACGGAAATAAGCTATAGACAGCTTGCTCCTTCTGTAATTGATAGCATGGTAGATAGTGTTACAGCTTCTCTGCATCAGACTCTAGACTTGGTGGCCTCCTTAAAAAAGAAAAAGTCTAATCAGAGATTTCTAACTCCTTGGTTCAACACAGAAACTCATAGCTTAAAACAGAAGACTCGTCAATTAGAAAGAAAATGGCGTTCCACTAATTTAGATGAAATCTCTTTAGCTTGGAGAAATCATCTTTTAATTTATAAAAAATATCTTTGAGAACCTAGAACAAGTTATAATTCTGCATTAATAGAAGAGAACAAGAATAATCCCAGGTTTCTTTTCAGTACTGTAGCCAAGTTGACAAAGTGTCAGGACTTTGTCAATCCTAGCATTCCCTTAGAGCTTACTAGTCAGGACTTTATGAACTTTTTCAATAATAAAATTTCATCCATCAGAGATAAAATCAGTCAGATTCTTCCCACTGTTAACTTATATGCAGTAACTACTACAACTCCTTCAACTGATACCTGTCTTGATGAGTTAACTCCAACTGACCTTTTAGAGTTAGACAAAATAGTTTCCTCATCCAAACCTTCAACTTGTCTTTTAGACCCTATTCCTACCAGGTTATTTAAAGAAGTCTTCCCACTTATTGGTAGCTTTATTCTTCATATAATCAATTCTTCATTAACTTTAGGCCATGTACCGCAGGCTTTTAAAATGGCTGTAATTAAACCCTTACTCAGTCTATGGAAATGAGACGGCTGACAGACTTGCTAAGGAGGGTGGGCAGCAAGACCAGGAAGAGAGGCAGGTCTCTTACAGTGAGGAGAAAACCATTATTAAGGCCCTGCCTCACAAGAAGTGGCAGCAGCAACACCCAAACTTCTGCAAGGATGACAACTACTACAGTCTGAGCAGGGCTTACCAAGTCGTTCTGTTCAGACTCTGAACTGGACATAACAGAATGCATGCTCACATGCACCAGAAACTTAAAGTTGGACAATCAGACAGATGCCCATGTGGTAATGCCCAAATGACCAGCGAACACCTCCTCCAAGACTGCCCAGACCACGCTGCACTCAGACGAGCTACGTGGCCTGACCCCACATCGCTGAACCAAAAGCTGTATGGGGACCTCGGAGACCTCCGCAGGATGGCAGCATTCATCAGGGCAGCTGGTGTGACCATCTAGCGATCGACAAAGAAGAAGAAGAAGAAACCCTTACTCAAAAAGCCAACGCTAAATTCAGGAGCTTTAGCTAACTATAGACCAATCTCTAGTCTCCCTTTCATTTCAAAAATCTCAGAAAGAGTTGTTGCTATGCAATTATTTGACCACCTGCATGGAAATGGTTTACTTGAAGAGTTTCAATCTGGGTTTAGAATCCATCATAGTACTGAAACAGCCTGAGTGAAGGTCACTAACAACCTCCTCATCGCATCTGATAATGGACTTGTTTCTGTACTTGTCTTTTTAGACCTTAGTGCAGCGTTTTATACTATGAATCATAATATTCTACTTGATAGATTAGAACACTATATTGGACTTAATGGAACTTCGTTGCAGTGGTTTAGATCTTATTTATCTGATAGGTTCCAGTTTGTTCATGTCAATAATGAGTTTTCTTTCAACTCAAAGCTCAGTCATGGAGTTCCACAGGGATCTGTGCTAGGCCCATCTCTTTTTAGTTTATATATGCTTCCGTTAGGCAACATTATTAGAAAGCACTTTATACATTTTCATTGTTATGCAGATGATACACAATTATACCTGTCAATGAAGCCAGATGATAGTAATCAATTAGCCAAGTTGGAAGCCTGTCTTAAGGAAATCAAAGCTTGGATGACTTGTAATTTCCTGCTATTAAATTCAGATAAGACTGAAGTCATTCTTGTTGGTCCAAAAAACCTTAGAAATACCTTTCCAAATCAAGCTTTCAGTTTGGATGTGGTTACTCTTTCTCTTAATAGCTCTGTGAGGAACCTTGGAATTATTTTTGATCAAGATCTGTCCTTCAATTCACATATTAAATTTGTTTCTAAGACTGCCTTCTATCATTTGCATAATATTGCCAAGATTAGGAGCATCTTGTCTCAGAGTGATGCTGAGAAACTGATCCACGCTTTTGTTAGCTCGAGATTAGATTATTGTAATTCTTTATTATCAGGTTGTCCTAAAACATCTTTAAAAAGTCTTCAGCTGATCCAAAATGCTGCAGCAAGAGTTTTAACAGGTACTAGAAAGAGAAATCATATCTCTCAGGTTCTGGCCTCCCTTCATTGGCTTCCCATAGAGTTTAGAATTAAGTTTAAAACCCTTCTTCTTACTTACAAAGCTCTAAACAATCAGGCTCCTTTTTATTTAAAAGATCTGATACTACCGTATTATCCTAACAGAGCACTACGCTCCCAAAATGCAGGATTACTTATAATACCTAGAATCTTCAAAAGTACAATGGGAGGCAGAGCCTTCAGTTATCAAGCTCCTCTTCTGTGGAACCAGCTGCCAATCTGGATTCAGGAGTCAGACTCGAGCTCTGTTTTTAAGAATAGGGTTAAAACCTTCCTTTTTGATATAGCCTACAATTAGGGAGGGATCGTGTGTTTCTGAACCCTCCCTTAGTTATGCTGCTAATAGGTTTAGTCAGCCGGGGGACCTCCAATAATGCACTGGGCCTCACTCCTTTCTTCACTCTCAATGAAATATTTTTTTTATTTTATTTTATTTATTTTTTGCTGGGCATTAACATCTGTTTGTTCTCTCCCATAGATTGAGTCCCCACCGTGCTGTTTGCTCTCTACATGTCTGTTCTTTTCATCTTCTCTGTCCCCTCACCCCCCAGCCAGTAGCAGCAGATGACTGCCCCTCCCTGAGCCTGGTTCTGCTGGAGGTTTCTTCCTGTTTAAAGGGAGTTTTTCCTCTTCACCGTCACCAAGTGCTTGCTCACAGGGGATTGCCTGATTGCTGGGGTCTTTCTGGAACTGTGGGGGTTCCCCCGACAGTTGAAAGTGCTATGACATGACTGTTGTTGTGAAATGGCGCTATATAAATAAAGTTGAATTGAATTGAATTGAATTAAAACTCTACTATGCAAAGCCAAAGCCATATATCAACAACACCCAGAAACACCTCTGATTGCTCTGGGCCTGAGCTCATCTGAAATGGGTTGATGGAAAGTTGAAATGTATGCTGTGGTCTGACGAGTCCACATTTCAAATTGTTTTTGGAAATCATGGACATCGTGTCCTCCAGGCTAAGAGCAAATGATTGGAAATTGACAGCAGACCTTTCAGTGGCCCTCCACCTCCCCTCCCACATTGTTCAGACCAGCTTGCGTCCTGATATTATGGTTTGTTCTGAACGAGCAAAGCGAGTCTTGTCGGTAGAGCTCACGGTGCCTTGGGAGGGGAATATGCAGGAGGCCTTTGAGTACAAGAAGTCAAGATATGAATCACTGTGAGCTAACTGTGTCATGATTTTCTGCCTATCTGAGGCAAGAGAGACAGTCCAAACAAACAAACAGATGAGTACCTCTAGGCATACAGGGATGACTGTTAGGACGCTCTACAGCACACAGGTGAGTACAACACAGAGAAATTACCCAAGCCGCTACAGACGGAACTGAAGCAGGGGGAAACTAAAGCAGCGACTCAATCCTTTTCCAGATGTGGCTGGAACGCAAGGGAAACAAGATGGTGCTCACAGGGCTGGATCCGTCCGAGTCAATCCCAGTAACAATCCCGGCTGAACAGAGACAAAGTGGAAGACAAGGCTGTGGCTGTGCTAAAGGACAATACAATAATCCGGCAAACACAAGTGGGAAAACAGAGCTTAAATCACACATGACATAATGACCAGAGTGATTGCCGGTGTCAGTGTTTGTGTGTAAGCTGAGTGAGTGAAGATGTGCGTGTGTGTGTGCGTGTATGTGTGCATGTGTGTGCGTGAGAGTGGGTGTATGAACCTGAGAAGGGAGAGGAGCAGACAATAACAGATTGGAATCACCTGTCAGTGGTAGACAGGAGAGGGAGGTGTGGCCATCAGACACCAAAATAAATAAACACAAAACCAAATACAGATTAAGGGATAATTACAAATAACTGACAAGATAATCAAATGGCAAAGAGCAAATAATTAGTACCAAAAATACAACAGAGCATGGCTAAGCATCCATCCATCCATCCATCTTCTACTGCTTTTCCGGAGGTCCGGGTCGCGGAGGCAGCAGTTCAAGCAGAGAAGCCCAGACTTCCCTCTCCCCAGCCACCTGCTCCAGCTCTTCAGAGGGGATACCAAGGCGTTCCCAGACCAGCTGGGAAACATAGTCTCTCCACTGAGTCCTGGGTCTGCCCCGGGGTCTCCTCCCAGTGGGACGTGCCTGAAACACCTCAAGTGGGAGGCGTCCAGGAGGCATCCTAATCAGATGCCCATACCACCTCAACTGACTCCTTCCAATGTGGAGGAGCAGCGGTTCTACTCTGAGCCTCTCCCGGATGACTGAGCTCCTCACCCTATCTCTGAGGGTGAGTCCAGCAATCCTACGGAGAAAGCTCATTTCAGCCGCTTGTATCCGCAATCTCGTTCTTTCGGTCATTACCCAAAGCTCGTGACCATAGGTGAGAGTAGGAATGTAGATTGACTGGTAAATCGACAGCTTTCCCTTAGAACTAAGCTCCCTCTTCACCACAACAGACCAGTACAACGTCCGCATCACTGCAGATGCTGCTCCAATCCGTCTGTCAATCTCTCGCTCCATTTTCCCCTCACTCATGAACAAGACCCCAAGATACTTAAACTCCTCCACTTGCGGCAGGAGCCTGTCCCTAACCTGGAGAGGACAATCCACCTTTTTCCGGCTGAGGACCATGGACTCGGACTTGGAGGTGCTGATTCTCATCCCAGCCGCTTCACACTCAGCGGCAAACCGTCCCAGCAAGAGCTGTAGGTCATTGCTGGATGAAGCCAACAGGATAACATCATCTGCAAACAACAGAGATGAGATCCTGTGGTCACCAAGCATGACACCCTCCATTCCCTGGCTGTGCCTAGAAATCCTGTCCATAAAAATTATGAACAGGATCGGTGACAAAGGGCAGCCCTGGCGGAGTCCAACTCTCACTGGGAATGACTCCGACCGAGTGTTGGCAATACGAACCAAATTCTCACAACGGTCGTACAGAGACCGAATAGCTCGTAACAACAAGCCCGATACCCCATACTCCCGAAGCACCCCCCACAAAAATCCACAAGGGACGCGGTCAAATGCCTTCTCCAAGTCCACAAAACACATGTAAACTGGTTGGGCAAACTCCCACGAACCCTCAAGAATTCTTGAGAGGGTAAAGAGCTGGTCCGATGTGCCATGGCCAGGACGAAAACCACATTGCTCCTCCTGAATCCGAGGTTCGACCAACGGCCGGACTCTCCTCTCCAGTACCTTGGCATAGACCTTCCCAGGGAGGCTGAGGAGTGTGATCCCTCTAAAGTTGGAGCACACCCTCCGGTCCCCTTTTTTGAAGTGAGGACCCATGGCTAAGCAATGAAACACAAAATGGAGCTCAAAAGGTAACATTAAGAACAGAAAACTGAGGAACAGAAAACAGTCATGAAGCCGAGCTTGGGAGGATCCCCAGCTCGGTTCATGACAGACTGTGAGGATAAAGGCTTGGAGTGTCATGTGTTAGCAGTCGAGGTGGGATGTGGAGGTTTTATAATCTAGTCCATGGTGTCCTTCCTCTCAATGGTGGGACTTACCAATCTCGAAGAGATGCCTTGCACCAGCTTTGCATGGCAGTTGAAAAGGTGTCATCCTGGATTTGGTCAATATCCCGTGTGAAGAGTAGGCATCTAAATGAGAGCCCCCCCCCCCCAACATCTCCTTTTCCTCCTCCTTTACGCTAGGAGTAAGGGGGGGGGGGGTCCAGTGGGTCTCCTGCCACCTCTGCTTTTGAAGAGCATGACATCCAAGTAAAAGTCTTGTAAGAAGAGGCTGGTGATTGGCCCCGATTTTGGTCATATTGTGCTGTATGTTGGCTTCTTTCAAGCTGCTGCCTCCTTGTCTGAAATAAGAGGTCTATCTCTACATTTGCAACTCAGCTTTTGCCTTTGGCATGACACCCTTCAGTAGCTTGAGGCTGCTGGTGGCGGTGGGGATGGCAGTCCCACCAATAGCCACCGAAACTATGTATTCATCCCCAGTTGGCGGATGATGAGGAGGGTGTCTAGCAATTGCAAGTTGTATGATCTTCTCCAGCACATGAATTTATGTTTTATGTTTTTGTTTTTTTTTCCTGTGTAAAGGTTGATGATGCACAAGAATTTGTAATGGTGTAATGGGTAGGTCACATAAGCTCTGCTTCTACCTACACCCTTTCAGTTATTGTTGTTCTTTTTTTAAATCTTCACTTATTTTTTTATGTATTATGTATTTTGGAGCAACATACGCTGCCATCCAAGGAATGTCTTTTTCAGAGATGTCCTTGCTTATTTCAGCAAGGCAATACCAAGCCACACTCTAAACGTGTTACAACAGTGTGTCTTTGTAGTGAAAAAGTGGGGGTACTAGACTGACCTGCCTGCAATCCACACCTGTCTCCCATTTAAAATGTGTGGTGCATTATGAAGTGCAAAATATGACAATGGAGACCCCAGACTGTTTAGCAATTGAAGTCGTACATCAAACAATAATGGGAAAGCATTCCACCTACAACCTGCTTTATACATGTTTATTGAGTGTTGTTAAAGGGAAAGGTGATGTAACACAGTGGTATGACGCTGTGGCAGCTTTTTTGGAACAGGTTGCAGGAATCAAATTCAAAATGAGGGAATAAACAATAAACTTTATCATTTTGAAAATTAAATATTTTGTCTATGATGTGTATTCAATTTAATATAGGTTGAAAAGGATTTTTAAATCATTGGATTCTGTTTTTATTTACATTTTACACAATGTCCCCATTTCATTGGTTGTATTATAAGATTCATCTGAGACAAATCTCATATTCTGATTTTGTTTTAAATCCTGGGAGTGTTGAGAAACAGTAATTAAAAAAAATCAATTAAGGGATGCATGATCCGTTTCATACTGAAAGGTATGTTCACTCATGAGTCTGATTCAAGACTGTGCCTTATTTCACTGTGTTTAGTCTACCTCTAAGTGGGTGTCCAGCTTATGATGCAAAGGCATAAGCTGCAGATTTGGTTGCTAGGTTGCAGAGTCATGAACACATTGTAGGGGAACTGCAACAAAAAGGAGCTGAAAAATTTTCATTGGAGGATTGATATTTTCCTCATTCTTCACAGTAGCCAACTGTCTACATGCTGCTTTGCCATAAATGTGCTGTTACATTCTTGAGGTAAATTTGCTTTACAAAATACAGTATATCTTTAATCACAGTGGATATTGATAGATGTTGACATTGACTAAATCAACAGATACATTTGGTGTGGAGTTCTGTGCAAAAGGCTCAGGGCTCAATGCAAGAGAAAATCTCTTGACTCATTTTTTTTCCTGTGGTGCACTGAAAGAAATTGAGTCCTAGACTTCCTGGGGATTAGAGATAACAAATTTTGTTGTAAACGGTTCCAGAAATTATGATGGTAAATGATGTTGGCATAATAAAAATCATTTTGGAAGAGGTACATCCTTTACAAATAACACTCAGATTTAATATATTAACAATATACAACACTGCAATTGAAAAGTGGAAAAAGTACAGTATTCACTGATCATATGCCCACACAGTAGGTGACAGAGATATCCCAGCAAGCTGATTTGAACTCCCACACTCAAACAAAACGAGGAGGAAGAACAAAAAGACAGCAAATTTCAGAATAAACAATGGCATATGATAAAACTGATGTTGTTCTTCTTTTAAGACAAAGTGAATCAGAGAATCAGAGAAGACTGCAGATGACAGTCAAAACATGTCAAAGGTATGAAACATCTCTTTGCTCTTTGCTTTGTCTTAATAGAAGAACAAGATCAGTTTTATCACTAAAAAGACAAAATGAACCCATTTGAAATAAATGGCACATGATGTGTTAAAATGATATGTAATTAATAATTTATAAGAAAATCCAATATAGCAATTATCATGACAGGCTTAATTGGGATGAAGTGGATGCAGGTGAGAGAGAGAAAGTTAGGGGTCTAAATACAGGTGTAGTCCACATGGGTATTTTTTTTACATATAGCTTTTTATTCAGTTTTTGCCTTGTATCCACAAACACAAACACCACTTTGGAAACAAAAAGTGACATTGTAGAGAGAGGACTGATCAGGTGAGGCGGTAGCTTGGAGCAGAGCAGACTTTATTCATCTCTCTCTAACATCAACAAGAATCAGAAGCCTAACCCAGGTCAAGGGCACCTCTCTTTTTATACCATACAACTCGTCCGGCGACCTGGGGTGTTTGCATTAACATGCATACATTTACCATGACAATTCCCTTTGTCCATCCATCCATCCAATCCAATCTATCTTCTTCCGTTTAATCCTTTTCGGGTCGCGGGGGGGCTGGAGCCTATCCCAGCATCTTTGGGCGAGAGGCAGGGTACACTCTGGACAGATCGCCAGTCCATCGCAGGCCAACACAGACAGGACAATTTAAAAATCCCCAGTTTGATGCCAATTAACCTAACGTGCATGTTTTTGGCATGTGGGAGGAAACCGGAGAAATCCTGGAGTAAACCCACGCAGACACGGGGAGATAACATGCAAACTCCACACAGATCACTGTTGGTCAGAGGCTGGGATCAAACCCAGGATCCCCCAGCCAAGGGTGAGTTGCTGTTCTGCCGCAGTGCTAACCACTCCGCCACCACGCTGCCCAATTCCCTTTGTCACCGTTTGCATTAACACACATACATCTGCAATGACAATTCCCTTTGTCACCCAGCCTGTCGGCGCATTATTATGCAGACTGGAGGAGAATGCATATTCTCATGCGAAAACCATAGACTGCCTTGCATATCCATTTCTCAGCTCTTAAGCGTCTCCTCCTGCCGTGCCATTCAGTCTGAGAAGAGAACGTACTGACTGGGTCTCCCACACCATCACTCTTTCCAGGGTGAATGTTTTCACTTACTCCAGCGACAGTGTTTGAATGTGGACTGGCTAACCACAGTTTTTCTTGATTGTTTCCATGGCAACAGCCAATGCATCATGCTGCTGTTTTAATTTTGTTAACAGGACTTTTTGCACATTTGCACATAGTAGTGCATCTCAGTAAGTTGGAAGATCATAAAAAGCTAATGATTTTCTGCGATAGAATTTAAAAAGATAAACTTCATTTATTCAATATTGATTAGACAGATATATTTTAAATATTTACAATTTAATTTTGATTATGGTATTAGTTTCTGAAATTAAATTACAAATCATGATTTTTTTTAATCACACTACTGAATATAGAAGTACTCATTCATTCCATCGATGAATGCAAGTGTAAGAACATGTTTGTGCATGACCAGAAAATGGATCAGGAAAAAAGTCCATCCATCCATCCATCTTCTACCGCTCAATCCTTTTCGGGTCACGGGAGGGCTGGAGCCTATCCCAGTGTCTTGGGATGAGAGATAGGGTACACCCTGGACAGATCACTAGCCCATCGCAGAGACACAGACAACCATTCACTCTCACATTCATACGTAAGGACAACCTAGAACCTCCAGTTGATACCAATTAACAAAATCTGCTTTTTTTTTTTTTTTTTTTTTTTTTTTTTTTTTTTGTCTTTGGGAGGAAACTGGAGTACCTGGAGTAAGCCCACACGGACACGGGGAGAACATGCAAACTCCACACAGAAGGGTAACTGATGGTAAGGGGGTGGGATCGAACCTACGATGGTCAGGGGTGGAATTGATCCCATGACCTTCTTGGTGTGCTGCCACAGTGCTAATGATTATGCCACCCAGCTGCCCCTTAATAAAAATACCAATTTTGTATCAGGGTGTGAGTTGGGTCTCATGCCCTCATCTGAATCATAGTTTGTTTGTTTTTTTTGAGCATGGACTCAATCCACATCCTTGCCTTGTGTTTATTGTGTATTTTCTGCATTTATTATTGTTTGTTGGATTCTTGATTCTGTCCTCAGTTCTGATTATTATTATTATAGTTACTTATGATCTGGGTTCAGTTCAGTCATTGTTTGTCATGGTCGTGTCTCCCCTGATGCCCTGCGTATGTTTTGTCTCCCTCTGTGTATGTGTTTAGCCCCGCCCCCTCATGTCATTCGTGCCATGTTGTCTTGGTTATGCCCTCTAATTTTTTAAGGTCTATTTGACTTTGGTTTTGCTCAGGTTCTTTTGTCTATTTTGGCGTGAACAACACGCTTCAGTCAGTGTTGTGTTCTCCTTTAATCTTTTGTTGTGCCTCCGAGCTGCATTTATTAATTTCTGTTAAAGCCCTTGAGCAGGGTGCATGTTACCAGCTCTCTTTAATAAATCATTTGAACTTACGTCCTGCGAATGGATCCATTTCCTCCTCAACCGTGACAGAAAGACCCCAACCATATAGACCCAGTGGACTGTAAGTTTTCTCTCATGGGTCTCGATCAGGAGGAAGTTTGCGCTGCTTCCCGCATCGAGGCTCTAGTCTAGGGTGCCCATGACACCAAAACACCAGAGAAAGCTCTTAGCCTCCTTGAAGGCACCGTCGATGTGATTGAGGCTTTTCCCATCATCCTCAGCTCACCAGACTCCTGCAGTCGGTCCCGTTCCTGTACCTGTTGGTCAGTGGGCTGGTGGAGGAGCAGAAGGAGGAGAAGTCACAATGAGCCATCAGGAGAGGCCGCTCGCGCCGGCGTCGATGAGCACAGCGATCCAGCCCTTCTCCTCCCGTGGAGGCGTTCCAGATCTCTGCTTCCTCCTCCCTCGATGCAGTGCCATACTATTGTGCAATGGCTCCTCGTTGGGCGAATCATGTCAGATCCCAGGAGGGATTGTCTGACTCTTCAGCGGTGGCAGAGCAGAAACAGAGGTAAGCACCTGTTCATTTTTTAACACCATTAAATGAAAGGTCTTGTCCTGTTTCTGGTGAGGGGGTTCAATGTCAGCCACATACCACACACATCACCACTGAGCTCTCTCCACCCACCTCTGCTGTTATTTCTGCTGTTGTTTCCATCCATCAATCCTCACCTGCTTCTCTTGATTCCTGCTCTGTTTTTGTGAGGAACTGGCCGTACTGGGAGGCAATCTGCTGGTTTGGGATGAACCAGCTTCCCCTGTTGCTGCACATGGACTGCGTGAGGATTATCCTGTACCTGCCCCACATCATTCCCTAGCTCCAGTGCCTGCACCGCATCACTCCCTAGTTCCTGTTCCTGCTCCAGTACCTGCTCCAGCTGCTCGTGATGTGTGCATCACAGCTCCAGCCATCCCTGAAGTGCACACAACAGTTCCTGCTGTCCCCAAGGCATGCACAAAAGCCCCCATTGTCCCCAAGGTGCATACAGCAGCCCTCACTGTCTCTAAGGCACACAACATAGCTTCAGCTGTTCCTGCTCAGCCCAAGGTGCACATTCCTGTCCCTGTTCTGCCTAAGGTGCATGATCCTATTCCTGCTCAGTCCGAGGTGCATGTTCCTATTCCTGCTCAACCTGTAATCACCCCTGCCTCATCTCCCTTCATGCCTGCTGGTTGGACTGTAACAGCAGAGTCACCGGGGGTCTTCGTCTGTGATGGAGCAAGAGCTCAGCCAAGCCTTCTTCTTTGTATTTTTAACATCAGTTTTAGAGAGATATTACCAAGCTCTTAGTGGGGGGTCCCGGTTGCAGCTACCCTCTGCTTCTGGGCTTCCTCCGCCAAGCTCCACTGTTGTAGTGACGCAGGTGTTCTGTTTTCCTCCCTGTCTGAGGTGGCTGTTTTGGTGGCTGTTAAGGGGATGGATTGCCAGATGTCAGGACTTGAGTATCTTCAGCCCTTATTATCTGGCTTCACCAAGGATTGGCTCACCTCTGTTGTGCCGGAGGCTGAGGATTCTCCATTTTGTGTTCCTGTTGCTGGAGGACCTCCATCATGTGTTCCTGAGGCTAGCACTCCCCTGTCATCTGCTTCTGTGGTTAATGCACCTCGGTCATCGGTTTTGGAGTGGGTGGGCTCTCATGTTGTGTTCACCAGAGCTTGAAACTCCTGTGTCTTCTCTTGAGGTTGATATGTCCATGTTTTCACCTCCTGAGGTTAAGATGTCCATGTTATCACCTCCTGAGGTTGAGGTTTCCATGTTGTCATGTCCTGAGGTAAAAATGTCAATGTTATAATCTTTGTGAGATTGAAGTTTCTGAGAGTAAATTTTCATGCCACTTTCCCCTGAGTATTATGCTCCCGTGTTCCAATCTTCAGGGCAAAGAGCACCTGTGTTAGCTTTAGAGCAAAGAGCTCCTGTGTTAGCTTCTGAGCAAAGAGCTCCTGTACTAGCTTCTGAGCAAAGAGTTCCTGTGTTACTTTCAGAGTAAAGCGCCCCTGCATTGTTTTCAGACCCTAAAGCTCCTGCATTACCTTCTGAGGTTAGGGCGTCTATGACATCTCCAGAGTTTAATGTTTCCATGTCAGCATCTGCTGAATTTGAAGTTTTCATGTTATCATCTCCTGAGTTTACAGGTTCTTTGTTATTAGCCCCTCTGTTTAAAAATTCAATGCCATTTTCTCCTGAGTTTAAAGTCCCCCTACAGTTATCTCTGGACCCACTCTGTGCTCTGATCTGGGGGTCCAGGGACTCTGGAAGACCACCTGAACTGCTTTGCTTTCTGATCCGGTGGCCCTGGGACTTTGGCAGGCCACCCGACCCACCTCTTACTCTTATTTGGGGTCCGGTGGATGAAGGTAGACCCCCTGAACTATTTTATCCCATGATCTGGTGGCTGAGGGACTCTGGGAGGCCACCAGATCTACCTTGTGTTTTGGTCCGGTGGTCCATAGACTGGGGTAGACCACCTGACCAGTTCTGTGTTGAACGTGAGGGTCATGGACTTTGACTTACCATCGTGATGTTTGATTTTGATTTCTGTGGGGGAAAGAGTTTGTTTTGGCCCACCTGGCCTTGAACCCACACCAACCAACCTCGGAGGGTGCTTTTCTCTTTTCTTTATATATGATGTAATGTTGAGGGCCATCTGGAAGCTGCCCCTTAAGAGGGGGTACTGTCAGGGCATGGGTTGGGTCTCATTTTCTTATCTCATTCATAGTTTGTGTTTCTTTTGAGCATGGACTCAATCCACGTCCTCACCTTGTGTTTATTTTGAATTTTCTGCATTTATTATTGTTTGTTGGATTCTTGATTCTGTCCTCACTTATGATTATTATTTTTATGGTTACTTATGATCTGGGTTCAGTTCAATCATTGTTTGTCATTGCCATGTCTCCCTGATCCCCTGCGTATATTTTGTCTCCCTCTGTGTGTGTGTTCAGCTCCGCCCCCTCTTGTCATTCGCTCTCGACTCATGTGTCAGCTGTCTGTGATTATTGATTTCTCTACCTGTGCCGTGTTGTCTTGATTATGCCCTGTAATTATTTAAGGTCTGTTTAACTTTGGTTCTGCTCAGGTTCTTTTGTCTGTTTTGGCATGAACAACATGCTTCAGACAGTGTTGTGTTCTGCTTTAATCTTTTGTTGTGCTTCTGAGCCTCATTTATTGATTTCTGTTAAAGCCCTTGAGAAGTGTCTGTCTGACCAGAATTCTTTAATAAATTATTTGAACTTACGTCCTGTGAATGTGTCCACCTTCTCCTCAACTGTGACAGTATGTGTGGACTAGGCAACAGACTTCCAGTGTATTATAAGGCTGATTCAGTGAACCTTGAGCTCATCTCAATGTGTTCAATGTTTTCTAATTCCATGTGGAAAAAGGCATAATATATTGTTCTGTAAACAGCGAGGGAAATAAGTATTGGACACGTCAACATTTTTCTCATTAAACATATTTCTGATGGAGCAACTGACCCGAGATTTTAACCAGGTATCAGTAACAACCCAAGTAATCCATACATACAAAGAAATCAAGGGAAACTTGTTCACCAAACAAGTCATACTGTATTTACTAAAGTGGAATGACACAGGGAATAAGTATTGAAGATGCTTGGTGAAATTAATTTAATATTTAGTAGAAAAGCCTTTGTTGGTAATAACAGCTTCAAGACACCTCCTCTAAGGAGAAATCAGGTGCAGGCCTTGTTCAGGAGTGATTTTAGCCCATTCTTCCACACAAAGTGTTTTCAAATCTTGAAGGTTCCATGGGTGTCTTCTACGAACTCTGACTGACTGGGCCATTCTAGCAGGTGTATTTTCCTTCTCTGGAGCCAGTTGAGAGTTTCCTTGGCTGGATGTTTGGGATTATTGTCTTGCTGAAATGTCCACTCTCATTTCATCTTCAGCATCTTGGCAGATGGCAACATCTTCTTATCAAGGATTTCTCAGTAAATTTTTTAAGTCAGCTTTCCTTCAATTATTTGAAGTCTGCCTGTACCATGTGCTGAAAAACACCCCCACACCATGATGCTCCACATCCAAACTTCACTGTTGATATGGTGTTTTGGTGCAGACATACAGTGCCATTTCTCCTCTAAACATGCTGTTAAGGCATCCAAAAAGATCAGTTTTGTTCTCATCTGACCAGACTTTATTCTCCCAGTATTTTACTTATTGGCCCAAATGTTGTGCCTCAAATGTTAAACCAGAGTCAATATACTTTTTCTTCAGCAATGGAGTCATGTGAGGTGAGCAAGACACTTACGGTTTTCTTTGAAAAAGCAGTACCTGCTAAATCCAGGTCTTTCTGGAGCTCTCCACGAGTGGTCTTTGGCTCTTGGACAACTCTTCTGATAATTTTTGACTCCTCTGTCAGAAATCGTGTGAGGAGCTCCTGGTCATGGTCGGTTTATGGTAAAATAATGTTCTTTCCGCTTCCGAATGATGGCTCCAACAGTGCTCACTGGAACATTCAGCAGTTTAGAAATGCACCTTAAGCTAGTGCCATCATTAAATTTTGCAACAATAAGGTTAAAAGGGCAAGAGAGAGCTCTTTGCTTCTACCCATCATGGGTTCTTTGTGGTGTGACAGTCTGATATTCACTGTGCCATGGTTCTGAGCTCAAATGTCATCTCTGACCTATTTTCTGAATTTTGCTGACGTGTCTTTATTTTGTTTATTTCAGTTTTCTGTATATATTTTGGTTTATTGTCTCTTTTGTTCCATCCTCTTTCAGACATCCCCATTAACTGTTGAATCTGCTCTCACTGCCTCAGCTGTGGACTATTGGGCAAATAGCTCACCTGCCAGCTCAGCCCACACCTGCTGCTCATTTGTCTATTTAAAGACTGCTTAGTCATTTTCTCATTGCCGCACCATTGAATGTTCTTCTGTCTGTTTCATGCTTGTCTCCACGTTCGCAGAGTGATATCGGCTCTGGAACGCAACGTTTTCCCCTTTGTTTTTTTTTTGTTCATCATGCACTGTTTGTGTTTTTTGTTTTTTTGTTAAATAAATGTCTCAACACAATCCAGCTCTTAGGTCTGTCTCTCTGTTTGCCCCTCAGGGCAGACCTTTTTTATTTAAAAGATCTGCTATTACCCTATTATCCTAACAGAGCACTACATTCCCAAAATGCAGGATTGTAATTCCTAGAATCTTCAAAAGTACAATGGGAGGCAGAGCCTTCAGTTATCAAGCTCCTCTCCTGTGGAGCCAGCTGCTAATCTGGATTCGGGAGTCAGACTTTATCTCTGTTTTTAAGAAAAGGGTTAAAATCTTCCTTTTTGATATAGCCTATAATCAGGGGGGGTTCATGTGCCTCTGAACCCTCCCTTAGTTATGCTTCTAATAGATTTAGACAGCCGGGGGACCTCCAACAGTGCATTGGGCTTCACTGCTTTCTTTACTCTCAGTGAAATATTTTTGCTGGTCATTAACATCTGTTTGTTCTCTCCCCGAGACTGAGTCCCCGTCGTGCTGTTTGCTCTTACATGTCTGTTCTTATCTTCTTCTTCTCTATGCCCTCACCCCCCAGCCAGCTGCAGCAGATGACCCCCACCCCACCCCCCACCCACCCCCGAGCCTGGTTCTGCTGGAGGTTTCTTCCCGTTGTCAAGTGCTTGCTCACAGGAGATCGCCTGATTGCTGGGATCTTTCTGCAATTGTGGGGGTTTCCCCTACAGTTGAAAGTGCTATGAGATAACTGTTGTTGTGAAATGGTGCTATATAAATAAAGTTAAATTGAATTGAATTGAATTAGTTACATTTACCTAAGAACATGTACTTCAGCAGCATTATCACATAATTTCCCTTTTGTGAATAGTTTTATTGCAGGTTAGGTTTTACTCTTTCTTGAGTAGATTCTTGAAGAAAAAAACTTTGATTTTATTGAAGCTGATCATACCAATTGAATTACTTTTCATGTCACCAATTTGTATTATTGTTACATATTGCACATGTGGATAGTACAGTGGTGTGAAAAAGTGTTTGCCCCTTTCCTGATTTCTCATTTTTTTGTACGTTTGTCACACTTAAATTTTTCAGATCATCAAACAAATTTAAATATTTGACAAAGAAAACACAAGTAAACACAAAATGCAGTTTTTAAATGAAGGTGTTTATTATTAATAGCAAAAAAAAATTAAACCTACATGGCCCTGTGTGAAAAAGTGATTGAAAAAGTAATTTTAAAACATACATTAACTGTGGTTTATCACATCTTTGGAAAGCTGAGTTCAATTTTCTAGTCATTTCTAGAGCTTTGTGACTCCAGTGAACCACAGTGAGAGCCATGATCCACAAATGGTGAAAACATGGAACAGTGATGAACCTTCCCAGGAGTGGCCTGCCGACCAAAATTACCCCAAGAGAGCAGTGACGATTCATTCAAGCGGTCACAAAAGACCCCACTACAACATCCAAAGAACTGCAGGCCTCACTCGCCTTAGTTAAGCAAGTGTTCATGACTCCACCATAAGAAAGAAACTGGGCAAAAATGGCCTACATGGCACAGTTCCAAGGCAAAAACCACTACTGAGCAAAAAGAACAAAAAGGCTGGCTTCAGTTTTGCCAGAAAACATCTTGGTGATCCCCAAGACTTTTGGGAAAATAGTCTGTGGACTGACGAGACAAAAGTTGAACTTTTTCAAAGGTGTGTGTCCCATTACAGCAGGCGTAAGAGTAACACAGCATTTCAGAAAAGGATCATCATACCAGCAGGAAGATATGGTGGTGGTAGTGTAATGGTCTGGGGCTGTTTTGCTGCTTCAGGACCTTGAAGACTTGCAGTGTTAAATGGAAACACAAATTCCGCTGTCTACCAAAAATTCCTGAAAGAGAATGTCCGGCCATCTGTTTGTGACCTTAAGCTGAAGCCCACTTACATTCTGCAGCAGGACAATGATCGAAAACAAGCCAGCAAGTCCACCTCTCAATGGCTTAATAAAAACAAAATGAAGACTTTGGAGTGGCCTAATTAAAGTCCTGACCTGAATCTGATTGAAATGCTGTGACATGACCTTAAAAAGGCAGTTCATGCTTGAAAGCCTTCCAATGCGGCTTAATTTCAATAATTCTGTGAAGATGAGTGGGCCAAAATTCTTCCACAGTGCTGTAAAGGACTCACTGCCAGTTATCGCAAACACTTGATTGCAGTTGTTGCTGCTAAGGGTGGCCAAACCAGTTATTCCATTTAGGGGGCGATCGCTTTTTTACACAGGGCCATGTCAGAATCAGAATCAGAATCAGAATCAGCTTTATTGCCAAGTATATTTACAAGTAAACACACAAGGAATTTGACTTGACATTAGACGCGCACGTTAGGCGCATCCAATGACGCGTCGCCATACAAGGCGCCTGTCAACAGTGGAGGTAAAGAGGGGAGAGGAGGGGGAAGAAAACACAATAGGAGAGAGAAAAAACATAGTAATCAGAATAAACGCTCATATGTGAGCCAAATTTTGACTACACAGAAAAAAACCCTCATGCATTAGCATACAATAGAATTCACAAGACACAAGAGAGCAGTGTACAGTATCTTTAATCAGTTCATGAATCAATGTGTGTGCGGTGTTGAGCAGTGTTGATGATAATAAGAGAGACCCAAGGACCCTTGGCAGAAGATGTTTTGTCTGTCTGGCGCCCAGTCTTATCTGGCGCTGCAGCTGGCTGTCCAAGGCCTTGTGCTCATGATTTTGAAAAAAACACAGTCTGCAGACAGCCAGGAGGAATTTTCATGGGGAATAATAATGCCAAATAGGACTGATCACAGAGAAGACTTGTATTTCTTCTGTAGATTCAGTACATTAATCCTTCATTGCGCAGCTTTGAATTCATCGTGGAAAGACCTGAGCGAACCCATGATGTAATCCACCTTACGAGACAGTTCTCCAGTGGTCGCTATCATGGTCTTCTCCAGTTTCTCAATTTGTTGGATGCACCTCGCCTGGCCAGCATTTTGATAGGTTGAATCCATCTTCAGCAATTTGCGGTAAACCAAGACAATTCCCGTCCCAATCAGAATTATCCCAATCACCAAGATTACGAAGATAAACAGATCTTCAATATCTTCGATAGAAAGATTAGAGAGACACAGCATTTTCCATTTACCCGTGTCACATAGATAGCCCACTGGAGCCGTTCCAGCGGGGCAGACAGCTTCCCCCGGAGCACTTTTCCTTGTTGAAAAAATAGTGTCAATTGTGTTCAAAGCCCAGCTTATTAACTCCATAATTTCTTTTCGGCGGTCGCAGTTAGACGCAGGCAGACAACAGCAAGCTGGGATCTAGTAACAGGAGGGGAGGAAAAAATCAGCAGGAGAGAAGAAAAAAGCGTCTGCTCTCTTGGGAGGGCGGAAGTGAAGCTGTCCATGTAGGTTTGGAGGGGGGAAGTCCATGTAGGTTTGGACTTCCCCCCTCCCCCCTTAATCATAAACACCTTCATTTAAAAACTGCATTTTGTGTTTACTTGTGTTAATTTTGTCTAATATTTAAATTTGTTTGATGATCTGAAACATTTAAGTGTGACAAACATGCAAAAAAATGAGAAATCAGGAAGGGGGCAAACATTTTTTCACACCACTGTATATATTTTGTCTTCCTCAAGAAAACAAGAAAATACTTGCAAACTTACAGTTAAAAGACTTAACATCTATCAATAAATGGAAGGAATCTCTGTATGTCTGTTTCTCGCATATCTCAAATCATTCGTCAGACTGACCTCAGATTTGATACGTGCTCTTCTGAGGTTATTAGAATGGGCATCCATGAGTATGGAGTTGTTCAGTCACAATATGTAATTTTTATCACTAAAGGTTTAGCCATCTTAAATCCTTATAGGTTTTTTTTTTTTTTAAGTCCTTATGAAGAGTTCTGGGCAGCACGGTGGCGCAGTGGTTAGCACAGTGGCAGCACAGCAAAAAGGTCATGGGATTGATTCCACCCTTGACCATCGTGGGTTCGATCCCACCCCCAGACCATCGGTGACCCTTCTGTGTGGAGTTTGCATGTTCTCCCCGTGTCTGCGTGGGTTTACTCCGAGCACTCCGGTTTCCTCCCACATGCCAAAAACATGCAAGTTAGGTTAATTGGCATCAAAACTGGGGATTCTAAATTGTCCTTAGGTATGGATGTGAGAGTGAATGGTTGTCTGTCTCTCTGTGTTGGCCCTGCGATGGACTGGCGATCTGTTCAGGGTGTACCCTGCCTCTCGCCCAAGGATGCTGGGATAGGCTCCAGCCCCCCCGCGACCCGAAAGGATTAAGCGGTAGAAGATGGATGGATGGATGAAGAGTTCTTATAAGGAGTTCTGAACAACTCCTTATAATGGTGGATTCACACAACAACATTTGGACTGACTTGTACTGATGATTTGGCAAATATCTGGCTCTGCTGGAAAAAGCTGATAAAAGTGAATGATAGCTGGTGTTTGTTGGCAAATGCTGGAGAAAGCCGTGTTCTTTGAAAATTTTCAGCATGCTGAAAATTTGCCGTTTGGAAATACACATTGGTGAAAGTTGTGCTCAGTTTATAAAAGTTCCTCAGTGATTGGCTAAGTTATGCAGCGTTCACCTAAGTCAGCCTAAGTTAAGCTCCACTGGCAAACAGTGATTGAAATGCTGGTGGAAGCAGATGTTTTTCGACCAAAACTCACTTCAGACACAAGAGACATGCAGAAGTGTCACTGTCCATGGTGCTGGAATGCCAAAAGCCAAAAGAAGCAGGAATTAAAAAAAGAAAAAAAATATATATATATACACATATAATCCCCCTAAAAATGTGACATCCCCAAAGGGAAAAAAAATCCCCTCATTGGAAAATTTACTGTTCTTTATTTTCTGATCCATGCATAATAATTCTCCCGGATTTATTGGTTTGGCTTCCACTGTAGGGAATCAAAAAGTGCTGATGTGATGTAAAAAGGTAGAAAACATTTAACATGATTTTATGTTATTTAAATGGAGAGACATGTAACAGTAAAAATATATTCACCCATCATTTTATTTTTATAATGATATAATATATATTTTTTTTTAATTCCATCCATATTCACATTTTAATTTCATGCTTACTGTTGGAGTTGTCATGAATGCCCCTCAGGGAAGAGAGGTGAGACCCACGCCCTGTACTGTGAGCTTGTGAAGTTTGTTACAAAAAACAACAAACATAAAGTTTAACAAAGTATGCAGAACACAAAATACAAACAAACAAGAAAAACTTACATCAGGAATTCACACCAGACCAAAGCAGGGCTCTGGTGGATGTGAGGAGAACAGAAACAATACAGCCGCAAGGAACACATGAGAATAAAGCCCTTAAATAGGGTTCAAAACCTATTAACATAATTAGCAGCAGGTGTGGGTATCTGAACTGGCAGGAGAAAGTGATGATGCACAATTGGGGTCAGCTGCGGCAGTGAGAGGGAGGTGAACCAAAACTGACAGCTGACAGGGCACGCCCAATCAAGCTTCACATCCCTGACAGCTGTCAACAGGAAAAGGGTAACACTAGAGATATAAAGAATAAAATAGCATGCTAAATAAATATAAACAAACACAGAATAAGAATATAATACTAACACAAGCAGGAAAAAATGGCAAGCAGAACAAAAACACATAACCCCAAAAAGCACAAGATGCAACAGATGAGTAAATAAGCAGAAAAAGTCATGAGACTGAGTCTGGCAGAGAACTCCAGCACTCGGCTCATGACAGGAGTCTATGTAAGCATTACTGTTTTATTTTTTGAGGAATTAATGAATGAATGACTGAACAGGGGAAAAGAGCATGCAAAAGTAACTACATGGGAATATAAAATAAATATGTAAAAGACAATTTAACTTGTGAGGGTGTAGGCTTTGCAATCCTTTTTGGCCCACAACTTGGCTGACACTTCTACTGAAGCGGGAGGCATGACGGACCTCGGTGACCTCGAGGTGGACCTCTCCCAAAAGGGGCTCCCCTGTTTCGGGACAGTGGCAGGAAGAGCAGCAACAGTTCTTGATGAACCACTTGGTGGTTCTTCGTGACCGTGGACATTCTTGGCATACCTCTTTTGACACACTGCCACCTTTCCTCTTCCTCGCGTAGTCCAAAACATTTAAATTATCCTGAAGCACATACCCAAAGGAGATGTGTTCACTCCAAAAGCAGGTCCAGAATGGTAGGAAGAAAGGACCAAACGCTGATCTTTATATGAGCATCGCCTGATGCTGATGTCAGTTGACATCCGCAAGTATTCGTTTGCTTAAGTTAACCTAAGTTGACAACAGCTACACATACACTAGCCTAAGTTGGCAAAAGTTTGCCATTGCTGAATGCAATGCTGGCAAATGCTAGCAAAGTTTGTAAAATTTCATAAAAGTTTGTATGTGCTGGATTTAAAACAAACCTGCTCACAAAGGTAATTTCACAGACATTTGGGCTAATTTTTCTGATTTTTCAAAACGTCTGTAAAAGTCGGTCCAAACACTATACTGTGAACCTAGCTTAAGGTGTTGGTCAGTTCAGCAGGACCTGAACAACACCTTATATGGTCATGTGATTGGTCACTGCCCTAGTTTTTTTTTTTTTTTAAATGCAATTTGGTCAGGAAAAAAAACAAATTTACATAAAAATCAGAAACATTGATATGAAGAAGGGCACAAGCTTATCACAAACACATTTTTAAGAAAAAAAAATCATACATATATTTACAAAAATACAACTTTTAGAAAAAATGCTAATTCATGAGAAAAAAAATACTAGGAAAATGCAGTTTACAAGAAAAACCTCACAGATGGCAAAAAAAAAACAAAAAAAACACAGATGTATGTGAGGGGGAAAAGTTGCAAATTTGTGATGAAAAAAAGTAAATGTATTTGGAAAAAAGTTACAAATTTATAGGAAAAATGTTGCAAGTTTTCAAAGAAGATGTCACAGAAAAACAATATATTTCCAAAGAAATTGCATATTTATTGGGAACAAACTAACACAAAAAAAATAAAAACCCTAACAAACATGTTCTTTGGTAACTACTCTTGTCCACTCTTATATTAAATCATGTCTTAAGGTAGTACTAATTTTACCGGAACAGAAGTGCTGGCTACTCTATCCATCTCTGTTATGCTATCCACCTCTACACATTCATTTTCAGTGGGTAGATGAGTCCAAACCTTTGACTGGTACTGTATATATAGTTTACATATAGTTTACAATGGGTCAAAATTGTCCATGTCAGTATCTGAAGCAGAACACAGGTGCTACATGAGTCACAAAATCCTCATAGGGATAGTTGGTGGATAAAAGACTGGTCTCCCATGCAGGAGCCAAAAATTCACACACAGTGTTTTTTTGTCTTCCAAAGTCCACATGTTATGACTAGTGTTATGACGTTGTACCTTGTTCAAGCACTGAACACATTTTCTCTCTGCTTGGACACATGCTGTAGCAGATGCTTAGGTTCGCACCATCAAAAAAAAAGTCTCAACAATAATTTAACAGCAAATGTGGCAAATGGTTCTTGTTGGTCCAATGAAAAGGTTGACCGTTTACTCTTGTGTTGATATAAATAAAGAGAGGCAATTGAACAAATTCCACAACCATATGGAGGCATTTGGGAAAGTGTGCAACAACACTTCATCATGGTCTTTGGCACAATATGGAGCAACTGGAAACAGTGAGTGGATTCATTAATTTTATGCACTTAAACTACTTTTCTAGGACAGGATAAAGGTTAGCTATTGACACTAAAACTATCACTACAACTACTTGCTTTAAAACCCCATTTGTTCTTATGGCATCATTTTTGGTGCCTACTGTTGTAGTCAAGACTGCACTAGCCAAGGCCAAGACATGACCAGATTCATAGAGTACCGAGACCAAGACAAGACAAGGTCAAGACAGTACCAAGATCAAGATAAGACCTAGACTTTAAGGGTATGAGACATAATCAAGCTTGGAGACTAAGGGGCAGATTTACTAAGGCAGTGCAAATTAGCGAGTGCACAAATTAGACAAAGCACCTCAGGGAGTGGCCAATTTTTGCCAGTGACCTACTATCAACAAGCAAAATTATGAACACAGACACAGTCACTTCATTTCAATAATGCCCACCCATCCACCCAGAGCATGGCAAAATTGCGCACAAACATACCTGATGAGGAAGTGGGTAATCAACAAAGGCATAGCCAGTTCTGTGGAGGATGATTTATATATATATATATATATATATATATATATATATATATATATATATATATATATATATATATATATATATACTGTATATATATTTATTTTTTTTTAAGCCTTTTTGGGGGTTTTTGTTTAAGTGTTTTTTTTTGTTTTTGTTTTTTATTTTATTAACACAAGAACCATCAAGATGGTCTGATGGAGACTCTAGGGTTTTATTATGTGAATAACTTTGTTTTAACAAAGTCTACAGGTCTCGCAGTCCATGACTTTTCATAAATACTGTATGTGTGTTTTATCTTTACTGAAGTCTGGAAAATGATAAAATTAAACACACATGATTTCACTTATTCCTCAGACAGCCACAGCAGAGGCTGCTGTCACTGAGTTACTACGACGTTGCAATGTCGGGGGACGGATCTGTGCTCCTTTTGTCCACTCCAGGTAGGAAGGGCTGTACTATTTTATGGATATGAATTCATTGATTAGGAAAGATTTTTCATTTTATTTATTCAACCTTTATTTTACCAGGTAAAATATCTGAGAGCAATTCTCACCAGGGATGTCCTGGTGTGTCATCGCATGTAGTTAATGTTTGCTTTTATTCTTGTACATAATCCTATTAGTGAATAGATTTTGCCCCAAGATGTAAAGTGTGTTATAAATTAAATAAATTATTATTATTATTATTATTATTATTATTATTATTATTATTATTATTATTATTATTATTAGGCTGTATATAAACAAATTAAAATTTAAAAATCCTGTCGGCGGATGTCCAGTTTAACACAACACCGATCTCTGTGAGATTGTTTCTGTTAATATTAATCTGTTCTCTTATGCCAAATCAAGTCAGCACAGGGAGACGCTTTTCCTTCTCTCGCGACGCACCCTCGGTTCACTGGCGATCACTGTCATCAGGCACAATTGAATTAAGACAAGTTTTTTTGGGTGTTAAATCCTGGCGCATTTAGCAGGAGATTGACAACTGCAAACCTTAGTAAATCACCTTGCGACAGTCATTTAAATATTGATGTCATGGCGGCCTCTGGGCCGTCATTAGTGTCATTAGCCCCAGGTGTGCACAGACCAACAGGTGTGAATCAACAGCTGTTAAAAGCCAGTGTCGCTGACAGCCCGGCACGGAGTCGTCTGTCTTCCTCAACGGAGAATGAACCTGCACTCCGCTCTCTGGTCTCGTCAAGAATATCTCTTGTCTCGTCTGGAACTTTGTCTGTCTCGTCAAGAACTTTGTCTGTCTCATCAGGAACTTTGTCTGTCTCGTCTGGAACCTCGTTTGTCTCGTCTGGAACCTCATTTGTCTCGTCAAGAGCTTCACTTGCTGCATCCAGGAACTCTTCCCAGCGTCAAGCAAGTAAGTGCACCATTTGCTACTCAACGCCAAACCTTTACCCCTGTGCACAGGTGGACCACCTTGGCAGCGGACCTGTGTCCCCAGCTGACAGGGTAACGCCATCACGTCTTCGTAGCGGCTCGCTACCACCACGCCTACCGGTACGTCTTGGTCCTCAATTGCCAGAACTATTATTGTATCAATTACAGGAGTATTGGACAACGTTATCGGTGGAATCACTGTCATCAGCATCAGCTGTGTCGTCATTGCCACTGTGTGTGGAGTCACTAACCTCGTCTTTGTCTGCATCATCATCTGTATCATCGTTATCCCGGTCTGTGGAGTCACAGCCGGTGTCATCGTCAGGATCATCGTCATCCCGGTCTGTGGAGTCACAGCCGGTGTCATCGTCAGGGCTGTCATTGTTACAGCCGGTGTCATCGTCAGGACTGTCATTGTCACAGCCACGGGTGGTAACCCCAGCACGGTCACGGACGCCTTCACCTCCACGATGCCCGGCCGCTGGAACTCAGCAGAGCAAAGCCAGTGCTGCTCTCAAGTAAGCCTTGTTATCTGCAGCTCTTTGCTAGTGTGGAGCATTAGTAATTTGTCTCTGCTTATCTGTTCCAGGGTTGCCGGGTCTCCGTCCAGGTCGTTCAGCTCCAGTGACCAGAACGATATCCTCGCACTCACACTCGCATTACACTCACTCACAATTAAATAAAGATTATTGTCACTATCTGCTCGTGTCAGTGTCTGTCTCCTGGGTCCTGAAACATGTCAATTGACCTCCTTCAAATATGCGAGATGACATGACAAGTCCCACAAATACATATGCAATGAGGCTAGGCACAAAATTGATATAGTCCACGCCTTTCAACCACTATCGTTGTCCTGCGCCCTTTAATAAATCTCAACAGTAGTTTTTTTAATGCCAAAAAAGGGTTTTGCTATGGTGCAGCATGTTAATTAATCTGCCCCTTAGTCGAGACCAAAACCACATACAGTGGAGTGAAAAAGGGTTTGCCCCTTCCTGATTTCTTATTTTTTTGCTTGTTTGTCACACTTAAATGTTTCAGATCATCAAACAAATTTAAATACTAGAAAAAGATAGCACAAGTAAAGACAATATGAAGTTTTTAAATTAAGGTTTTTATAAATAAGGATAAAAAAAAAATCCAAACCTACATGGCCCTGTGTGAAAAAATGATTGCCCCCACCCCCACCCCGCCCCAGTAAAACATAAATTAACTGCGGTTTATCGCATCTTTGGTAAGCTGAGTTCAATTTCTCTAGCCACATCAAGGCCTGATTACTGCCACACCTGTTCTCAATCAAGAAATCACTTAAGCAGGACCTGCCTGACAAAGTAAAGTAGACCAAAAGATCCTCAAACGCTGGACATCATGCTGCGGTCAAAAGAAATTCAGGAACAAATGAGAAACAAAGTAACTGAGATCTATCAGTCTGGAAAAAAGTTATAAAGCCAATTCTAAAACTTTGTGACTCCAGTGAACCATAGCGAGAGCCATGATCCACAAATGGCGAAAACATGGAACAGTGGTGAACCTTCCCAGGAGTGGCAGGCTGACCAAAATTACTCCAAGAGACCAGTGACGACTCATCAAAAGGGCACAAAAGACCCCACAACAACATTCAAAGAAATGCAGGCCTCATTTGCCTCAGTTAAGGTCAGTGTTCATGACTTCACCATAAAAAAGAGACTGGGCAAAAATGGCCTGCATGGCACAGTTCCAAGACCAAAACCACTGGTGAGCAAAAAGAACGTAAAGGCTTGTCTCTGTCATGGTTCGAGCACCAATCTCGTCCGCGCTCAAGCCATGCATCATCCTCACCGGGTTTGACAGCTGTGTATACATTCCGACTCCCCGAACCTTTATTGTGACAGCGCTCAGAGGGGCTTCCTGCCGTCAAATCTGACAGCTGAGCTGCATTTCGGCTCATCAGCGGTCCTCCATTTAAGAGGGCCCTGGGAGCGGAATAATGCGGCAGTCTCGTCAACGATTCCTTCATGGTCTGACGCATCGACCATCCCAGGGTTATGATCGTAAGTGTGCTTCTTTTGCCTTATGGTCGTCCGTATGTAGTGTTGTATGTTTTAGCCCACCGTGGCTCATTGTTTTGTGTTTCTTTTGTTCAATAATAAACTGTGCAAACTTCACCGGTGTCTTGTGGCGTCTTATGGTGGCTAGCGAGGGCCAGTGCATGACAGTCTCAGTTCAGCCAGAAAACATCTCGATTAGCCCCAAGACTTTGGGGAAAATTCTCTGTGGACTGACGAGACAAAAGTTGAACTTTTTGAAAGGTGTGTGTCCCATTACATCCGGCATAAAAGTAACACAACATTTCAGAAAAGGATCACCATACCAAAAGTAAAATATGGTGGTGGTAGTTTGATGCTCTGAGGCTTTTTTGCTGCTTCAGGACCTGGAAGACTTGCTGTGGTAAATGGAACCATGAATTCTGCTGTCTACCAAAAAAATCCTGAAGGAGAATGTCTGGCCATCTGTCCGTGACCTCAAGTTGAAGCGCTTTTGGCTTCTGTAGCAGGACAATGATCCAAAACACACCAGCAAGTCCACCTCTCAATGGCTTAAGAAAAACAAAAGGAAGACTTTGGAGTGGCCTAGTCAAAGTCCTGACCTGAATCCAATTGAGATGCTGTGGCATGACCTTAACTTATCCTACATAGTATGAATATGTACCCATACATATTGTCACCCTCTGTAGCGACTGATATTGTCCTAGTTGTATACTGGAGGGGACCATTTGTGTAAGTCTGTTGCGTCTTTTGCATTCAATACTACTAGGTTGTCACGTTTTTTTGCTATCTCTGCGAGCAGCCCTGCTTAGGTTATACAGTCTGACAGCCGTAGGTAGGAAGGACCTGCGAAACCACTCGGTTTCGCACCTAGGATGATGTAGTCTACTGCTAAATGAGCTCCTCAGTGAGTTTGGTATGTCCTGCATAGGGTGAGACTCGGTCTCCAGCAGAGATGACAGTTTAGCCACCATCCTTCTCTCTCCCATCTCCTCCACTGGGTCAGGGCGTTGCCCCAGGACAGAGCTAGCTTTCTTGATCAGTCTGTTTAGTCTCTTCCTATCGGCTGCTGTAATGCCACTGCCCCAGCAGACCACTCCAAAAGTGATGGCTGATGCCACCACTGTGTCGTAGAATGTCTTCAGCAGCGCCCCTTGTACACCAAAAGACCTGAGCCTCCTCAGTAGGAACAGCCTGCGCTGTCCCTTCTTGTAGAGTGCGTTGGTATTGTGTGACCAGTCTAGTTTATTGTTCAGATGAACACCAAGGTACTTGTAGGATGTCACCATCTCAATGTCTGTTCCCTGTATGTTTACTGGTGCTGTGAGGGGTTGTCCTTGCCTGCGGCAGTCCACCACCAGCTCCTTAGTTTTTCTTGCGTTGATCTGGAGGCAGTTCCGATGGCACCAGTCCACGAAGTCCTGGATAAGCCCTCTGTACTCAGCTTCATCTCCGTTGGAGATGAGGCCGACGATCACAGAGTCGTCAGAGAACTTCTGTAGATGGCAGTGTGTTGTGTTGTGTGAGAAGTCCGCAGTATAAAGGGTGAACAAGAAGGGAGCCAAAACCGTTCCCTGGGGGGGCCCCGTGCTACCGATGATTGTGTCAGACACACAATATGGGTTCTCACAAACTGTGGCCGGTTAGTGAGGTAGTCCAGGATCCATGATGACAGGTGCTGGTCCACCCCTGCGCACAGCAGCTTGTCCTTCAGGATCATCAGTTGAATGGTGGTGTAAGCACTGGAGAAGTCAAAGAACATTATCCTCACCGCATTCCTGGGCTTCTCCAGGTGGAACAGAGAACGGTGAAGGGGGAAGATCACTGCATCCTCCACCCCAATGCCATGCTGGTAGGCGAACTGGAGTGGATCCATCGCTGGTCCCACCAGGGGGCGGAGGTGAGCAAGGAGCAGTCTCTCCAGGGTCTTCATCATGTGAGACGTCAGGGCCACTGGTCTGTAGCTGTTCAGATCTTTGGGGTGGGAAGTCTTTGGTACAGGTACCACACAAGATGTTTTCCACAACTGGGATACCCTCCCCAGCTTCAGGCTCAGGTTGAAGATGTGCTTCACAATCCCACACAGCTGGTCTGCACAGGACTTGAGGAGCTTCACGCTGATGTCATCCAGTCCTCCGGCCTTCCTCGCCTTGATCTTCCTCAGCTCCGTCCTCACCTGGGTCTTAGTGAGGGTCAGGTTGGGGGGCTTTGTGCTGGGAGTGGGGGGGGTGTTGGTGGAGTGGGGTGTGGACAGCAGGTCTTGATGTCTTTAGAGGCAGCAGTGGTTGTTGTGCAGTCAGGGGGGAGGGCGGTTGGTCAAACCTATTAAAAAACAGGTTCAGATTGTTCGCCCACTCCCTGCCCCCCGTGGCCTGGGGGGAGGTATTCTGGAGCCCAGAGATGGTTTTAAGGTTTCTCCAGACCCCGCCGATGTCGCTCTGTTGCAGCTTGTCCTCCATCTTCTTCATGAAGCTGTCCTTGCCTTCTCTGATCTTCCCCCTCAGCTCCCTCTGAACGGACTTCAGCATCTCCCTGTTCCCCGACCTGAAGATCCTCTTCTTCTCTCTCAGAAGTGTTTTTATCTCAGGGTTGATCCAGGGTTTGTTGTTCGAGCAACACCGTATGGTCTTGGTGGGTACGGTGTTGTCCACACAGAAGCCGATGTATATGGCTTCTGTGTGATGTATATGTTATATGAGAAAAAACAAGTTTTTCAGAAAAATTTCACAAATTTATGAGAAAAAACATTGCACATTTTTCAGACAAATGTCACAAATTATAAGATAGAAGTTGCAAATTTGTAAGAAAATACTCAGAAATCTGAGAAAAAAATAGCAGATTTTTCAGAAAAAATGTCAATTTTATGAGAAAAAGTAGCACATTTTGTTATGACTCCCCATGCGCTTTTACACAGCGCATGGAGGAGTGAGGGGAAAGGATGGATTTACGCACTGGGTACACCACAACACATTTATTAACGTAAAGACAAAACAGTTCCAAAAAGGTGAAAATTTACAAAAACACACTTACAGTTGGCGTTCGGGGGCCGGCATTGCCCAGCGAATGCAGCTGGAGAAACGGATTAACCACAATGGCGTCCCAGAGCCAGCATCGCTCAGAGGACGCTGGGAATCCATGGCTAGATGAGGAAGTGGCTAATCCGTAACTTTGATGAATATGACGAGGCACATACAGCGATTAACGTCCGTATAGCACAGGTCAAGGGTCCAGCAATGCTTGATTGGCAAAGGCTGCCTAAGTACAAGCACTGCTGGACAGCAGATTGGGTGCACCTGTGCTAGGCATGGGAAAATCAGTGACAGGAGTGGAATCCGCTGGCTGTCAGGAGAGAGAGGGGGCGTGGCCGGACCGGCAGGTGCTAGACAACGCCCACAAGAAAGTAGGTCAAAGAGGCTGTCGGCCAGACAGTGGCTATGGGTGAGGAAACAAGGACAAAAGACATAGAAAACTCAAAAGATTACACAATACACAAATATACCGGTAACCCAAGCCACAGAGAACAGTCAAAACCGAGCCTAACAGCAACACCGGCTCAGTTCGTGACACATTTTTCAGAAAAATGTCAGATTTATGAGAAAAAAAAGTTGCAAATTTGTGAGAAAATTCTCACAAATTTATGAAAAACAAGTTGCAGATTTATGAGGAAAAAAGTAGCAAATCTATGAGAAATTTATACAATATTTTTGTTTGTATTTCTGCTTAGAATTGGCCTTTTTTTAAGAATTAGCATTTCTTCAACCTTTTGATTTGTTTACATTTTTCTTTTATACATTTTCTACAACTCAAGACATGAATTATTAATTTTTCCAATTTTTATGTATATTTTCAACTTTTTGTATATTTTTTAATTTTTGTTTCATACACTTAGAGACTCAAATTATTTTGTGTTTCCACCTCTTGATATTTTTTATTAATTTGTATTTCTATTGCAGCATTAATAGCTCTTCACAGGGGGCTCCACAGACAGCCATCGTTGTCTGAGTTTATTCACTCACACTGACATAAAAACTGCAACACAAGAAAATCTCATCAGAACAACTTAAGCGCAGTAACTGACCATTTAACTGGTTTTCAAACAATTTGCTTAAAGAGAACATGCTCATTTTTAGACATTAAACATTTCCCATCAGCTCTTGCAGCTGCAGTCCTCCAGAATGCTACAGTATATATTTTCAGCTTTCTAAATCAAGAATTCACTAAAGATAGAATTACATTTTCATGTCAATTTAAGCCATTTCAAGTATTATTGTTCATTTATTCTGTCTCCTGTAATCATAAATGACATTACACTCAGTTCTTTTCTAATGTGACAGCGAGGATCCAACTCAGCCTTGTCCACTGTAGCAGAACATTTAGATGCCAACTGCTGACTCAGCAGTCTCAAAACAGTGTTTATTCAAAACAGTGTTTAGTGTTTTTTTTTTTTTTTTTTTTTCCTATTTTTTTTTCCGGTTCCGGTTCCGCCGGACCGGCGGCGCCACACGAGTCGGCTGCCTGTTGCAACAGCCTTTTTTTTTATCTTCCTTCTTCTTTCTACACCTTTCACTCTGTATATATATCACGGACGCACGGATCACCCCGGGGGTCTCCCGGGTCGGCGGACGGAGCCACGGTTTGCAGCGGGAGACGTTACAGCGGGGAGGAGCTAGTGCTAGCTAGCACTTGGCCGCCGCTCGGTGCTAATGGGAAACTCGACATACCGGGAGCTGTAGCGAAAATGACGCGGGTGCCAGGCTGGAGTTTAGGCGGCGTGAAAGAAATATAAGACAAAATAATAAAGAGCGATGGCAAGAACCAAGCAGACCGCCCGTAAAATCTACTGGAGGAAGAAGCCCCCCCCCCCCCCCCCCCAGGAGACAGCTAGCCACCAGGGCTGCTCGGAGAGGCGCTCCGGCCACCGGCAGAGTGAAGAGGCCTCGCCGTCACAGGCCCGTGGCTCTGAGAGAGATCTGTCGCTGCCAGAAATCCACGGAGCTGCTCATCCGTAAGCTGCCCGTCCAGCGCCTGGTGAGGGAGATCGCTCAGGACTTCAAGACCGTCCTGCGTTTCCTGAGCTTCGCCGTCATGGCTCTGCAGGAGACCAGCGAGGCCCACCTGGTGGTCTCTTCTTCGTTAAGGGGGTCACCATCATGCCCAAAGATTTCCAGCTGGCCCGCTGCATCCGCGGAGAGAGAGCTTAGACTTTCTGCTGCACATTCACCAGCCATAATGCTCTGCACTGTGTGTCTATATATATATACATTTATAGTAATATGGACATATGTTTACTAGATGTTGTTTTTTCTTTCCTTCTGATTGTTGCTCTGAGTGTTGCTATCCCTATGCTGTTGCAATCCTGGAATTTCCCCATTGTGGGACTAATAAAGGCTTATCTTATCTTATCTTAAAAACTGCATTTTGTGTTTACTTGTGTTATGTTTGTCTAATATTTAAATTTGTTTTATGATCTGAAACATTTAAGTGTGACAAACATACAAAAAAAATGAGAAATCAGGAAGGGGAAAATAATCTTTCACACCACTGTATATAGAAGGAATTCTGCTTTGTGGGAATGTACAGTTGCATTCAGAATTAAATTACTCAACTGCCACTGCAAAATTATTTTTTTTTTGGCAAAATGTACAAACTAGCAGCTGTTTGCAATAAACAAATCAAACAAGAACAATTGAAATAGCTCAAGACAATTAATATGACAAGTGGTTTCTCCAAATTCAACACAAAATTCCACTTTTATTGACTACTGCAGTTTCAAAATTACTCAAGCCCTTCATGACAAGCCTCTTTAATACTTATAAGAGCACCCTTTTTCTTTTACGACCTGCTGCAAACATGATGCATAGCCAGACACCAGCTTCTGGCAGTGTTCCTGAGGAATCTCTGCCCATTCCTCGTCAGCAAAGACCTCCAGTTCACTATTTTTTGGTTTGTGTGATGCAACTGTCTTTTTGAAAATCCCACCAGAAATTTTTCATGGGGTTCAAGTCAAGCAGCTCTGATGGTCACTATGATGGCCACTCTAGTATTCAGTTTTATTTAACAATTTAAACTGGTCTTGTGTAATTTGTTTATTACAAACAGCTTAATGTTTTTACATTTTGCCAATAAACTCAAAATTCATCAAAGTGCATCATATGTAGCATTTAAGAATTCTTTTTTCTGAGAATGATGTTCAAACCTCTATTGCAGAGGACCTTTCTCATTTAATCAAAAGCACTTCTTGATATGCATATTCTTCTGATAATATCTTTTTCACTTGTCCCATCTTCTGTTAGCAATTGGCCCAAATAGAAAAAGCTTGATACTTTTTAAATAATGTTGTCTATCATGATTTAGCATTTCATTGGTTCCTACTTTGATATGACCATAACTTTTGTTTCCTTTGCATTTTTTTTCATATTCAAATTCCTTTCGAGTGGTATTCCCTTGGCATATAATTCTTTGACGTTTTTGTTGACTTTCAGCTAATAGTACAGTGTTGTCTGCATAGTGGAGATTGCTTATATTCTGTCCTTGTCATGAGGTGAGCACAGGAGGTTTCCACCTTACACAGTCTCATGGCTTTTTCTCTGTATTTATATAATTGTTGTAGTTTGTGCTTTTTTGGTTTTTCTTATTCTTGCACTTTTTTTCATTTTCCTGTTTATGTCTTAGTTTTGTTTTGCACTTATTCCGTATTTATTGGTAATTATTTTTCAGTCTGTACTTGTTAAAACTTTATTCTTTAAAGTCCTTATTGTTGTGGTTGACAGCTGTCAGTGGCATTTCCTGGTTGGTGCTCTGAGTGGCCCAGTGTGTTTAATGGCTGCTGTGCATGCATCTAGTGTGCTTGCAAAGCTTCTCGCTTTCAGCTTTCACCGCTGGCTAGCTTCAGTTGTGAAAAGACAGCCAAGTGCGTAAGTCTCTCCTGCCAGTACATAGCCTCTTCAGCAGCAAGCCCTATGTAGTACCTCCACGTGGTAACACACGGTAACTGGGTACCTCGCGGCCCCAGGCTGAACTACAAAGGACTCGAAGGAGACTTGGCCCCCAGACATGTAGTATGCAGGCCCACCAGCATAGGTGGAAATGCCCTGGTACCCATGAACCAAGTCCACAGCTATGGGAAAAAAAAATTGTAACTGGTGCTTCCCAGTTCTCTCCTCTTTAGGAAGAGGCTAAGACTCCACCCACGTCTAATTGAGGCTGTATGAGGGAACTGGTTTTCCCCACCAATCGAGGGTATTTCTGAGAGGAGTGGCACCCCCAGAAATTACTAGCTTTTTAAAGCGATCACAACATGAATACAACCAAACAAGCAAATCCTATACTCCTAGCTCTGGGAGTGAGCAGGAATCAAGCTGATGACTGGGATGCTAGACGGTCTGAATTTAGTGCAGAACGACAGCATGACAACAGCTCCCCAAACCAGTCTTGGAGGGAGTTGTCTGGCAAGAGCACAGAGTCAAAAGTGCTGCTTCGGTCTTGGAAGCAACTCAAGATTGCCACCTTCAACATCAACACAAGGAGAGCAGACAGCAAGGCAGTAGATCTATCACAGTGTGTAGAAGAACAAGGTATAGATATCGTAGGGATTCGGGAACATAGGATCATCCATCAAGATCCTGTGGAATACAGAAAGGTCGGAAACAGGTACCTGATAACATCATCAGGGTGGAGAAATGAAGCCCAGGCCTCTCAGGGTGGAGTTGGACTACTACTAGGAAGGAATGCTCGGAAAGCACTGCTGAAAGCTAACAAGGGGCATCCCAGGTTAGTAGTGGCAGAATTTTATGGGAACCCTAAATGCACAGTAATTGTGGTATACTCCCCTACAAACAGCGCCGCAGAGGAAGAAGTGGAGGAGTTTTATAACATTCTAAGGGGTATTCTCATTAATGTTCCAACGCATAACTTTGTAGCAGTACTTGGTGACTTCAACGCCAGGCAAGGACAAGATGATGCAAGATACACCTACCATGAGAATACTAAGTGAAATTGAACACACCTGGCTGAACGTCTGATGGAATGCAATTTAATTGCAGCAAACACTGAATTCCGGAAGAGGAAAGGAAAACTCTGGACATTCAGGGACAATGCAACAAATTGTTACAGGCAACTGGATTACACACTGGTAAGGAGGAAATGGAGGCATAGTGTTAAAAATGCAGAAGCCTATAACTCCTTCAACTCGGCAAAGTCCGATCATAGAGAAGTAACAGCCAATGTCCGCTTGAGCTTACGCGTACCGAAAACTAGGGCGCGAGTAAAGTATAATTAGCAGAGCTTCTCAACAGATTGGAAAATGCAACAGAGGTACACCATAGCTGTTAGAAATCGCTTCCAGTTTCTGGATGACGAGACAAATGACGAGGTGTACATGAAATTTGTGAATGCAAATGAAGAAGCCATGGAGGAATGCAAAGAAGCAAAGGGTGAAGAAGTCACTAAGAGCAAAACATCCAGACATAGTGGCTGCTAGAATGGTGGTAGAGTCAGCACACTCAAAGTTCACAGGCAGCGGAACATCTGATGATGAAAAAGAGTGGAAATTAGCTCTACAGCACCTGTATGATACATACGACAAGTTAAAAGAAGAGGAATTAACAGCAAAAACTGACAGAATTGAACAGGCCCATGGAGATCAAAAGTACGGGGAAGCATGGAAAGTAGTGAAAGAGGTGTTTGGAAGGAAGACTGCTAGAGAAGGACAAGTAGCAGGATCTAGTCCTGAGGAAAGAGTGAATACCTGGTTCACATACTTCAAGAAGTCGTTGGGCAATTTGCCGGAAGTCGACGACCAAGATGAAGAGATCCCAGTGATCTACGAATGGCTGGATATAGAGGATAGCCCCTTCACAGAGCTAGAATTCAAGAAAGCGAAGATGTCCCTGAAAGTAGAGAAAAAGCTCTGGTTCAGTTGGCATACCACTGGAAGTACTCAAGTACTGTCAATTTGACGACATTGGTCTCAATTTCTGTAATAAAGAATGACAAACCAGAAATATGGTCATTCATGAATATAATCCCAGCACCTAAGTCAGGAGACTGTCCAGCACCGACAACTACCGAGGCATAAGTCTAACATGTCTAATTGCCAAGATGTTCAATCGAATGATACTGAACAGAATAAGACGTGCTCTGGATATAAAGCTAAGGAGAAACCAGAATGGCTTTAGAACCAAACGTACAACAGTCACCCTGATTCTGGCACTAAGAAGAGTCGTGCAAGGGGTGAAAGCCAACAGCCTACCAGCAGTGCTGACCTTCATCAACTTCAAGAAGGCATTTGACTCAATCCACCAGGGCAAAATGATGAAAATACTAAGGGCATATGGAATTCCACCAAGACTGGCTCAGGCCATGAAGACATGTACAAGGACACCAGAGCAAGAATGATAACCCCTGATGGTGAAACAGAGCTGTTTAATATTGCAGTGGGTGTGCTACAAGGGGATACACTAGCTCCCTTCCTCTTCATCATAGTCCTTGACTATGATCTAAGAAAAGCCATGGAGGGAAGGGAAGAGGAACTGGGATTTACTATCTATCCCAGATCATCAAGCTTCACCAAGGAAACACTAACTGACTTGGACTTTGCAGATGACATAGTGCTGCTATCAGATCTGATGGGACAAGCCCAGGAACTACTAATTAGAGTAGAGGTTGAATGTTAAAAGGCTGGCCTCGGTATTAATGCCAAGAAAACAAAGTACCTGACCTACAACATCAGGGAAACAGGACCACTGCAAATAAAAGAGGGGACTGAGCTGAAAAAAGAAAGAAGACTTCGAATATCTGGGTTAATGGATATACAGCACGGAGAAAGACATAAAGACATGAAAAGTACAAGCATGGCATGCCTTGAACAAGATGAAGAATATCTGGGAGTCAAGAATGACGAGGAATCTAAAGATCATATTATTTCTGCCTACCATAGAGTCCATCCTGTTATATGGATGCGAAAGCTGGACAGTAACACCGCAGATAGAACGCTCTCTAAATGGTACCTACACTTGAATGCTAAGGAAAGTGCTCAAGATTGCCACCTTCAACATCAACACAAGGAGAGCAGACAGCAAGGCAGAAGAGCTATCACAGTGTGTAGAAGAACAAGGTATAGATATAGGGATTCGGGAACATAGGATCATCCATCAAGATCCTGTGGAATACAGAAAGGTCGGAAACAGGTACCTGATAACATCATCAGGGTGGAGAAATGAAGCCCAGGCCTCTCAGAGTGGAGTTGGACTACTACTAGGAAGGAATGCTCGGAAAGCACTGCTGAAAGCTAATAAGGGGCATCCCAGGTTAGTAGTGGCAGAATTTTATGAGAACCCTAAATGCACAGTAATTGTGGTATACTCCCCTACAAACAGCGCCACAGAGGAAGAAGTGGAGGACTTTTACAACATTCTAAGGGGTACTCTCATGAATTAAAGACTTTTTTTTTTCAAATTTTCTGAGAAATGTAATTCTAAACAAATAGTGAGGAATAGATTAAGACACCCCCCCCCCATCTTTTTTAGGACACCCCACACTCAATCCCACTTAAAATGGCAAAAATAAATGTTAAAAAATGCAAATAAAAACAAAAACAAGGTTAGACATAGATATGTTAACATTTCTTAATAAAGAACTGAATATTTAATGGGGTTTCCTAATTTTTTCACATGGCTGTATGTACCTTTCACTAATGGTGCATATGTTGTATATTTCCTCTCGTGTACCTTTACCATTGATAAATCTACTCTGTGTCTCATCAGTCTATTTTCCTATATTGACCTTGTTTCTGTTCAGTATCACTCTTAATATAATCTTTAAAATATGTCTCATCAAACTGAGTGTTCTTCTTTCTTGACATGCTGTAGCTTTGCTCTTTGTGGACAGTCTGAAGATAGAATCTTTCATGTTTCTGCTTTTATTCCATTTAAACCTGGTGCTTTTCCTGGCTTTAACTGTTTTATTGTGATTTTCACTTCTTCTATACCTTCTCCATCTTCTTCATTGGGAATGTGAGGCATTTCATCTCTTTCATCACTATAAAGTTGTACATATTCTTCTCATCATCTCTGGCGCTTCAGTTCATTGAACAACATATTCCCGCCTCTGTCCTGTATACATTCACTTCCTTTTTTTCTCTGGCTTTGACCAGTCACCTTTTTGATCTTATCATGCATTTCTTGAGTTTTTGTTTGTCCTCAAGTTTTTTCTATATATTTACATTTCTCATTCCACCAGTCTTCTTTAGCCTCCTTGCATCTTTTTCTGTATTTCCTTGTCAATCTTGTTGTATCTCATGATGTTATTTTTGTGCTTTTCCTTTCACCCATCAGTTGCAGTATCTCGTCTGTCATCCATTTTTTTTTTTTTTTTATCTTTCATCTCTGCTTGGGGCACAGTTATTTTCACTGCATCTTTAATAATGTCTTTCATGTCATTCCAAGTGTTCTCAGTGTTAGTATTATCTTCATTTGTTGGTAGAACTTTAAATCTGTTCTAAACATCTATATTGTACTTCATCTTCATTTCTTCTTGTTTCATCATTTCCATGTTGTATTTGGTACTGTATGGTTGTTTTGTCCTTTTCTTTAAGCTGACTTGTAATGACATCACTACTACGTTATAATTGTACCCAATGTCTGGGTATGTCTTTACATTTTTCACACCATTCCTGAATCTGTGATTGATAATTATATGGTTGATTTAATTGCGATGCACATCTCCTTGGCTTTTGTGTCATGATTAATACTTGGGTTAGGCTCAAACGCAGAGCAGCCAGAACGATCAATCAGACTCCAATAAAAACTTTCACAATTTTATTGAAAAGAAAAAAGAAAACCAAAGTGCAAAGCACAAGAAAAGCGAAACACAAAAACACCAACTTAAATCTCTGCCAAAACAGGATATCCCGTAGCCTACGGGACAGAGAGCAGACAGAGGTGATAAGGGGCAGATTCTCCAATGGGAGAATAATGCAGGAAAGCACACTTACAGTCAGAGCAGTGGAGTCTGGCAGGGAACTCCAACATGGACCGGGAACAGGTGGAAGGCAGGACCTGGGTGGATGTGATGATCTTCCTGGTCAGGCGTGCATGGTCAGCTCCGAGAGACACACCTGCGGGTGGCAGCTACCTGAGGAACATGAGACACACAAATGCTAAGTACGGGGAGACAAGATAAGAAGACAAAAAACTTTGATGAGACTTGAGGCTGCAAATCCAGATGATCAAGCGGTGAGTTCTCCTCACACTGGGCCTTAAATACACTGGCTCATCAGGAGCAGCAGGTGGATGACCACGCAGGTGTGCTCATCATCGGAGTGGGAAACCAGTAACAAGAGGGAGGGGAGCACATTCGCCAGATCATCACAGCCCCCGCCCTCCCATAAAGGACGTCCCCCTGCTTTCCGCTGGGTTGACATCGATGGGTGCGGTAGAAGGCCCGGATCATTCTTTTATCCAAGATATACAGTGGGGCAAAAAAGTATTTAGTCAACCACCAATTGTGCACGTTCTCCCACTTAAAAGATGAGAGAGGTCTCCAATTTTCATCATAGGTATACCTCAACTATGCGAGACAAAATGAGAAAAAAAATCCAGAAAATCACATTGAAGGATTTTTAAAGAACTTATTTGCAAATTATGGTGGAAAGTAAGTATTTGGTCACCTACAAACAAGCAAGATTTCTGGCTCTCACAGACCTGTAACTTCTTCTTTAAGAGGCTCCTCTGTCCTCCACTTGTTACCTGTATTAATGGCACCTGTTTGAACTCGTTATCAGTATAAAAGACACCTGTCCACAACCTCAAACAGTCAGACTCCAAACTCCACTATGGCCAAGATCACAGAGCTGTCAAAGGACACCAGAAACAAAATTGTAGACCTGCACCAGGCTGGGAAGACTGAATCTGCAATAGGTAAGCAGCTTGGTGTGAAGAAATCAACTGTGGGAGCAATTATTAGAAAATGGAAGACATACAAGACCACTGATAATCCCCCTCGATCTGGGGCTCCACGCAAGATCTCACCCCATGGGGTCAAAATGATCACGAGAACGGTGAACAAAAATCCCAGAATCACATGGGGGGACCTAGTGAATGACCTGCAGAGAGCTGAGACCAAAGTAACAAAGGCTACCATCAGTAACACACTACGCCACCAGGGACTCAAATCCTGCAGTGCCAGACGTGTCCCCCTGCTTAAGCCAGTACATGTCCAGGCCCATCTGAAGTTTGCTAGAGAGCATTTGGATGATCCAGAAGAGGACTGGGAGAATGTCATATGGTCAGATGAAACCAAAATAGAACTTTTTGGTAAAAACTCAACTTGTCGTGTTTGGAGGAGAAAGAATGCTGAGTTGCATCCAAAGAACACCATACCTACTGTGAAACATGGGGGGTGGAAACATCATGCTTTGGGGCTGTTTTTCTGTAAAGGGACCAGGACGACTGATCCGTGTAAAGGAAAGAATGAATGGGGCCATGTATCGTGAGATTTTGAGTGAAAACCTCCTTCCATCAGCAAGAGCATTGAAGATGAAACGTGGCTGGGTCTTTCAGCATGACAGTGATCCCAAACACACCGCCCAGGCAACAAAGGAGTGGCTTCGTAAGAAGCATTTCAAGGTCCTGGAGTGGCCTAGCCAGTCTCCAGATCTCAACCCCATAGAAAATCTTTGGAGGGAGTTGAAAGTCCGTGTTGCCCAGCAACAGCCCCAAAACATCATTACTCTAGAGGACATATGCATGGAGGAATGGGCCAAAATACCAGCAACAGTGTGTGAAAGCCTTGTGAAGACTTACAGAAAATGTTTGACCTCTGTTATTGCCAACAAAGGGTATATAACAAGGTATTGAGATGAACTTTTGTTATTGACCAAATACTTATTTTCCACCAAAATTTGCAAATAAATTCTTTAAAAATCAGACAATGTGATTTTCTGGATTTTTTTTTTTCTCATTTTGTCTCTCAAAGTTGAGGTATACCTATGATGAAAATTGGAGACCTCTCTCATCTTTTAAGTAGGAGAACTTGCACAATTGGTGGCTGACTAAATACTTTTTTGCCCCACTGTATGATCACAGGATCCATGACCTCTCCTCGGGATCATATCCTTTCCAGTGGATACTGACATCCCCGCCTCCGACGGCACATGTCCAGGATCCTCTCCACAGTGTACGTAGTCTAGCCGTCGATGATCTGGGGGGGTGGGGGGGGATCCGGAGGAGGGCAGAGGGGCTGGCGGAGAGGGGCTTGAGCCAGGAGACGTGGAACATGGGATGGATAAGCATAGAAGGTGGCAAGTCCAACCACACAGTGACATTGTTGATCACCCGCTTGATGGTAAAGGGACACGGTTGAGGCCAACTTCCTTGATTCAGTCTTAAGCGGGATCTGGTCGGTGGACAGCCAAACCCTCTGACCCATCATGTACTTCGGCTCCAGCACCCATCTGTGGTCAGCGTATTGCCTGATGTGCTCCGCAGAAGGGAGGAGGGCAGCCCTCGTGGCCCTCCACAGACGGTGGCGCCAGTGCACATGGGCCTCCACGGATGGAACGGCGAGACCCCGCTCCACCATGGGCAGCAATGGTGGAGTGTAACCTATCAATGCCTTGAATAGTGTAAGCCCAGTGGAAGAGGTGATCGCCGAGTTCAAAGCATATTCCACCCAGGTCAAGTGGGCGCTCCAGGTGATGGGGTTGGAGCATGCTACACACCGTAGGGTGGCCTCAAGGGACTGATTGGCACGCTCAGCCTGACCATTACTCAGGGGGTGATATCCAGATGTCAAACTGGTGGACGGTCCCAAACAGTGACAGAATGCTTTCCATACCTGGGATGTGAAACAGGGCCCCCAGTGCGAGATGATGTCGATGGGAATACCGTGCAACCGGATGACATGCTGAGTCAGCAAGTCGGCCGTCTCCGTAGCAGATGCTAACTTAAGGAGGGGAACCAGATGGATGGCTTTGGAGAAGCGGTCGGCAATGGTGAGGATGATGGTATTCCCTGAGATGGAGGGAGGCCCATGACATAGTCCAAAAAGATGTGAATACCGGTCGCTATGGAGGGTGAGAATATGTATGGGCACATAATCATACCATGTAGGATAACTAAGTAGAGGGTTATGCTGTTTCATCCCATCTAGCAACAATGCTCTGCACTGTGTGTGTTTATATATTTACATATTTATTCCATCTAGCTACAATGCTCAGCACTGGGTGTGTTCATATTTATATATCTGTATATTTATTCCATCTAGCTACAATGCTCCGCACTGTGTTTTTATATATCTATATATTTATTCCATCTAGCTACAATGCTCCGCACTGTGTGTGTTTATATACTTACATATTTATTCCACCTAGCTGCAATGCTCCGTACTGTGGGTGTTTATATATTTACATATTTATTCCATCTAGCTACAATGCTCTGCACTGTGTGTTTATATATTCATATATTTATTCCATCCAGTTACAATGCTCTGCACTGTGTCTGTGTGTGTGTATATATATATTTTATAGTAATATGTACATATGTATATTAGCTGCTCTTGCTTGCTTGTTTTTTTGTTTTTTTTCTTGCCTTCTGATTGTTGCTCTGAGTGTTGCTATCCCTGTGCTGTTGCAATCCTGGAATTTCCCCGTTGTGGGACTAATAAAGGCTTATCTTATCTTATCTTATCTTATCTTAAACCAAGGGCAACCTGGCACTGGGAGGGGATGGAGGAGACCCGCCCGAGGAGAGGAGTCAAATTTGTTAGCGGAGCAGATGTGACAAGCCTTGATGTACTCCCACACATCCCTCCCAAGTGTGGGCCACCAAAACACTCTGCATAGTTAGTCTATGGTCTTCGAGATGCCGGGGAGACAGGCAAAAAAGCTGGTATGCGCCCATTGGATAACTTCTCCTCGTAGTGCCACGGGGACATACAGCCGGTCCGGGGGGCCTCGGTTTAAGATGACTGTGCCTGCTGGACCCTCTGCTCGATTTCCCACTGCCGTGTCCCAAGAAAGCAAGGGGGGGGGGGTAGTCTCTGGAGGAGACGCAGCAGCTGGGGAAGAGGAGGTGGAGGAGGAGGAGTGGGGAAAGAACTGGGGTGAGAGAGTGCCAGGACCCTGTTTTGCATGAGATGGATAGATTGAAACTATTAAAGAACAGGGCCCATCTAGCCTGCCGTGAATTCAACCGTCTGACTGACAGAAGATATTCTAAATTTTTATGGTCCGTCCAGACAATGACTGATTGGCTAGCTCCCTCCAGCCAGTGTTTCCATTCCTCCAACACCAGCATCATGGCCAACAGCTCGTGGTCCCCAACAGTGCAGTTGCTCTCGGGTGGAGTTAGCCAGCGAGAGAAATATGCACACAAGTGGAGCTTCTAATCGGAGGAGGAGCACTAGGAGAGGACAGTGCCCACCCCCGAATCAGAAGCATCCACCTCAACCACAAACTGCGCCATGGGATCCACCTGCGCCAGGACAAGTGTGTTGGTGAATAAGCCAGTTAGGGTCACAAAAGCTTGTTCAGTGGCCTCAGACCACTTGAACGGGCTTTTGGTCGACAACAACTGCATAAGCGGTTGCGCCACCCTGCTGTATTCTTGCATAAATCAGCGGAAGCAGTTGGCAAAGCCCAGGAAGCACCGAAGATCTTTACTGGACTGGAAGGATGGCCAGTCTTCTAAAGCTTTAATTTTTGCCGGATCAGCCTTTACCGTGTCTTCGGCAATGATGATCCCCAGAAACAAAGTTGAGCAAGTGGAAAATTTGCACTTCTCAGCTTTAACAAAAAGCTTGTTCTCCAGCAACCGCTGCAAGACAGACCGGACGTGGACTACATGCTCCTCCAGGGTGCGAGAAAAAATCATAATGTCGTCCAGATACACAAATACAAACTTGTTCACCAAGTCTCGCAGGACGTCATTTTTTAACCACTGGAAGACGGCAGGGGCATTGCTCAGCCCAAACGTTATGACCGGATATTCAAAATGGCTCAAAGTAGTCTTAAATGCCTTCTTCCACTCCCCCCTCCCCGAATGCGGACTAAGTGATACGTGTTGCAGAGGTCAAGCTTGGTGAAAAAATGTGCCCATTGAAGTAACTCAAACGTTGAATTGATAAGTGGCAGCGGATACTTATCCTTCCAGGTTATCATGTTAAGCTCGCGGTAATAAATACATGGCCACAATATCCCATCCTCATTCCCTTCAAAAAAGAACCCCACGCCGAGCGGAGTGGACGAGGGATGGATTATGCCGGTGCTCAGGGAGTCTTTTATGTAGGTCTCCATCACCTCCCTCTCCGGCCCAGACAAACTGTAGAGCTGGCTGAATGGCAGCCGTGCGCCCGGAAGGAGGTCAATAGCAAAGTCATATCCCCAGTGAGCTGGTAAAGATAGGGCTCTTCACTTGCTAAAGACCTCCCATAAGTCATGATACACCTCGGTTAAGGAGTTGAGATCCACTGGCTCAGCCAAAGGGGAGCAGGAGAGAAGGTGAGCATGCGGCTGACTGGAGACATGACGGGAGACAATAAGGTAGTAGTAGATTAGTTTATTTGACAGGGACAGTGCAATAAACATAGACAATTAATCAAAGACAATCAATCTGATGTGTTGCACATAGAGTGTATAGCTATTAGCTAATTTGCAACTCTTGTCCCTGGATGGGCTTTAGAAAAAAGAATCAAGATAAAAAATATACACAATAACCACATACATCAATGCAGAAAAATTATAAATACACAATTATAAATATTATAAATACACAAATATAACAGCCTGGGACTCCAGGACGAAATGGAACCCTGACTCCAGTTAACGATGGGATTGTGAATACGGAGACACGGATACCCCAGGATTTACAGGGGTGTTAGACTGAGACAGGACGTAAAACTGAATAGCCTTGCGGTGGTTGCTGGACAGAATGACTGAAATGGGCTCAGTCTGCTCGGCAATTGCTGCGATGTTGCTGCCCGAAACGGTCGAGACCGATAAAGGTGTTGGGGCTTTCCTGGTGGGTTACTGTAAATTTTGCACTAAGGCCTGTTGAATAAAATTTTGCTTCTCCCCTGAATCAACCAGGGCGGAGGCTTTGAACTCGGCCCTCGGTAACTGGATACGGACCGAAAGTTCAAAACGGTTGGGAGAATTCTGTTCAGACCTTTCTGTCAGACCCCCCACAGTTACTGACGGGCCGGGTCTTTTGGACTCCTGGGACATTTCAAATTAGCATGACCTGGGGCCCTGCAATAAAAACACACCCATTCCCTTTCTCGACGCTGGCGCTCCTCCAGAGTCAGACGGGACCTGCCAAGTGTCATTGGCTCGGAGGAGGCCGGCGGAGTAGCACCAAGGGGTGGAGTGGCCGGTTGAGAGGTGAGCGGAGATGAGACTGCCCTCCGCTCGCTCCCTAAACCGGTTGTTGAGAGCCATGGCCTGCGAGATGAGCTTATCCAGGGAGGAGGAAGTCGCACGGACAGCCAACTCATCGTGGAGCTGCGAATTCAGACTCAAGAGAAACGCTCTGCGCAATGCAGCGTCGTTGCAGCTGGAGTCTGCCGCAACAACCCGGAACTCGGTAAAGAAATCGGCCACTGACAGATCCCCCTGCCGGAGGCCCATGACTGGGTTAACAATATTCCCCTCACTCTCTGTATGGTAAATGCCTCGGAGAACTCCCACACAAACCGGTCAGGTGAATAAAGGGGTCAATCTGGGCTGCTCAATATGGACTGAGCCCACTGGAGAGCCCGGCCTTGCAACAACAAGGTCATAAAGTGAATCTTGGCCACATCATCCCTGTATTCCCCCTCCACCCGCAGAAGATATAACCAACATTGGAACAGGAACTAACTAACTAACTAACTAACTAACCTGCACTTATATAGCGCTTTTCTAGTCACAAAGACCACTCAAAGCGCTTTCATTAACACTAACCCTCTATTCTAAGGGCCTATAGGAAACAGATATCTAGGGACAATTTAGAACAGCCAATTAACCTAACATGCATGTTTTTGGCATGTGGGAGGAAACCGGAGAAATCCCGGAGTAAACCCACGCAACACGGGGAGAACATGCAAACTCCACACAGATCACTGTTGGTCGGGGGCTGGGATCGAACCCACGATCCCACGATCCCCACAATCCCCCGGCCAAGGGTAAACTGTGCTGCCGCAGTGCTAACCACTGCGCCACCGTGCAGCCCAAACCCCCGAACCCCCTGCAACCCCCACCTCCCCCCATAGGGGGCAGGTGTGAGAACAGAGATGTTCCTGCAGAAAACAGAAGCTGCCGGGGCAGCAGGTGCAGGGGGTGGTGCCACACCAGGAAGCTGACACAGGTGCTCGGTTACAGTAGCCATTTGCTAAGTGATTGATTGTAATTGCTGAGATAAGAACACGACCTGGAGCTCTGTGGCACCCAAACATTCAAGTGCTGACTGTTCGCCTGGCGAAGCATTCACTGAGCTCTGATCCTGGCTGGATCATTCTGTCATGATTCAGACTAGGGTTAGGCTCAAACACAGAGCAGCCAGAATGATCACTCAGACTCCAATAAAAAGTTTCACAATTTTATTGAAAAGAAAACAGAAAACCAAAATGCAAAACACAAGAAATGTGAAACACAAATTTAAACTTAAATGTCTGCCATAACAGGAGCCGCCTGGAGCGCATGTAGCCTATGGGAGAGAGAGCAGACAGAGGTGATAAGGGACAGATTCTCTGATGGGAGAATAATGCAGGAAAGCACACTTCCAGTCAGAGCAGTGGAGTCCGGCAGGGATCTCCAACATGGACCATGGACAGGTGGAAGGCAGGACCTTGGTGGATGTGATGACCCTCCTGGTCAGGTGAGCATGATCAGCTCCGGGAGACACACCTGCATGTGGCAGGAACCTGAGTAACACTAGACACACAAAAGGTAATTATGGGGAGACAAGATAACGAGACAAAACTTTGATGAGACTTGAGGCTGCAAACCCAGACGATCAAGTGGTGAGCTCCCCTCATGCTGGGCCTTAAATACACTGGCTCATCAGGAGCAGCAGGTGGATGATCACACAGGTGTGCTCATCAATGGAGCGGGAAACAAGGAACAGGAGGGGAGGGGGAGCATGCTCGCCAGACCATCACATTTTGCCTGTTTACAGGTTCCTATGGTAATGTTGGAATATTGTGTTTGCTGTAATCATGTCTTCCCCTTTGAAGAATTCAACCAGTTTCATTCCTCTCTCATTTCTCTCTCCTAAACCAGGGGACATGAATGAAAAGCTTGCCATAGTTATATATATATATTAGTGCTGTCAAAATATTGCGTTATTACCGCGTTAACTCAAGCGCCTTTTTAATGGCGAGATTTTTTTTAACGCGAGATTAATGCTGTGACCGTAGTTTTTCATAAGCACAGTGTACTGGCTGTAATACCACGCACGTACACATGCTGGCGGAACGAAGGATACGATTTCAAATATCAAACAAAGAAGAACCCAACGACTAAAGCGCGCGGCACTGGCGGCACTAGTCAGCCACAGTAATGGACGCACCAGGGACACTTCTGAACGGAAAGTTTACATTTAAAATAGGAAAGGATGGTTCGATCGAAAAGTTATTTGCACTTATTGTCGATGTGAACTTAGCTACCATCGAAGCACATCCAGTTTAAAATACCATTTGATGGCCAAACACACCAGTGATGTAGCTTCGCCTCCTCCGCGTCAGAACCAAACAAGTTTGGATGGCTTCCGACAGCGGCCCATGGATGCTGCTACTAAAATGAAGCTAACAGCTGTCATAGCTAAGTGGGTGGCTACGGCATGCAGGCCCGTTAGTATTGTGGAGGATGAAGGTCTGGCCGAGATAATTCGCATCGCATCCAACGACTGGACCTACGAAACTCCTTCCAGAGCTACTATCACACGCCGGATAGAAACGTTGTTTGAAACGGAGAAGTCCCAGTTACAACAGGCATTGGGGCAGACAGAAATAGTCGTGCTAACGGGAGATTACTGGACGTCACTTGGCAATGACAACTACCTCGGGGTCACAGCACATTATTTCACCCCACAGTGGAAACTTCAGTCCCATGCTTTGACTGTTATGAAGACAGAAGAGAGGCACTTCGCTGATAATGTTGCAGAGCACTTCATGAATGTAGCCAGAGAGTGGGGCATCGAAAAGAAAGTTGTTTCACTGACCACGGATAGTGCACGCAATATGATGGCTGCAGCCAGAGAGCTCCCCTTTGAACACCTGCCGTGCATCGCACACAGCGTGCACCGAGCAGTCACGGTTTCTCTGCACAATAGCCCATTCGACAGCGCATTGGCAAAATGCAGAAAACTTGTGGGACACTTTAAATACAGCCCAACGAATGCCCTGGAACTCGAGCGGCAGCAAATCGCACACAACCAGAAAGAAGAAGCGCTCACGCAGGAGGTAGCAACAAGATGGAATAGTACCCTTGAAATGATAAAGCGTGTCAACCGGAATATTGAACCTCTGACAGCTGCCCTGGCCCTACACTCAACCAAAGTCACCATGCCAACAGCAACGGAGCTGGAGAAAACAAAGAAGCTCGAAGCTGCGTTGGAGCATTGCAGGTAGGCCTAATTATGTCTTGTAGCCTATATCTGATTCTTTAACAATTAAAGTAGATCTGTGTCAAGACAGAAACATTAGCACCTGTCTCACCCAACGTAAAATACCACCCTGTGGCATGTTTTAGATGGGCCATCTCTATGTGTAGACTGTTTGTTTGCTTCATTTTACTCAAAGTGTAGCTCGTGATTATCTGTATATTTTTTCTGTATTTTGACATAATCAGTGACTGTTTCAATAGCTATGATTCCCTGTGTAACTTAACAACAGAGAAGGCCAGGAAGCGCCCAAGAGGCTAGGTTTTCAGCACTTGCCGCCCTAAAAACGCATTTGGTGGACACAGGCCCTAATGTCTGTCTGTCGGTATCACCTCTCTCCCTTCAACTGTGTGTGTTTGTCCCGCACAGCACTGTAAATGGGTAATGTGTGTGTGTGTGTGTGCGCGCAGGAACACATGTGATTCCTCATATCCCCTCCCATCACTGTAACTGTAGGTTATCTATCAGGTGTCCGTATGTGTGTGACAGAGTTTTGTGAAAGAGCTTTTGTATATTGTTGCAGATATGTGACAGATCTTCTGGGTGGAGAGAAGTTTGTTTCTTGCTCTGTGGTGATGCCAGCATTATGCCACCTGTCCCGAGTAATGGAAGTCACTGAGGACGACCCAGCGTACTTGATCAAGTTCAAGGAAACCTTTTCAGCGGATATGGAAGGTCGCAAAGAGAAGTTGAACATCGCATGGCTCAGGGTTGCTACAGCACTCGACCCAAGGTAAGATATTCATTCTACATTCTTCTCAGTATTTTGTTTGTCTTAAGCACCACTTTGTTTTGTGGGTTGGTTCTCTTCAATATCCATTTTTTTCTTCTGAATCTGGAATAGAGATTAGGTCAATGTTTTGTTTTACTAGTGCCTTTGCTTGTATGGCAATAACGTTGATATTTTTTATTATTTCATTTCAAGGTTTAAGGACCTCAAGTGTCTGAGCAAACCTGACCGGGTTGTCGTGTGGGATTCCATCCGTGCCTTACTCCAGCAGCAGGAGAAGGGGAGACCAGCAGCACTGGATGACCAAAGCATGCCTGAGCCAGAGAAGAAGAAGCCAGCTCTCATGTTTGCACAAGAATCTTCCTCAGATGAAGAGGAGGACACCGTGGAACGCTGCATTGAGCGCTACAAGGCAGAACCTATGATTGGCATTGAAGACTCTCCACAGGAATGGTGGTCCACACATAAAGCGTCACACAGTGAGATGGCCTCCCTTGCATGCAAATACTTAGCAACGCCTGCCACGTCAGTACCATGTGAACGATTGTTTTCACTGTCTGGACATGTCGTTCAGAAAAAACGATCTTCCCTGTTGTCTGAAAATGTCAATAGGCTTGTCTGTTTGAGCAACTGGCTCAAAGACAGAAAGTAGGCCTTTAGGTTGACTCACCTGTTACGTGCTAGCAGTTACATTATGTTCATGTTCAAGAGGCTGTGTTGGTAAGTTTAAAACTGCAGCAGTTGGGCTACTATACAGTCATTAGACTGTACTACTCCTCTCAGGGGACACTCTCCTCTTGTTTTCATTTTGTATTTAAGGGGCTGCTTTTGTGCCTATATATTTTTTATTTGTATGTATCTTTTTTTATCGCAGATATCAGTGGCAGGGTTACTAAACTAATGAAAAGGAAAAAAAGAAAACATTTTTTTTATTTTCAGAGTAATATGTCCTGTTTTGTTTTCTCGGTCTAATACGGAAGATATGGATGCTTTGCAATGATAATAATAATAAAAAACATTTGTACAAAGCAAGCCCACTCACTTTTTGTGCTGTTAAGAGAATTACAATGGTTTTTCATGAGACAAAAATACGCAACTAAAATGTGATTAATCATGAGTTAACTATGAGATTGTGTGATTAATTATGATTAAATATTTTAATCGCTGGACAGCACTAATATATATATATATATATATATATATATATATATATACACACTACCGTTCAAAAGTTTGGGGTCACTTAGAAATTTCCTTATTTTTGAAAGAAAAGCACTTTTTTTCAATGAAGATAACTTTAAACTAATCAGAAATACACTCCATACATTGCTAATGTGGTAAATGACTATTATAGCTGCAAATGTCTGGTTTTTGGTGTAATATCTACATAGGTGTATAGAGGCCCATTTCCAGCAACTATCACTCCAATGTTCTAATGGTACAATGTGTTTGCTCATTGCGTCAGAAGGCTAATGGATGATTAGAAAACCCTTGTGCAATCATGTTAGGTCTGCAATGCTGTAACTGCTGCAAATGGAGGATTCTTTGATGAAAGCAAAGTTTGATGGAAAAAATTATTATTTCAAATACAAATCATTATTTCTAACCTTGTCAATGTCTTGACTATATTTTCTATTCATTTTACAACTCATGGTGGTAAATAAGTGTGACTTTTCATGGAAAACACAAAATAATTGTCTGGGTGACCCCAAACTTTTGAACGGTAGTGTGTATATATATATATATATATATATATATATATATATACTATAGTGTATATAATATATATATATATATATATATATATATATATACAGTGGGGCAAAAAAGTATTTAGTCAGCCATCAATTGTGCAAGTTCTCCTACTTAAAAGATGAGAGAGGTCTCCAATTTTCATCATAGGTATACCTCAACTTTGAGAGACAAAATGAGAAAAAAAAAAATCCAGAAAATCACATTGTCTGATTTTTAAAGAATTTATTTGCAAATTTTGGTGGAAAATAAGTATTTGGTCAATAACAAAAGTTCATCTCAATACTTTGTTATATACCCTTTGTTGGCAATAACAGAGGTCAAACATTTTCTGTAAGTCTTCACAAGGCTTTCACACACTGTTGCTGGTATTTTGGCCCATTCCTCCATGCATATGTCCTCTAGAGCAGTGATGTTTTGGGGCTGTTGCTGGGCAACACGGACTTTCAACTCCCTCCAAAGATTTTCTATGGGGTTGAGATCTGGAGACTGGCTAGGCCACTCCAGGACCTTGAAATGCTTCTTACGAAGCCACTCCTTTGTTGCCTGGACTGTGTGTTTGGGATCACTGTCATGCTGAAAGACCCAGCCACGTTTCATCTTCAATGACCTTGCTGATGGAAGGAGGTTTTCACTCAAAATCTCATGATACATGGCCCCATTCATTCTTTCCTTTACACGGATCAGTCGTCCTGGTCCCTTTACAGAAAAACAGCCCCAAAGCATGATGTTTCCACCCCCCATGCTTCACAGTAGGTATGGTGTTCTTTGGATGCAACTCAGCATTCTTTCTCCTCCAAACACGACAAGTTGAGTTTTTACCAAAAAGTTCTATTTTGGTTTCATCTGACCATATGACATTCTCCCAGTCCTCTTCTGGATCATCCAAATGCTCTCTAGCAAACTTCAGATGGGCCTGGACATGTACTGGCTTAAGCAGGGGGACACGTCTGGCACTGCAGGATTTGAGTCCCTGGTGGCGTAGTGTGTTACTGATGGTAGCCTTTGTTACTTTGGTCTCAGCTCTCTGCAGGTCATTCACTAGGTCCCCCCATGTGATTCTGGGATTTTTGCTCACCGTTCTTGTGATCATTTTGACCCCATGGGGTGAGATCTTGCGTGGAGCCCCAGATCGAGGGGGATTATCAGTGGTCTTGTATGTCTTCCATTTTCTAATAATTGCTCCCACAGTTGATTTCTTCACACCAAGCTGCTTACCTATTGCAGATTCAGTCTTCCCAGCCTGGTGCAGGTCTACAATTTTGTTTCTGGTGTCCTTTGACAGCTCTGTGGTCTGGGCCATAGTGGAGTTTGGAGTCTGACTGTTTGAGGTTGTGGACAGGTATCTTTTATACTGATAACGAGTTCAAACAGGTGCCATTAATACAGGTAACTGTCACGCCGCGCCATTCATCAACGGCGCCACCTGCTCACGCACCTGACAATCATCAGCGGCGAGGGATAAAGGCCGTCTCGCCCGGAGGCTCGGCCTGAAGCCGTCAGACTTCGTCCCTCACCGTTGTGAGCATACTTCCCTTCAGCGTCACCATTTTGGTAAGAAGATCGCTTACCTCTTTTCTTCAGTCTTCTCCCCTGTGCACAGGTGGATTCCCCAGCGGCGGACATCTCCACTCCATCGCCCAATCCTCGCTGCTGTACAGAGCTCTCCAGGTGGCTGTCTTCCGGGCTTCGCCCCCTTGTTGTGCCAGCTGTCCTGACCCACCAAGTAAGTCCTTCTCTCGCCATAAATCCCTCCTGTGTTGGTGTATGCCCGTCACCCTCTCCCTGTGCTCTCTCCATAGGGTTGCTCGGCTGAACGGTCACCTGCCTCTGTGCCTGGAGCAGACACCATCACCAACACATTTACATCCCGCAGACACACACTCATTCACTCCTGCTGTTAATAAACTCTTTGAACTACTCTAAGCCTGTGTGTGTGCGTCTCCTGAGCCGTGCGTTATGTCAGTACGGCTTCAGCAGAGCGGCTCGGCGGACGGCGGGCTCGCACACCGGTTTTCCACTCTCGAGGCTAGAGTGGATCAAATAGCTTATCAACAACAGGTGATCTTTAATCAATTATTGAATTTAACTAACCGGTTGGGCCGCTTGGATCCTCAACAGCCGTTCCCCCCGGCTCGTCAGGGTGGCGCGGCTCCTGCTGTTCCAGCGGCCGTCCAGCCGGCTCCGGTGGCACCGGTTCGGCTCACACCGATTCCGACCCCCGCCCGCTTTAGCGGTAAGCTCGGCGGAGCGCGGGGGTTCATTATGCAGTGTGAGTCCGTGTTCCACCGTGTGCCCGGAGATTTTCCCTCGGATCACAGTCGGATTGGTTACATAGGGAATCTTCTGGAGGGGCGTGCGTTAACTTGGACCTACGCCGTAATGGCGAGGCCCAGTTATGCCACCCTCACCTATGACCAGTTCGTGAGGCGCTTTCTGGAGGTCTTTGACCATTCTCAAACCGAGACGGTCCAGGTCGATCGGCTCCTCGCTCTCCAGCAGGGAGGCCGGTCGGCAGCGGACTACTCGGTCGACTTCCGGGTAGCGGCGGAGGAATTGGGCTGGGAGGAACGCTCCCTCTGTGGCCTGTTCCTCCGCAGCCTCAATAGTGATCTGAGGGATGAACTGGCTGGACGGGATATCCCTGGGACGCTAGCGGAGCTGACATCCTTAGCGATAAGTTTGGATAACAGGCTGCGCGAGCGCTCCTCGGGGCGGAAGTCTTCTTCTTCTCGCCCTCGTGGAGTCTCGCCGCACCTGTTCCAAGCTCGCCCCCTGGCGGCGCCGCCAGCATTGTGCCCCGAGGAGTCGGAGCCGATGGTGACGGGCTGGACCAAGCTTTCCCCTGCGGAGAAACAACGCCGCCGTGAGTTGGGCCTCTGCATGTATTGCGGAGGTGACCAACACACTGTGGAGCGTTGCCCGCGGAAAGCCAGTCGGCGGGGTCCGCGAATCGCTGTAGGGAGCCTCGCGGATCCCAACCGGTTAGACTCTCTCACTCAATTAAAGCTGCCCATCCGTTTTTGCCACAATCCCACTGGGCACCTCACCCACGCACTGGTGGATTCGGGCGCAGAGGGCAGCTTCATTTCACAAGGCCTGGCAACCCGATTGGGCATCCGCTGTCAGGCATTAAAGCACCCCATCTCCCTGGTCCATCTCTCCCGTGCCTCCCTTGGGAGAGTTTCTCACCAAACCATGCCTGTCCCAGTCATCATCTCAGGGAACCACCGGGAGGAGATGGTATTTTACGTCCTGCCCAACTCTGTGTCGCCCGTCATCCTGGGGTATCCCTGGCTACGCCTCCACAACCCTGTCCTGGACTGGAGGTCCGCTGGGGTATCGGCATGGAGTACCTTCTGTATGGGCACCTGCCTTCAGTCCGCTGCCTGCTCCCCATCCGCGGCTCCCCCTGTGGCGGATACAGCACCTCCGGACCTGTCACTGGTGCCTCCAGAATTTCACGACCTGGGTATGGTATTTAGCAAATCGAAAGCTATGTCTCTTCCCCCGCATCGACCATATGACTGTGCCATCAACCTCCGCCAGGGGGCTCCCCTGCCATCTGGTCGGCTATACAGCCTGTCGGCGCCGGAGAAGGAGACCATGAATACATACCTGAAGGAATCTCTGAGCGCTGGGATTATTCGCCCATCGTCGTCACCCGTGGGGGCAGGGTTTTTCTTTGTCGGGAAAAAGGACGGATCCCTCCGTCCCTGCATAGACTACCGAGCGCTGAATGACATCACTGAGAGGGACCGTTACACCCTGCCCCTCATGGACACTGCCTTTCACTCCCTCCAGGGGGCGACCTGGTTTACCAAGCTGGATTTACGCAGCGCTTACCACCTCGTCCGGATCCGGGAGGGAGATGAATGGAAGACAGCCTTCCGTACCCCGAACGGCCACTTTGAGTATCTCGTCATGCCGTTCGGGCTGACCAACGCTCCTGCCGTCTTTCAGCGCCTCATTAATGACGTCCTCCGGGATTTCATCGGCCTTTTTGTGTTCGTCTACCTGGATGACATCCTTATCTTCTCCAGGTCCAGGGACGAGCACCAGGTCCATGTGAGGCGGGTCCTCCAAAGACTGCTGGAGAATCGTCTGTACGTGAAGGCTGAGAAATGCGAATTCTACGCTAGGACCACATCCTTCCTGGGATTCATCATCGCTCAAGATCAGGTGCTCCCAGACCCAGAGAAGGTGAAGGCGGTGGTGGAGTGGCCTACTCCCGCATCCCGGAAGCAGGTGCAACAGTTTGTTGGCTTCGCCAATTTTTACCGCCGCTTTGTCCCAAATTTCAGCTCGATCGTCGGACCGCTGACCCGCCTCACGTCCCCGAAGGTCCCGTTCCGGTGGACTGAAGAGGTCGCTGCTGCCTTTAGGGCGCTGAAGGCGGAGTTCTCCTCCTCCCGGGTCCTTCGCCAGGTCGACCCCGCGCTGCAGTGCATTGTGGAGGTGGACGCATCGGACACGGGAGTGGGAGCAGTGTTATCCCAGCGGTCACCTGACGATGGCGCCAAACGGCCGTGCGCCTTCTTCTCCCGGCGCCTGTCCCCGGCGGAGAGGAACTACGATGTGGGGGACAGAGAGCTCCTGGCCATTAAACTCGCCTTACAGGAGTGGCGCCACTGGCTAGAGGGGGCGGACCTGCCGTTTGTGGTCCTGACGGACCACAAGAACTTAGAGTATTTACGATCTGCCAAGCGCCTGAATGCCCGCCAGGCGCGCTGGTCTTTGTTCTTCGCCAGGTTCCGCTTCTCGATCACCTTCAGGCCGGGCTCCAAAAACGGCCTGCCTGACGCCCTCTCTAGGCAGTTCACCCCCGTGGAGGCTGAGGAGACGCCTCACACTATCCTGCCCAGGTCGTGCGTCCTCGGTGCCATCTCTTGGGACATTGAAGACAAGATCCGGAAGGCGCAGGAGGTGGAACCTGATCCTGGCGGCGGACCGGAGGGAAGACTGTTCGTCCCATCTGCGGTCCGAGGAGAGGTCATCCACTGGCTCCACACCTCCCGGCTCACCTGTCATCCCGGCACCTCTCGGATGATCAGCCTCCTCCAGCGGTCCTTTTGGTGGCCAGGCCTGCGGAGGGATGCAGCCCGCTACGCCCGGGCTTGCCCAATCTGTGCCACCAGCAAGTCGGGAAATGCCCCCCCAGCGGGTCTGCTCCAGCCTCTGCCCGTCCCCGGCAGGCCCTGGTCGCACATCGCACTGGACTTCGTCACCGGACTCCCCGTTTCCAACTCCTTTGACACCGTCCTGACCATTGTGGACCGTTTCTCCAAGGCGGCGCACTTCGTTCCCCTGCGAGGTCTCCCTACTGCCCTGGAGACGGCGGGCCTCCTCGTCCAACACGTGGTCAGGCTGCACGGGATTCCGGTGGACGTGGTCTCGGACCGGGGCCCCCAATTTTCATCCGAGGTTTGGAGATCCTTTTGTAACGCCATCGGAGCCAAGGTGAGCCTCTCCTCCGGCCATCACCCCCAGTCTAACGGGCAGTGTGAGAGGACCAATCAGGAGCTGGAGGCTGCGCTCCGCTGTGTTACTAGATCCAAGCCGACGTCCTGGAGCAACCATCTCGCCTGGGTGGAGTATGCCCACAACACCGCCCGCTCTTCTGCAACGGGGATGTCCCCCTTCAAGGCGTCCCTGGGTTACGACCCCCCGCTGTTTCCAGCGCAGGAGAACGAGGTGACTGTCCCCTCCGTTAGGGCGCACCTTAGGCAGTTCCGCTCCACCTGGGCTGCCGCGCGTCATGCGCTTTTACGCACAGCGGAGCGCAACAGGACCGTGGCGGACCGGCACAGAAGACCTGCCCCGGCGTACAGAGTTGGGCAACTCGTGTATGTGTCTACCCAGGACGTCACATTAAAAGGCGAGAGGAGGAAGCTGGCACAGCGTTTCATGGGTCCCTTTCCCATCACCCGGATCATCAACCCGGTGGCTGTGCGCGTGGCTATTCCCCCCTCCCTCCGCATCCATTCCACTTTTCATGTGTCGAAGGTGAAACTGGCAGTCACTGACCCCCTTTGCCCTCCTCCTGCAGCGCAACCCGCGCCCCGGATGATTGGTGGCCATCCGGCCTGGTCCGTCTCCTCCATCCTGGACTCCCGGCGCCGGGGTCGTGGGTTGCAATACTTGGTGGACTGGGAGGGCTATGGGCCCGAGCATCGACAATGGGTGCCCCCGTCGTTTGTGTTGGACCCATCGCTCATCGCGGACTTCCACCGAGCGCACCCGGATAAGCCATCGCCAGGAGGCGCTGCTAGAGGGGGGAGTACTGTCACGCCGCGCCATTCATCAACGGCGCCACCTGCTCACGCACCTGACAATCATCAGCGGCGAGGGATAAAGGCCGTCTCGCCCGGAGGCTCGGCCTGAAGCCGTCAGACTTCGTCCCTCACCGTTGTGAGCATACTTCCCTTCAGCGTCACCATTTTGGTAAGAAGATCGCTTACCTCTTTTCTTCAGTCTTCTCCCCTGTGCACAGGTGGATTCCCCAGCGGCGGACATCTCCACTCCATCGCCCAATCCTCGCTGCTGTACAGAGCTCTCCAGGTGGCTGTCTTCCGGGCTTCGCCCCCTTGTTGTGCCAGCTGTCCTGACCCACCAAGTAAGTCCTTCTCTCGCCATAAATCCCTCCTGTGTTGGTGTATGCCCGTCACCCTCTCCCTGTGCTCTCTCCATAGGGTTGCTCGGCTGAACGGTCACCTGCCTCTGTGCCTGGAGCAGACACCATCACCAACACATTTACATCCCGCAGACACACACTCATTCACTCCTGCTGTTAATAAACTCTTTGAACTACTCTAAGCCTGTGTGTGTGCGTCTCCTGAGCCGTGCGTTATGTCAGTAACAAGTGGAGGACAGAGGAGCCTCTTAAAGAAGAAGTTACAGGTCTGTGAGAGCCAGAAATCTTGCTTGTTTGTAGGTGACCAAATACTTACTTTCCACCATAATTTGCAAATAAGTTCTTTAAAAATCCTTCAATGTGATTTTCTGGATTTTTTTTTCTCATTTTGTCTCTCATAGTTGAGGTATACCTATGATGAAAATTGGAGACCTCTCTCATCTTTTAAGTGGGAGAACGTGCACAATTGGTGGTTGACTAAATACTTTTTTGCCCCACTGTATATATATATATATATATACAGTGGGGCTGTATAGTTTATATATACAGTGGGGCTGTATAGTTTAGAGTCTCCAATTAACCTAACTTGCATGTTTTTGTCATGTGGGAGGAAACCAGAGAAATCCTGGAGTAAACCCACGGAGGCACGGGAAGAACACACAAATTCCACACAGATCACTGTTGGTCGGGGGCTGGGATCGAACCCAGGATCCCCCGGCCAAGGGTGAGTTGCTGTGCTGCCGCAGTGCTAACCACTCCACCACCACGCTGCCCACCATTGGGCCATTTTGAATGTTTGGTTATGCAATTTGGGCTGACCAATGCCCCTGCCGTCTTGCAACGGTTAATCAATGATGTCTTACGGGACATGGTGAACTAGTTTGTTTTTGTGTATTTGGAAGATATTTTTTAAATTTTCTCCCTCATGCTGGAGAAGGACACAGTCCACTTTCGGCCCGACCTGCAGCGACTGCTGGAGAATCAGCTTTTCGTGAAAGTGGAGATGTGCAAATTTTCCACTCGCTCAACTTCGTTCCTGGGGTTCATCATCACCAAGGGAGGGTTAAAGGCTGATCGGGTGAAAATTAAGGCGGTAGTAGACTGGCCAACCCCCCAGTCCAGGAAGCACCTCCAACACTTCCTGGGCTTTGCCAGCTTCTACTGCTGATTAATCCATGACTACAGTAAGGTTGTGCAACTGCTTACAGAGTTGACGTCCACCAAAAGCCCGTCCAAGTGGTCCAAGGCCACTGAATGAGCTTTTGGGACCCTGAAAGGCCTCTTCACCAATGTGCGAGTACTGGCGCAAGTGGATCCTTCGGCACAGTTCGTGGTCGAGGTGGATGCTTTAGATTCGGGGTGGGCGCTGTCCTCTCCCAGCGCTCCACCTCTGACCAGAAGCTCCATCCGTGCACTTATTTCTCCCGACAGCTAAAGCCAGCCGAGAGGAATTATGTTGTTGGGGACCGCAAACTGTTAGCCATTAAGCTCGCATTGGAGGAGTGGAGACACTGGCTGGTGGGAGCTAGCCAACCGGTTATTGTCTGGACTGATCATAAAAATTTAGAATATCTTCGATCAGCCAGACGGTTGAATTCACAGCAGGCTCGGTGGGCCCTGTTCTTTCATAGGTTCAATCTTTCCATCTTGTACTGACAAGGGTCTCGTAATGCCAAGGCTGATGCTCTCTCTCGCCAGTTTTCTTCCCACTCCTCCTCCTCCACCTCCTCCTCCGCAGCTGCTGCGTCTCCCCCAGAGACTATTCTCCCCTGCTCTTGCTTTCTTGGGGCACTCTCGTGGGAGATTGAGCGGAGGGTTCGGCAGGACCAGTCATCTGAACCCATCCCGGATGGAGGTCCGCCTGACCAGCAATATGTGTCCTCCATGCTACTCAGTGAAGTGATTAAGTGGGGGCACACCAGCTTCTTCGCCTGCCATCTCAGCATCTCCTGAACTATTAAGCTGCTCAGGAGAGTGTTTTGGTGCCCCACACTTGGGAGGGATGTGCAGGAGTATGTCAAGGCCTGTCACACCTGCTCCCCAAACAAGTTGGACTCTTCCCCGCCAGCTGGCCTCCTCCATTCCCTCCCGGTGCCAAGACATCTGTGTTCCCACATCGCGTTGGACTTTGTTACGGGCCTCCCTCCATGCCAGGGCAACACCGTAATCCTTACCATCATCGACCGGTTCTCCAGGTCCATCCACCTTGTCCCTCTCCCCAAGCTACCATCTGCAAGGGAGATGGCCGATCTGGTGATGCAGCACCTGATTTGTTTGCATGGGATTCCTATGGACATCGTCTCGGACCAGGGTCCACAGTTTACATCGCAGGTGTGAAAGGCGTTTTGCTGCTTCTTGGGAGCTACAGCCAGCTCGACGTCTGGATACCAACCACAAAGCAATGGTCAGGCCGAGCGTGCAAATCAGTCCTTGGAGGCCACCCTGAGGGGTGTAGCATCCTGCAGCCCCACCACCTGGAGCTCCCACCTGACCTGGCTGGAATATTAACACAACTCTGCCATCTCCTCCTCTACTGGGCTTACTCTATTCGAGGCCTTGATGGGCTACATTCCTCCTTTGCTGACCATGGTGGAGAGGGGTCTCACCGTCCCATCTGTGGAGGTCCACATGTGCCGTTGTTGCCATCTGTGGAGGGCCACAAGAGCTGCCCTGCTCCGCTCTGCAGAGTGGAACCACCAGTATGCTAACTGCAGACGTGAGCTGGCGCCAAAGTACACGGTGGGACAGAAGGTCTGGCTGTCCGCCGAATAGATCCCGCTGAAGACGGAGTCTCGGAAGCTTTCCTCCTGTTATCTGGGCCCGTTCCCTATCAACCGGATCATCAACGATGTCACTGTTCGGTTGGACCTGCCACCTTCGATGCGGATCCATCCGATGTTCCATGTCTCCCACATCAAGCCCCTCTCTGCCAGCCCTCTCTGCCCTCCTCCGGATCTCCCTCCTCCCCCCTGCGTCATCGACGGTTAGACCACCTACACGGTAGAGAAGATCCTGGATGTCCATCAATGGGGTCTTGGGTGCCAGTGTCTGGTACATTGGAAAGGGTACAGTCTGGAGGAGAGGTCTTGGATTCAAGGGTCTTACATCTTGGATAAGTGGATGGTGCTGATCACGTTCGCCTGACCAAGAAGACACCAGACACTCCACCCAGGTCACCGTCTTCCCCCCGTTTCCCTGGTCCATGCAGAAGTTCCCTGTCAGACTCCTCTGCTCTCTGAGTAAGAGTGCTCTCCCAGTTTTAATCTCCTCTTGTGGACAGTCTGCCCCTAATTATTTCTTTTCTTCTCTCTTCCCTTAGGCTGCGTGCGCTCCAGCGGGCACTGGGTTTTGTGTGTAAATTTAAGTGTATGTTTTGTTGCTCTTTTCTTTAGTTGTGCACTCTTATTTAGGTTTGTCTGTTAGTTTTGTTTTCACAATAAACTGGTGTACTTTACATCTGAGTCTGAGTGTTCGTTCAGTGTGGCAGCTCCGCATTTGAGCCTCCCTTGTCCTGAATCATGACACACTAGTCACATCATACAGACACTGTGAAGTCAAACAAGCATGGTCACAGCAATGGAAATCCTCAAAATGCTGTCATGTTTAAGTTTATAACATTATCTGTCGGAGCTCTCACCTAGATAAAGGGGTGTGAAAAAGTGTTTGCCCCCTTCCTGATTTCTCATTTTTTGTATGTTTGTCACGCTTAAATATTTGAGATCATGAAACAAATTTAAATATTAGACAAAGATAATACAAGCAAACACAAAATGCAGTTTTAAATGAAGGTGTTTATTATTAAAGATAAAACTAATCCAAACCTATATGGCCCTGTGTGAAAAAGTGATCCCCCCCCAATAAAAACATAAATTAACTGTGGTTTATCACATCTTTGGAAAGCTGAGTTCAATTTCTCTAGTCACACCCAGGCCTGATTACTGTCACACCTCTTCTCAATGAAGAAATCACTTAAAGAGGACCTGCCTGACAAAGTCTAGTAGACCAAAAGATCCTCCAAAGCCAGACATCATGCTGTGATTCAAAGAAATTCTGGAACAAATGATAAACAAAGTAATTGAGATCTCTCAGTCTGAAAAAGGAGCTAAAGCCGCTTCTAAAGCTTTGGGACTCCAGCCAACCACAGTGAGAGCCATTATCCGCAAATGGTGAAAACATGGAATAGTGGTGAACCTTCCAAGGAGAGACTGGCCGATAAAAATTACCCGAAGAGTGCAGCCAGCCATCTTGATGATCCCCAAGACATTTGGGAAAATACTCTGTGGACTGATGAGACAAAAGTTGAACTTTTTGGAAGATGTGTGTCCCATTGCATCCGCTGTAAAAGAAACACAGCATTTCAGAAAAGGAACATCATCCAAACAGTAAAATATGGTGGTGGTAGTGTGATGGTCTGGGGCTTTTTTGCTGCTTCAGGACCTGGAAGACTTGCTGTGGTACATGGAACCATGAATTCTGCTGTCTACCAAAACATCCTGAAGGAGAATGTTGGGCCATCTATTCGTGACCTCAAGCTGAAGCACACTTGGGTTCTGTAGCAGGACAACGATCCAAAACACACCAGCAAGTCCACCTCTCAATGGCTTAAGAAAAACAAAATGAAGACTTTGGAATGCCCTAGTCAAAGTCCTGACCTTAATCCAATTGAGATGCTGTGGCATGACCTTAAAAAAGTGGTTCATGCTCGAAACCCCTCCAGTGTGGCTGAATTACATTCCTGCAAATTCCTCCACAGCGCTGTAAAAGACTCACTGCCCTTTATTGTGAACGCTTGATTGCAGTTGTTGCTGTTAAGGGTGGCCTAACTAGTTATTAGGTTCACTTTTTCACACAGGGCCATGTAGGTTTGGATTTTTTTTCATTAATAATAAACACCTTTATTTAAAAACTGCATTTTGTGTTTACTTGTGTTATCTTTGTCTAATATTTAAATTTGTTTGATGAAACATTTAAGTGTGACAAACATACAAAAAATGAGAAATCAGGAAGGGAGCAGACACTTTTTCACACCACTGTAACTGTCACAGCCTCCTCCAAAACTTCACCTGGATGTTGGTTGTTCTTTTTTGGAAACCAGCTAGCTGGCTAGCAGTTCAAACAGCTACGTGCTACAGTTGTAGTTGGCTGCCAGCAGCTGACAGACAGACACTCGGCCTGTTTCAACCTCATAGCGTTGGCTCGCAATTGTCGGAATATATATATATATATATATATATATATATATATATATATATATATATACATATGACAGCTGCTCAGCAATGGTGTGGTTAATACTGATGACAACAACACAAGTGACGAGGTTCTTCATCAATCAGTATCATGATTGATGGAAATATCATGATGGAGGGAAATATGGGCAGCAGTGGTTCAGGAGTTAGAGTGGATCGTCCAATAACCAGAGGGTTGATGGTTTGAATCCCACCTGCCGTTGTGTCCCTGGTCAAGACACTTTATCCACCTTGCCTCCAGTGTCCATGACACTGGGTATGAATGTGCATAAATGTTCGGTAGTGGTTGGAGAGGCCGTTGGCGTGGATTGGAAGCCACATCTCCATCAGTCTGCCCCAGGACAGCTGTGGATACAGCAGTAGCTTATCACTACTATTGTCTGTCTGCGGAGTGAATGAATAATGGATTTTCATTGTAAAGCCCTTTGGGTTTCTTGAAAGGTGCTAAATAAATGCAAACCATAATTATGATTTCTAATTTAATTTTAAAACATATAATCATTATCATCATATAATCAATATTAAATCAATCAATATTTTGAATTATTTTGCAAAAAGACATTAACTTCTTCAAAAAAAATACTTAATTGAAATATTTTTTTTCTATTAACCTCTTGCACTCCGGGATACCGTGGGCGGTCACGTCTCTGCATCCTAGCGCGCCCTCGTGTGCTCTAGGACGCGCACTGAAAAATAAAAGCTGCATTTCCGTTCTTCCACTACAGACACAGCCGCGAACAGAAAGCCAAAGGAGTACTTTGATTGGTTTAGATTTGATTGACCTCTCATTCGACTAATAAGAGCCTTGAATTTGGTTTCTGAAACCTTGAAGAACCTATGACTGAAAACCTAGTAAGAAGGACCCGCCTACCAACGGCTGCGAATACAGTGAGCCAATTGAAGCAGAGAAGTTCGACTATTGAAAGCGTGTGTCAAATCTGTTTTGCGTAAGCCGCTGGGTGACACACACGCGTTCGCCAGTCTTTTTTTCTTACTACTGTTCTTATTTGTTTTGAAAAATCGTTCGCCAAAACCGCAATCATGGAAGCGCAAAACCGCAATAATGGAATCATGGTTTGACAGGGTCGCGTGACCAGAACCACGAGTCGTAACAAACGGACCAGCGTCATGTTCATCTGACAATGAGTAAGAGAAGTTCACCAGCGACATTGCTGTTGTGGACAGGTAAGTGTTATAAGCTAAATTATTCTTTATCCCTGAAAATTGTAATCAAAATTACTTTTGACCGATCGGTAAATTACAACTGTGCGTCATTGCCACATGACAGACCGGTCCGTGCGCCGCGTCCGGACCGTGAACGCCCACACACACCCCCCCCGCCGCTACTCTTCTGTAGCGGATTGCAGATATATTGCAGATATTTTAGTAAAACTGTGCGTAGTAGACCGCGGGGACTGTGTGCCGCGGTCGCCACATTGCCACATGACGGACCGGTCCGTGCGCTGCGTCCAGACCGTGAACACCCCCCCCCGCTACTCTTCTGTAGCAGATTGCAGATACATTGCAGATATTTTATTACAACTTTGCGTAGTAGACCGCGGGGACTGTGCGCCGCGGTCGCCACATCGCCACGTGACTGTTCCGTCATGTGGCGATGGACGATGCCCGTCCTCTGTAGCGGGGGGGGGGGGGTTGTTATCCTCTACATTACAGATATTTTAGTATAATTTTTAGTGCACTGTAGGTTATTTTTTTCTTGTAAAAAAAAAGCCACACATTTTTTACGTGGCATGCTTCTTTGTGTGTGGGGGCTTGTTTGTTCATTCATTCAGTCATGAATGAATAAACAACCCCCCCCCACACACACACACACACACACAGCCCTGAGTGTCACCTTTCATTAGAGCCCAATATCAAGCTTCTATATTGAATCATTCAAAAGTTATAGACGTTTTTCCAAACTGTGCCATTTGGCACAGTTCAAAAACGCCTGGGAACAACCTGACAAAAAAGCTGTGTAATATATTCATTTTTTGTGGTATTGTTACAAAATTTTGACCTCAGCTGGATAACACTTGGTTCTACATTTCTGTTGCATTTTCCAGCCTGAATCTGACAGCTGTGTGTTATTTGCAAGCATTTGTATCCAAAAAAACACCCAGGCGAACTTTATTTTCTTCAAGTTCAGTATGTTTAGATGACTGTTACTCAGTGGCAGGAGCACTTAGAGAGATTATGACTATTTTGCCAAAAAATTCAAAGTGTTTTCTTTTAAATGAGACCAACCCCATGAAGATGCTGCAAAGGGTTGAAGAACAGCTTTTGATTTACTTTGGGTACGTTATTTTTAGGCGTTTTTAGGGAAATTGACCAGAGTGCAAGGGGTTTAGAGTAAAGATACATTATTCCTATTTAGCTTGTTACAGCTTCCAAAGTAAATTGTAACAAGTGGAGTGCAGCTCGAGTGGTTGCTGGAGCAAAAACTTGGGTGTGGGAGTTTGGTGAGACCATGGAACAAGACCTTCGGTCAGCCTCGAGGAGATTTTGGCAAACTGTCCGGCAACTTAGGAGGGGGAAGCAGCTCCTTGTCCACACTGTATATAGTGCTGATGGCGTGCTGCTGAAGTAGGGGAAATTGGTTATAAGGTACAAAGATTATTTAATTTATACCTATAAGTGTGTGTGGAAACAAAGGTTTGCTTTGGGTCCATGCACACACAACAAATAAACTTGTTTTAGGGGCACCATGTCATGTGCGGGGTCGATCAACCCTGTCCATGACCTGTGGCTGTAGGTTTTGATTGCTTCTTAGTAATTCCAGCTGGCAGATTGAGCCTTGCTCTCTGCCAGTCCTACAGTCACGCCATCCTCCTCTTACCAGACACCAGCTGTGTGGGATCACCACATGCACACATACACACACTCACACATGCATACACACATCCATCCAATTAACTACGCACCTGCTTGCCACACGGCTGTGCCCACTTGCCTTCGTTAGTATATTGTGTACTTATAGGGAGGCAGTGTGCGCAGTCAGTGTGGCAGCTTCAGTTGACATTCGACATCCTGGCTCACACACTGTTGGTTTTCACCTGGACTGAACTGTGTAGTTACTCCAGAGCCCTTCCGCTCCTACGTGTATGTATGTCCTTTTATTACTGCCTTTCCCTCCGCTCCTGTTCCGTCTGGAGCGCGTTTGGCTTTTCTTCCCCCGCCAACTAAGCTAGAAGCCGGTTGTCTGTTCTTCTACTGGTGACTGTTATATGGATGTTGTGTACATTTTCCCTTTCATTAATAAACACGTTACATTACTGCATGCTGGGCTCGCATTCATTCATATGTTCGCTGCAGATTATGCAGTGGACATGACACACCAGTCCAAAACCTGGACAATTTATTCATAAATAATCTTTATACCTTCAATCAATCAGTCTCAAATATTCACGAATTCTCCTGGGTAACTTCAGAAACAGACACAGGAAAAAGAAATCAACAGAAACTTCCATATACAGTTTACAGTTTTAATGATCACACTCAGATTAAATGACATTACATTCAATGTGTCATGAACTGAGCTTGGATGTTCTCCCAAGCTAAGTTTCATGACTTTTCTCTGTTTCCATATTTATCTGTTGTATTGTTATGCCATTTGAGTTACTGAAAATTTAACAGAACACAATAGGGAAAAAGACATCTGAGAACATGGAGTTTCACTCCATATAAAAGAGAAGGTTGAGCTCAAACAGAAGAAAAAGTATTTTTCCAAGATATTTAAAGGAAAGAGAAAATTCAAGGCAGCAGCGTACTGAACACGACACAAAGACAACTTTTTTACAAACTTAGACAAACTTATAGGAAGAACTGATGAACTAGAGCATTTCTTCCTTAAACTGATGACTTTCAAAGGATAAAAACTTGACTGACGTGAAAGGGAACCAATTGTCTCCCATCGTGGGAGAATTGAATGAACTCTGGTCCATTAAGAAAGCAGTCCTTTGTCTGTAACCGACGAATAGAATGAAAGGGGGCATTGACAAACAGAGACTGGCTGGTGAATGGCTGGGCCAATCAGATGACTTGCATATGTTTTTGAATAGAACACATATTGATTAAAAGAAAAAGAACAAGGAATCACCTTATACACCTTGTGTGTGTGTGTGTGTGTGTGTGCGCGCGCGCGCGTGCGTTTGTGTGTGTGTGTGTAAGCTAAGATAACTTCAGTGATTCATAACTAATTTTCATTAATACTTCCTTAAGAATGTATTAAAATAAGTCTTGTTTAAACATTTTCAAACATGCAATACATTTGAACAAATGATTAATGAAACATTTCAAACCATGATTGTTCGTCACAGTTAGCCATCTCTTCCAATAGTGTCCTGAGAATTATCCTGAGGAATGAAACTTGAAGAGAGAGTTAATATTCAGCCAAAAAAAAAAAAAACAAAAAAAAAAAAACAGTCCAGCAGTTGACAGAAGTAATGCAAACATATTCCTGAGCTGTCCAAAGGGGCAATGTTGAGCTGTGGATACTTCCTAGAGACCTGTGAAATGTGGTCAATATATCTGGAATGTTTCAAACAGCTCTTGAAGCATAAAACTGCCTGGTTGGGAGGAAGTTCCGGGATTTATGATTGCAGACTAATCCGTTCCTGGCACAAAATGTCCCTTATTGTCCTTATGTCCTTATTGTCCCTTTTAACATGGAATGTATTTTCAAACTGTGGTGCTGTGTGTGAAACAATTCTTGACCAGACTTTTGGATGAAACAATTTCTTTAAAGTGAAGAATGATTTTATAGATTGGAGCCACAGGGGTTGATGCTACATAATCCCCCCTCTATCAATGGTGAGTGTCGGTCAGCATTGGTACACATCCTTGGAAGCTGGTTCCAACTGGCAACTCTTGACTCAACTGCTGAGCTAATGGTTCTGATTTCCATCAGCCCTAAGGTTGTAAACAGTATATGTTCCTGAGTATAAATCTTTGAGTTTGGTTTACTGAAAACAAAACTTCTCGGAATCTTCAAAAATAATCTCACTATCGACAAATAAAAAAATTGTAAAATTGTCTAAAATATACTCAAATACTTTATATGCATGTAAAAACTCAAAAATTCTTGTTACAAAAGTACAAAAAGACAATTCTGGGTGCCAAGGTACAAAAATAAAAAGTATGTACATTTTACATACCTGAGGTAAATGTTTTTGCTAAGTAATTTGAGATAACTCAAGGAGGTTCAAATTGGATTGGTTTCGCTAGACTAAGCCATGGTTCCACAGATGTCTGAGTCATACGGTGTTCACGGCCTTTATTCTGGAAAACTGAGCTAACATGGAATGTCATTATTGTTCTTTGAATGGCAGTGAGGAGTAAATCTGGAACCACTGAAAAAGGGCCAAGATAGGGTGGAAACAGGCTTGTGATAACTGGAAAGCTAATATTCCTAGCTACATCTGAAAGGAACAGACAACAACTGCGTGTGAGCATAGTCAACCTTTAACACGAAGAGCAAAAAGCTGAAGACCTTGTTGAGTTTGACTGAAGCTTCGGAGCAAACATTCAAAAACAACACAGTATTTTACAAAATTTTGGTTATGGTCTGTGGTTCAACTACCTGGCATTTTAGTGTAGCGTTGTTGACCGGGTTAACAGTGGATGTGCTAAGGCTAACAAGAGGCCCTAATGATGAGGCTGTAACTGACAATCCACCTCAGTATTGTTGACTTTTTTTCTTGGCTCTGCCCTGTTCTGACTCGGTGACAGTAGGTGTGATTGGTAGGTGGAGGGGTAAACTGAAAAACAGGACGGCGTTCATCCTGGCAACCAAATATCAGTGAGTGATATTAAATTCAACCTTGTTGTTGTTGTTAGTAGGGATTTTGATGTTGTTAGCTCAAGCTAATGGTATTGGATGTTTTGTGTGTACTATTTGAGAATAGTAAGTTGATTGAAATGGATTAGATTTTTCAGAGGCCTTTAAGATTAGCTTAAGGGATAATTTGGTTTTAATTTACCCTTTTTCTTTTGTGAAGCTTTGGTGTAGTTCACTGACTAGTTTTAAGAGATGCAACCAAGTGTACCTGAGTCTAATTGTTAGCTAACAGTTATTTCTCTGATGCAGGCCTGATTTTAATATTGTTTATGGACTTACTGTGACTGTGTTGTACCTGACAAGTTCCATTGGGGTTTTGATAAAGTTTACTCTGATTGTGATGGGTCAATTTGAAAATGTGGTCCTTGATTTGGTACTTAAGTTTGTTGTTGACAAAGTGTGGATTCATCCCCCAGGCAGGAATTTAAGAGCAATTTTCCCTGCCTTTAGATTGAGTTGTTGTGTTTGTGGTACAAATGTGTAGTGGAAGACCTTGTCCCCACCTTGATGTTTGCCATGGGAGGCTTTTTGGTTGTTGTACACTTTGTGTTGTTTGGCGGATCGGTCCAAGTGTTTTTGAAATGTGGCCTTGGGAGCATTGTACATCATTTTGACACCTCTGTGTTCTGCAGCTGGAAGGTCATGGGCATTGGCAGTCATCACCTCCCTCTGGTTTTGAGGAACTACGAGCGGTGGCGATGATTGTTCATCAGAAGCAGGAATGTGAGTGCCATTGCGTAGCTGCAGAGAAGGCTCTGTCGCAGGAAGCATTTTCGATTTCATCATATTAGAGAAATTTGACATGGGGAGTGTGTGTACGGTCGGGTCTGACTGGTGTATGACGGTTTGATGGACCACGGGGTCACGGACTTGAGTAAATGCGTGCCTAGTGTTCACAAAATTTGAGTCCACTGATGCATAACCTTGAGGTTGCGGAGTTTCCGGGTAGCTGGTTGATTTGGCTCCAGTGACCATGCAGGCTGCAGGGGTGGGTGGGATTTGGAGGGTAACACCAACGTTGCGTCAACGGAATCAAGGGGGCCAAGTGGAGCTTTCTGCTCGGCCAGTGAGTTTCCAAGGTCATTCGCTTCCTTGTCTTGACCTTGTTTTTGAAGGTGAGCTTTGACTTCTTGAGAATAAGATAAGATAAAATAAGCCTTTATTAGTCCCGCAATGGGGAAATTCCAGGATTGCAACAGCACAGGGATAGCAACACTCAGAGCAACAATCAAGAAGACAAGAAAAACAAGAGCAGCGAATATAAATATGTACATATAAATATATAAATAAACACAGTGCGGAGCATTGTAGCTAGATGGAATAAGCAGCATAACCATCTGCTTAGTTATCCTACAAAGTATGAATATGTACCCATACATATTGTCACCCTCCGTAGCGACCGATATTGTCCTAGTTGTATACTGGAGGGGACCATTTGTGTAAGTCTGCTGCGTCTTCGGAATAAGTGCAGGCGGACACAGCAAGCTGAAGTTTAAAGGTGCTTTATTCCTCCATCACGGGGCTCACCCAGCGCTGTGGCAGCGCGCTGTGAGTGAGCCCTGAGTAGTCGTCAGTGCGTTCTGAATGCCTTTTCCAGTGAGCTTTGAGTGAGCACATTTATACCAGCAAGAGAGAATGCATGGGAAATTTACATAACAGTCAAGAAAGAATGCATGTAACATTTACATAAGAGTCACACATATCAATAGCTTGATTACTGGGGCCGGAATTCCTCTCTTTGCTCCGGGGCTGTAGGACAAAAGAGAATGCAAGGCACATTTACATATTGATATCAGTCCATACATGTCATTGTAATGGTGTTCACCTTGGTTTTTGTGGTCACTTCCAATTGGTTTTAGTTGTTCCAACAGTGCTAGTTGTGTGAGACTTGGGGTGTCCAAAGTGTCAAGAACCATGCACTGTGATTCAGTTGTCCTTGTTAGGGCGAATGGGTGAGGTTGTTGAGTTTGAGCCCATAGTTTGAGATTCTTAAAATCAATCAGTGGCTCAAAGCGGTTCAGTAGATGCTTGCTGACAAGCAATGGTATGGAGTTAAGTTTGGACACATAGACCGAATGAGTCAAGGTCATGAGGAAAATGGAGACTTTGACTGGTGTCACACCCGACAGGGTCATTTTAGTGAGCGCATATGATCAAACGGCTAACAAACAGGGTTCCAGTTTTAAATCTTTGTGAGCATGGTTAGCAGCTACACATAGTTTGTCAAAAAGGTTGTGTGATATAACAGTGATGTCAGCAGCGGTGTCTAAAACAGCGTCCTGACACATCATGTCTTCAAAGGTCGGTGGATGTCAGGAATCTCTGAAAACACTCAGAATGTGATTGTATATTAGTTCGTTACCTCAATAAAGATTTGAGACACAAGAATATTCTTTTAAGAGTTTTTACTTGTATAAATTATATACAAGGAGTCTGCTTCGAGAGCAGACTGAAGACAGGGGCTGTGTTTCTCGATCTTACAGCCGCCTATGATACGGTCTGGCACAAAGGCCTCCTCCTGAAACTTATAAAGGCGATCCCTGCTTGGGCAACAGCAATTATAAAAACTCTGCTGACCAACCGAAGGTTCAGAGTCCACCTCAGTCAGAACACAAGTGCATGGAGAATGCAGAAAAACGGACTCCCACAAGGCTCAGTTCTAGCTCCAACTCTGTTCAACCTCTACATAAACGACCTGCCTACTACAAAATCCCGCAAATTCATCTATGCAGACGACATCTGTTTGGCATTCCAAGCACCAGACTTTGAACCACTGGAACGGGTGCTCACGGAAGATCTTGCTAAACTGGACCAGTTCTGCAAAATCTGGCGCCTAAAACCAAGCCCAGCAAAAACCGTCTCCAGTGTATTTCATCTCCACAATGCAAAAGCTGCCAGAGAACTAAACATCCACCTGAGCAGACTCAAGCTTAAGCATGCCCCAAATCCAACTTATCTTGGAGTGACCCTTGATAGGACCTTATCCTTCAAGGAACATCTAAAGGGGACGGCTGCTAAGGTGAAAGTACGAAACAACCTGCTCTGCAAGCTCGCTGGTGCAAAATGGGGGGCGGCAGTCTCCACCCTGCGCACCTCAGCACTGGCCCTTTCATACTCTGTAGCAGAATATTGTGCCCCTGTCTGGTCCAGGTCATCTTACACACACCATGTAGACACCCAGCTCAACTCAACCATGAGAACTATAACTGGAACAATCCGCTCAACACCACTCCCCTGGCTCTCTGTACTGTCAAACATAGCCCCTCCACACATCCGGCGAGCAGCATTAACTCAAAGGATGCTCCAAAAAGTTAAAGATTTTCCTCACTTACCAATCCATGCAGATATCTACACCCCACCCACTGCCCGACTTTCATCCAGACGGCCGATTTGGAAAAACCCTCCCCCAGCTGACTTTACCATCCAGACAGCTTGGCAAGAGGAATGGGAAACCAAGGAGGTCCCAAACAAACAGCTGGTGATAAACCCCAACCAACAGGTCCCGGGCACCAACCTCCCAAGGAGACAGTGGTCTACACTCAATCGCTTCAGGACTGGACATGGCCCCTGCTTGGCCAGCCTTCACAGATGGGGCAGTAGCCCTAGCCCACTGTGCGCATGTGGAGAGGAGCAAACTATGGAACACATCATAGAGGCTTGCCCGCTCCAAAGACTGGAAGGAGGATTACACACCCTCCATACAGCAAACCAGGAGGCAACTGCTTGGCTTAAGGACTTTGCATTCGCTAAATAAATAAATAAATAAATATACAAGGAGTACAAACCTCAGGTTGCAGGAGGTCAGTACTGAAGACTGCCTTCAGTGAGCAAGCTTATATACAAGAAGCAGTTGCAACATACAAACGGAAGCAGGACAAAGTGGTTTCAGCTGAATACATCACAGACAAAAGGGTGTAACAGGTTTGGCTTGAAAGGACAAAGCAACCTGTCCCTTCTCTCGCCATGCAGGGGGTGTGTCAGTATCAGTACTTTTCCGCCAGAACTGGCTCTCTGCAAGCAGTCTCAGTATTCTTCCAGTAGAACTCGCTCCCCGAATGCCGTCTCAGTGCTTTTCCAGTAGAACTCACTTCTATGCTTGCATAAGGCATAGACATTTAAAATGATAACATTGTACATTTCTCTGACAATTCCCTCCTGTTTATCATTTTATCATTGTTGTATTCACATGCAAACATCAGTGCAATGTATCTTCTCATGATTTCCTACATTGTCATCATTGAGCATCACTTCCAAATCTAAACAGTGGTTCTGTCATCACAATCACCATCACTTCGTTGTCTCAAGGCAGTATATTGTACAGGAACTTCCCTTTGGATCATAACAGATTGTAACATGAAAGTGTGCTGAGCAAGAGCTCTACTTATCATGGACCCAGTACAGGGAATGACACACATGAATAGTACACAAGATAGAATCAGTGCAACTGTTACTGGGGTTAACTACTTCAACAGAACTTGCCACCATTGGCCAGAAAGGAACCAAGAGGACAGGTCCCAATTTTGTGGCACATCCTTAAAGCCATTCAAGTGTTGTTGCAGTCCTCTCAGCCAATCAATTACGCCTCCTTTCTCTCAGTGGGGTCCTCCAAAGCCCAAAATACATCATTCATTCTGTGACTTAAATAGGCCACTCCAAATGAGGGGAATGCTGTCATAGGCTGTCGTCTCCCTCTTGGTTATCAAGTTGGCGTCGGGGGAAGTGATCCATATTACTCCTGCAAATGCACCTGTCACACCAGCGGCAAGTAGCAGTGCCTTCATTTTTACTTCCACCTGAGAGAGTACCCCTCCGGGCCTCTGTCTTCACCAGGTTTGAGAAGGCCGTGTCCTTAAAAGGACACGCCCCCTTTGTAACTGGACTTACTCAGGGAAGCAGGTTAGTTCACTTACAGGCACTTTTAGTCTCTTCACGTGTGAAAGGTGGATCCAGGATGGTCGTTCAGCGACCCTTACTGAGTCCCAATGCTGCTGGTGATGATTTTTCATGAAGATAAAGTCACCAGGCTGCAGTGGGTTGATCACTTCCTCCTGTGGAGTGGAGAGAGCTCTAACAAAATCAATGTATTTGTGTGGTATTAGTAATGACAGACCCGGCAGTCCATAAGGGCAGTGAAAAGCACAGTCCCGTTTTCTTTGGTTACACATGCTCTGCTTTCATTTCTTTTTCCATTTCCATCTCAACATCAGAAATATTTTCTACACTTGCTAAACCCACCGTTCTTCTTCTCTTCCCCTACATACTTTTTCCATCAGAAACACTCACTCAATTCATTTCCATCCAATATCCATCTGTGTACAAGCCCTGGACTGGCTGATGAAACATCTCACATCTATAATCTCTTTCAGTATTAAAACTTCCTTCATCCATCTGGTCTCCGTTCTCTTCAGCCTTCATCAACATTCTGTTACCACCTGCTTGTCTTATTCATGATTCACTGTCCCGTCGTTCATACTACTGACTACTGTCCACAGCTAATGCTCCATGCAAGATCCTGAACATAAAAGTGATTGGTTTTATTCTGGAAAGTCAGCTTTACACCAAAGCAACATGGCTCAATTCAAAATTATGTTTTGTGACAAAACTCATCTCTTGATTTCTACCCTGGCATTGGGTGCCTTTCCATTACTGAGCTTTTGAATTTGTTTTGGAATTAAATAATGCCTCTGGGTCTGAACATCTGCCTTTCAAGGAATGTATTAAAATAAGACATCTGCTGGTTGCTCTGAAAATTAAAGTTAACAGAGTCATCTGTATCTTGGTGTGGTGGAGTCTTGTCTTTTTCTCCTGAACAGATAACTCCATATGAGCTAACACCATGCCTACAAGACTATAACCTGGTGAGAAGAGTACAGTAGCACTTTCTAGAAATTCCTTAATTTTTTCACTACCTTCAGGCTCCCCCTTAGCTGTTTGTGACAGCCCGTTTTTAATCACCATCAGGGGGGCCATTATTGTGAGTGTTGATTGCATAGCCAGGTCCCCCTGGTTGGGGGGGGGGGCTGTTTTCACATCCTGCAAACATTCCTCTGTCCTGCATTTGTTTGACCCATCTGGCAAATCTCTTCCTTCCTTTCTTTTGATCTATGACTGGGACCTTTGTCTGATAATCCATAGCCTCTGGCAGATCATATGCACAGACACATTAATTGAACCTCTTAATTGAACCTCTGTGCTCTAAAGCTCACGTTGTCACACGTCAGTCCTTCCTTTAAAGTGCACTGGCATGCTTCAGTCAAAGAAAAAGGTCAGTTACAGCACTTCAAAAACCTGCTCCTTCCGCCTCCGAGGCAAAAGGGGACACACACAGAGAGAGAGAGAGAGAGAGAGAGAGAGAGAGAGAGAGAGAGAGAGAGAGAGAGAGAGAGAGAGAGAGAGAGAGAGAGAGAGAGACAGACAGAGAGAGAGAGAGAGAGAGAGACAGAGAGCTGCTCCTTCAGCAGCCCCTCTTTTCACATTTACTGTTCATGCTTCAATTTTTTTACAGAGCAAGCCTGTCGCTCGCCTCTCTGATCATTCTGAAATCTTCTTCTACCTCTACTTGGTACCCTGCCACAGAGCAAGCCTGTCGCTCGCCTCTCTGATCATTCTGAAATCTTCTTCTACCTCTACTTGGTACCCTGCCTCCAAATCCACCTCTTTGGCCAAACCTGCAATCACGGGCCCAGTGACCAGGCTTGCCACAGTTAAAACAAACATCCCGATTTCCATCATTCACTTGCATTGACCTGCCTGTCTTGGGTCTAACCCCACAGAGTTAAATTGAAAAAATAAAAACCCAAAACCTTGTAAAAGTACCCATATTTAGACCACTTTTTTCACACAGATCAACCATACACACACAAACAGAGAGCAGAGGAGTTTTGTTCTCTCTGCACTGCCGCTGCCTCTATCTAAGGCTCACACACAAAGAATAGATAAAATAACTGTCTCTCATTGTCCATTTTAACGTTGTCCGGTTCTGTTGCCATTTAATCCGTCCGTCTTTAAATATTATAGTCTAATTATTATGATTTTATTTACTTCCTCCTTTTCCCAACCTCTTGGGCTTCTTTTAATAATTTGCTGTATGGACCCTCCTTAGGATCGCGGCATTGGTAAGCTGGGAAAGGATTATCTTTTTCATTTAATAATTGTTCAATGCTCGGTTGGTTTTGATATTTATCTTTTTTTGTTATAAATTTTTCCGTTGACACTAAGACTGTGCATTCATCCACATCCAGTGTGGGTTTAAGGGAATAATCTTTTTCCCCATTTGTTTAAATATTTTTCAGGATCCTTTATCTGATCTTTTTCTTTTAACCGGTTATTGTAATTTTTTACCATTTGGCGCGCAGTTTCCTCTTTTTTCTTTTGCTTATTTTTCGCTTTATTTGTTTTTCCTGTACAGTTACCAATTATTTTTTTTTTATTATATAGTCAGGAACGCTGTCGGTCCGCCCACCGCAACACTATTACTGCCCAATAGGTGCGCTCACCTTTCGATGGAACTAGATGCTCACACAGCTTTTAAAATGCGCTCACCTGTCGATGGAACTAGATGCTCACACTTTTTTTTTTCTTTTTTTAGAATGCGCTCACCTGTCGATGGAACTAGATGCTCACGCTTTTTTTCTATTTTTAGAATGCGCTCACCTGTCGATGGAACTAGATGCTCACACTTCTAGGATGCGCTCACCTGTCGATGGAACTAGATGCTCACGCAACCTGTATTAGGACTCCTGTAATTTCTTACAGGATCATTGCCTGGTATGATCAGATAGGAAAAATATATAGGACGCCGCCTTATATTACCATTACTAGCTAAAGCTTGACCTATCAGTCAATACACAGCACCTTTTACTTTTCTTTTACTTTTTGAAACCTGACTCTTCAGCCGGAAAACAACACAATCGGGACTTTAACCCGAACAAATCTTTTTACTTTGAAACAATACAATCGGGACGTTAACCTGAACAAAACCTTTTTTCCTAGTTGCAACTACTCGTCCACGCGCCTCTCTCTCTTATCGCGTTAGTCACTCGTGGTTGGATTTAGGAGGATCTTGTAACATATTTAGGAGCGCATCCTATTTTACATTAGTAATATGTTGGAGCGGCCTATTTTACATTAGTAACATTTTTAGGAGCGCATCCAATTTTACATATTGGAGCGGCCTATTTTACATTAGTAACATATTTAGGAGCGCATCCCATTTTACATTAGTAACATATTGGAGCGGCCTATTTTACATTACTCACTCAAGGCTGGATTTGGGAGGATCTTCTAACGCATATATGTTTTTTAATATGTTTTTTTTTTTTTTTTTTTTTTTTTTTTTTTTTTTTCACCCCACTTATATCACGGACACACAGATCGTCCTAAATGTCTCCTGAGCCGGTGGACGGAGCCACTGTTTATAGCAGGATACGATACAGCAGAGAACAGCTGCTAGCATTCAACCGCCACCCGGTCCCATTGGAAAAACTCGACATACCGAGAGAACTGAGGCGAAAACGCCGCGGCTGCCGGGCTGGAGTAAGGCGGAGGACAAAAAATATAAGGTACAGACCCTCCCTTCCATCTGTTGTCATGGGAAATGTACGGTCGATACTGGGAAAGTTAGATGAGCTAGCGGCTATCTCCCGTTATGATAGCACATACCGGGAGTGCTCTCTCCTTTTGTTTACTGAGACGTGGCTAACTGAACTAGCAGCAGATGCTAACATTGAGCTGGAGGGTTTTCACATGATACGAGCTGACCGAACACCAGACAGTGGCAAGGCTAGGGGCGGTGGAGTGATAATGTATGTTAACAACAACTGGTGCAGACCGGGACATATCACTGTTAAACAACGACACTGCAGCAAAGACATTGAGTTGCTAGCTGTTAGCATGAGGCCTACATATCTCCCGAGAGAACACTCACACGTGATCTGCATTGTTGTTTATGCAAATCCGACGGCGAACGCTGGGACAGCACGTGACGTCATCCATTCAGTAACCAGCAGGCTGCAGACAGAACACCCAGATGCTCTTCTCCTCATCTCAGGCGATTTCAACCATGTTTCACTGTCTCCCATTCTACCCACGTTCACCCAGTATGTCACATGCCACACTAGAGACAATAAAACACTGGATTTATTCTACGCAAACACTAAGGAGGCGTACACCTCATCACAACTCCCCCCACTCGGGAGATCGGATCACAACTTGGTTCATCTCCGGCCGGTGTACAAACCCCTAGTGCACAGACAACCTCCGGCCATGCACACTGTGGAGTTATGGTCTGAGGAGACAATGGACACCCTAAAGGGCTGTTTTGAAGCCACCGCCTGGAAGCAGCTCTGCGATCCACATGGTGAGGACATCGATGGCCTCATTCACACCTTCACGGGCTACCTCAGCTTCTGTGTGGACAAATCCGTTCCCACCAAGACCATACGGCGTCACTCAAACAACAAACCCTGGATCAACCCTGAGATAAAAACACTTCTGAGAGAGAAGAAGAGGATCTTCAGGTCAGGGAACAGGGAGATGCTGAAGTCCGTACAGAGGGAGCTGAGGAGAAAGATCAGAGAAGGCAAGGACAGCTTCAGGAAGAAGATGGAGGACAAGCTGCAACAGAGCGACATCAGCGGGGTCTGGAGAAACCTCAAAACCATCTCGGGGCTCCAGAATACCTCCCCCCAGGCCACAGGGGGCAGGGAGTGGGCGAACAACCTGAATCTGATTTTCAATAGATTTGACCAACCGCCCTCCCCCCTGACTGCACAACAACCACTGCTGCCTCTAAAGAAATCAAGTCCTGCTGCCCACTCCCCACTCCACCAACACCCCCCCACTCCCAACACACAGCCCCCCATCCTGACCCTGACCAGGACCCAGGTGAGGACGGAGCTGAGGAAGATCAAGGCGAGGAAGGCGCCGGGACCGGACGGCATCAGCGCAAAGCTCCTCAAGTCCTGTGCAGACCAGCTGTGTGGGATTGTGACGTATATCTTCAACATGAGCCTGAAACTGGGGAGGGTACCACAGCTGTGGAAAACATCTTGTGTGGTACCTGTACCAAAAACTTCCCACCCCAAAGACCTGAACAGCTACAGACCGGTGGCCTTGACGTCCCACTTGATGAAGACCCTGGAGAGACTGCTCCTTGCTCACCTCCGCCCCCTGGTGGAACCAGCGATGGATCCACTCCAGTTCGCCTACCAGCATGGCATTGGGGTGGAGGATGCGGTGATCTTCCTCCTTCACCGTTCTCTGTCCCACCTGGAGAAGCCCGGGAATATGGTGAGGATCATGTTCTTTGACTTCTCCAGTGCTTTCAACACCATCCAACCGATGATCCTGAAGGACAAGCTGCTGCGCGCAGGGGTGGACCAGCACCTGTCATCATGGATCCTGGACTACCTCACGAACCGGCCTCAGTTTGTGAGAACCCGGGACTGTGTGTCCGACACGATCATCAGTAGCACGGGGGCCCCCCAGGGAACGGTGCTGGCTCCCTTCCTGTTCACTCTTTATACTGCGGACTTCTCACACAACACAACACACTGCCATCTACAGAAGTTCTCTGATGACTCTGCGATCGTTGGCCTCATCTCCAATGGAGATGAAGCTGAGTACAGAGGGCTTATCCAGGACTTCGTGGACTGGTGCCATCGGAACTGCCTCCAGATCAACGCGAGGAAAACTAAGGAGCTGGTGGTGGACTGCCGCAGGCATGGGCAGCCCCTCACAGTACCAGTAAATATACAGGGAACAGACATCGAGATGGTGACATCCTATAAGTACCTGGGTATTCATCTGAACAATAAACTAGACTGGTCACACAATACTGATGCACTCTACAAGAAGGGACAGCGCAGGCTGTTCCTGCTGAGGAGACTCAGGTCTTTTGGTGTACAAGGGGCGCTGCTGAAGTCATTCTATGACACGGTGGTGGCATCAGCCATCACTTTTGGAGTGGTCTGCTGGGGCAGTGGCATTACTGCAGCCGATAGGAAGAGACTGAACAAACTGATTAAGAAAGCTAGCTCTGTCCTGGGGCAGCGCCTTGATCCGATGGAGGAGATAGGAGAGGGAAGGACGGTGGCTAAACTGTCATCTCTGCTGGAGTCCGAGTTCCACCTTATGCAGGACATACTGAATGCACTGAGGAGCTCATTTAGCAGCAGACTACATCATCCCAGGTGCACAACCGAGAGGTTTCGTAGGTCCTTCCTACCAACGGCTGTCAGACTGTACAACCTAAGCAGGGCTGCTCGCAGAGATAGCAAAAAGACGTAACAAACTAATAGTTTTTTGAATGCAAAAGATGCAATAGACTTACACAATGGTCCCCTCCGGCATACAACTAGGAACTTACCGGTCGCTATGGAGGGTGAGAATATGTATGGGCACATAATCATACCATGTAGGATAACTAAGTAGACGGTTATGCTGTTTCATTCCATCTAGCAACAATGCTCTGCACTGTGTGTGTTTATACTGTATATTTACATATTTATTCCATCTAGCTACAATGCTCAGCACTGGGTGTGTTTATATATTTATATATCTACATATTATTCCATCTAGCTACATTGCTCCGCACTGTGTGTGTTTATATACTTGCATATTTATTCCACCTAGCTGCAATGCTCCGTACTGTGGGTGTTTATATATTTACATATTTATTCCATCTAGCTACAATGCTCTGCACTGTGTGTTCATATATTCATATATTTATTCCATCCAGCTACAATGCTCTGCACTGTGTGTCTGTGTGTGTGTGTATATATATATATTTTATAGTAATACGTACATATGTATATTAGCTGCTCTTGCTTGCTTGTTTTTTTTTTTTTTTTTTTTTTCTTGCCTTCTGATTGTTGCTCTGAGTGTTGCTATCCCTGTGCTGTTGCAATCCTGGAATTTCCCCGTTGTGGGACTAATAAAGGCTTATCTTATCTTATCTTATCTTATCTTATATAGTATATACTATATCCTTTTTCTTTAATAAGAAAAAGACGCCACTTACTTTATGACCCTACTAGTGAGGATGACCGTCACTAGACAGAGTCAGGAGCCAGTCTCCTCCCCGGCGTTCCTTGAAGGCGGGTTTCCAAAACTGACCGTTGGTCAGACCATGCATGGGTTTGAAGATGGAGGCTTCAAGGTTTGAAGGCTTGGTTGTCCTGGCTCGTCTAGGGTATTGGTCATCCGGGTCACGGCACCACGTATGTCAGGAATCTCTGCAAACACTCAGAATGTGATCGTATATTAGTTTGTTACCTCAATAAAGATTCGAGACACAAGAATATTCTTTTAAGAGTTTTTACTTGTATAAATTATATACAAGGAGTACGAACCTCAGGTTGCAGGAGGTCAGTACTGAAGACTGCCTTCAGTGAGCAAGCTTATATACAAGAAGCAGTTGCAACATACAAACGGAAGCAGGACAAAGTGGTTTCAGCTGAATACATCACAGACAAATGGGTGTAACAGGTTTGGCTTGAAAGGACAAAGCAACCTGTTCCTTCTCTCGCCATGCAGGGGGCATGTCAGTATCAGTACTTTTCCGCCAGAACTGGCTCTCTGCAAGCAGTCTCAGTATTCTTCCAGTAGAACTCGCTCCCCGAATGCCGTCTCAGTGCTTTTCCAGTAGAACTCGCTCCCTGAATGTCATCTCAGTGTTTTTCCAGTAGAGATCACTTCTATGCTTGCATAAGGCACAGACATTTAAAATGATAACATTGTACATTTTTCTGATAGTGGAAGATAGAATATTTGCGCCACCCGTCTCTCGTTTAAATCGCACAGAAATTGTGGAACCGGTGGTTCGACACGGATTTGAGAAATGTTTTTAGAGGACAGGTCTTAGACTTATGGTTGGGCTGCCATAACAGCACTGGACTGCACTGGGTGCTTTGGTTCTTCTCCAGTTGTAAGAGGGATTTTCTTTTTGCCTTTTCTTCATGATTTAGAGCATTTGTTCTGAGTTGGCACAGCTGTGATAGCTAGGATGTCAGCAGCTTCATTTTTTTGTTGTTGTTTTGAATCTCCGCTTGGAGGTGTTTGACAACTTCTATATCTTCTCTACTGAGAGTAGGAGTTCCTTTCTTCTTCCAAGGTTTGTGATTGGTATCTGCTTCTGAACGTATGTGACGAGGTGGAGGAGACCATTTGCTGTGGTTACACAGGTCTTAGTATCACTATCTGTCATCTTGGGAGTCCATACCGTGTTCTTGCGACCTATCTTGTGGATATGGCCTACGACGGTAGTTGGGTTTTTGCAAAGTTGGTCCTGAATGAGATCCAGAGCACCTAGTTTTGGTTTTGACCTTGATGAGGTCAGCTGCAGAAACGTCTCGGTTTTTTATGTGATCGCGGTGTAGGATATGGAGTAGAGCGAGGGGCTCCTTCCAACTCCAGAGTGTCAGAAGCAGTGCTGATAGTAAGCACGGTGGCAGGCTCAGCACGCTTGTTGCAACTTTGTTGCTGTTTTTGGAACGCATAATGAGGGAACTCTCTCAGCTGACTTATTGAGCTTGACCTTAGGTTAGCTGTAAATCCAAGGTGATGACTCACAGTGGGATGGACATTCTGGATGAAGAGGGTCTTGAAATTGTGGTCTTCTTCCATCCCTGGTGTATTTTGGAAATTTTGTTGAATGTCACTTTAAAGTAATGATTTTATTTACAAAAGGGAACAACAAAAATCAAAAAGGTTAAATGCTTTTGAGATTTAAGGTTATAATTTTTCACTTCTTTTTCAAGTTAAGGTTGACTTTGTCTTTATTGTTAAAGCAAATGCTCATGTAAAGCTTTTTAAATGTATTTTGCCACCAAGGATTTCTTAGGATTAAATCTAATGGTGATTTGTTTGATTGCGATCTATAAAGTTTTTTTTTTGTTGTTTTTTTTTACTTACAGACTATCAATGTTTTCACCTTTTGACTTTCCTTTTTTTAAAATCCTGGTGAAAGGTAGTGAATTGGTTAATGTTTTCCTTTTCCTGTGGAGAAAAATATGAACTGAGAGTAACACGATGACTTTAAATAACACCTAGAGTTTTTAAGTGTTAATTGATTAATGTGGTTTCCTAATTTTGAAATTTTTTCATAAATATTCAGTGAATCACTAAATCCATTACCAGCATGCACAGGGTTAACACTACTTTAAGGTCTTTTTTGAATAAACCTTGGTGGAAGTGGGCTTCCTGTGGGAGAAATCAAACAATGTAGCATTAAAAAACAAAACACATATATATATAGCTTCAACAGTTTGCAATTGTTGCATAAAATCTGTAAATATATGAGCTTTTAACTTTAATGATTAAAATGTGTGGTTAACATAAGTGACTAAGTGCAAAGTGTATGCTTTTATGCTCTTCTACTGAGTTTATATGCAGTAGAAGCTAGTTCACCCATGAGAATAAACCTCCAACAGCCAACAAGTTTCTTTTTCGCTGCTTTTGGCATAGAAACTTTAAATTGGTTATTCTGAATAATATAGGTTCCTTTGAAGTTAATTTGGAAGCTCGATTTGGTTATAAACCAGCTTAATAGATTTGCATTGTGTTTTAATTTGGAGGTGAATATATGAAAGAATGCAATTCTTATAGTTGACCAAAAGATGCAGGCAGTTCCTGCTGCACTCAAAGAGGAGGCGACACAATGACATCACTTGGAGGAGGTCTAAATAACTCAGCTCCAAAATGGTGCCCAGGATGACTCACCCTGGTGGTTTTCAAAATGGCATTTGCACTGCTTAATCTGCACATGCACAGTTCTCATGCAAAGGGAATGGTACATGGCCCTTTTGGTCAAGCGCGAATGTGAACATGCAATGTAGCGCGCGGTTTCGGACGCGGCCTGCCAACTACCAACCATGCATTGTTCTTTTTTTGTTTTGTTTTGTTTTTTTATTTTTTCCAACACTGGAGAGTTAGTCTGCCTTGAATTCAGTTTTATTCATGCAAGAATAATCTAACAACTTTAATTTTGTGTACAATTCAGCGCTGTTACCTCAAACAATTGTGTCCAGCATGATTTAGATTCGTCACTGAACACTTGTGGAAAAGAAAATATTGGTTAATTCATTTTACCTCACTGGGTATTTTGCAGAACGAGTTGAATTAATGAGGGACAAATTGTATTTCTTTGCGATCCCACCTCTCAAGGCCTTTATCTTAATTTTCCAGCGTATGATAATGCTTTTCTGAACTTTTAGCATGCTTTAAAAAAAAACAAAACCAGAAATGGTTCTGATCAGGATGGCAGAAGCGGGCCAAATTCCCTCACCCCTTCATGATCAGTGAGACACAGGAACACTGACTGCAGACCCCTGGAGCGTAGGAGACACAAACACATAAAAAAAAAAAAATCCACCTTTTTTTTTTTTAAAGGGGATCAGATTTGACCAAAACACACACACAGCTTATGACTAAATATTCTTTTTTGCATCTGTTTCAAAAGTGCACACTGTGTCACACTGGGGCATCATAAAATATGTAAGAGAAATTGGTTAACAGGTACTAATATTATTTAATTTATACCTATTGGTGTGTGTGTGGAAATGAAGGTTTGCTTAGGGTTCACGTACACACAACAAAAAAAAAAAAAAAAAAAACTTGTTTTGGGGGCACCAGTCCAAAATCTGGACAATTTATCAATAACTAATCTTTATACCTTCAATCAATCGGTCTCAAATGTTCGTGAATTCTCCTGGGTGACATCAGAAACAGACAAAGGATAAAGAAATCAATAGAAACTACCATATACCATTTACAGGTTTAATGATCAAACTCAAATTAAATGTCATTACATTCAATGGACTTGTTGGTAAGGTGAAAGAATCAAGTATCAAGTATCGCATTCAACTTGTAACTGATTATTTAGCAAAAAGAGCGTAATCACATTTGTGGAAGCAAGAAAACCTTAGTGTGAATTTGCAACTGTGATGAAAATGGAGACTGAAATAAATGTAACCAAAATATGAAGAAAATTGGACACAAATTTTATGAAGAAAATGTTAAAAGCTGATTATATGGAAAAAGAAATTCTGGGTTACTCTAAAAAGGGAAAACAGAATTTAATGAAAAGAGGGATACTATTTCACTTTACTTCTATAGCTCCGATCAGAGTTATGAACTAGTTTCAAAACTGAGACAGATTATGACATATTTTAAGGTGATGAACATCGCACTAACTCAGCAGATGAAACAAAGGAATCTTGCTCATGTGACCAGTTGTGTTGGCTTTCAGCCAGATCCTTCGCTGAAGCTTTATTTGATGATACTGGAAAAAAATCTCCCAGCAGATATTTCTTCCCCAAGGCTCAGAAGCTGAGATCCGGAGATAATGATGATAGGCTGCTGACCGCTGAGGCAGTATGTCATGTGGACTACAGGAGAGGGTTTTTCCAGCAGCTATCCCGGGTCCAAATAAATTGGAGATAGTTCAAAATCTGATCAAAGTCACAGAATCGAAGAGACAAAAAAAAAAAAACAGTCTGCTTTAAAACACAGTGAGTTCTTCTTCTCCTTCTCTTAGATTTGATTGGTGGTTGGCAACCAGCGTACAGGTGCATTACCGCCACGTACTTCACTCTATAAGATAAGATAAGATAAGATAAGCCTTTATTAGTCCCACAACGGGGAAATTCCAGGATTGCAACAGCACAGGGATAGCAACACTCAGAGCAACAATCAGAAGGCAAGAAAAAAAACAAGCAAGCAAGAGCAGCTAATATACATATGTACATATTACTATAAAATATATATATACACACACACACACACAGACACACAGTGCAGAGCATTGTAGCTGGATGGAATAAATATATGAATATATGAACACACAGTGCAGAGCATTGTAGCTAGATGGAATAAATATGTAAATATATAAACACCCACAGTACGGAGCATTGCAGCTAGGTGGAATAAATATGCAAGTATATAAACACACACAGTGCGGAGCAATGTAGCTAGATGGAATAATATGTAGATATATAAAAACACAGTGCGGAGCATTGTAGCTAGATGGAATAAATATATAGATATATAAATATAAACACACCCAGTGCAGAGCATTGTAGCTAGATGGAATAAATATGTAAATATATAAACACACACAGTGCAGAGCATTGTTGCTAGGTGGGATGAAACAGCATAACCGTCTATTTAGTTATCCTACATGGTATGATTATGTGCCCATACATATTCTCACCCTCCACAGCGACCGGTATGTTCCTAGTTGTATGCCGGAGAGGACCATTGTGTAAGTCTATTGCATCTTTTGCATTCAAAAAAACTATTAGTTTGTTACGTCTTTTTGCTATCTCTGCGAGCAGCCCTGCTTAGGTTGTACAGTCTGACAGCCGTTGGTAGGAAGGACCTACGAAACCTCTCGGTTGTGCACCTGGGATGATGTAGTCTGCTGCTAAATGAGCTCCTCAGTGCATCCAGTATGTCCTGCATAGGGTGGAACTCGGACTCCAGCAGAGATGACAGTTTAGCCACCGTCCTTCTCTCTCCTATCTCCTCCATCGGATCAAGGCGCTGCCCCAGGACAGAGCTAGCTTTCTTAATCAGTTTGTTCAGTCTCTTCCTATCGGCTGCAGTAATGCCACTGCCCCAGCAGACCACTCCAAAAGTGATGGCTGATGCCACCACCGTGTCATAGAATGACTTCAGCAGCGCCCCTTGTACACCAAAAGACCTGAGTCTCCTCAGTAGGAACAGCCTGCGCTGTCCCTTCTTGTAGAGTGCGTCAGTATTGTGTGACCAGTCTAGTTTATTGTTCAGATGAATACCCAGGTACTTATAGGATGTCACCATCTCGATGTCTGTTCCCTGTATATTTACTGGTGCTGTGAGGGGCTGCCCATGCCTGCGGCAGTCCACCACCAGCTCCTTAGTTTTCCTCGCGTTGATCTGGAGGCAGTTCCGATGGCACCAGTCCACAAAGTCCTGGATAAGCCCTCTGTACTCAGCTTCATCTCCGTTGGAGATGAGACCAACGATCGCAGAGTCATCAGAGAACTTCTGTAGATGGCAATGTGTTGTGTTGTGTGAGAAGTCCGCAGTATAAAGAGTGAACAGGAAGGGAGCCAGCACCGTTCCCTGGGGGGCCCCCGTGCTACTGATGATCGTGTCGGAAACACAGTCCCGGGTTCTCACAAACTGAGGCCGGTTCGTGAGGTAGTCCAGGATCCATGATGACAGGTGCTGGTCCACCCCTGCGCGCAGCAGCTTGTCCTTCAGGATCATCGGTTGGATGGTGTTGAAAGCACTGGAGAAGTCAAAGAACATGATCCTCACCATATTCCCGGGCTTCTCCAGGTGGGACAGAGAACGGTGAAGGAGGAAGATCACCGCATCCTCCACCCCAATGCCATGCTGGTAGGCGAACTGGAGTGGATCCATCGCTGGTTCCACCAGGGGGCGGAGATGAGCAAGGAGCAGTCCCTCCAGGGTCTTCATCAAGTGGGACGTCAAGGCCACCGGTCTGTAGCTGTTCAGGTCTTTGGGGTGGGAAGTTTTTGGTACAGGTACCACACAAGATGTTTTCCACAGCTGTGGTACCCTCCCCAGTTTCAGGCTCATGTTGAAGATATACGTCACAATCCCACACAGCTGGTCTGCACAGGACTTGAGGAGCTTTGCGCTGATGCCGTCCGGTCCCGACGCCTTCCTCGCCTTGATCTTCCTCAGCTCCGTCCTCACCTGGGTCTTGGTCAGGGTCAGGATGGGGGGCTGTGTGTTGGGAGTGGGGGGGGTGTCGGTGGAGTGGGGAGTGGGCAGCAGGACTTGATTTCTTAGAGGCAGCTATATCATCACTCTATCTGGTCAGGAGCTATAGTCCTTACCGCTACGTACTACACTCAGCAAACATCACTTTATGTATCAAAAGTGATACAGTAACTGCTCGAACAACAAACCCTGGATCAACCCTGAGATAAAAAACACTTCTGAGAGAGAAGAAGAGGATCTTCAGGTCGGGGAACAGGGAGATGCTGAAGTCCGTACAGAGGGAGCTGAGGAGGAAGATCAGAGAAGGCAAGGACAGCTTCAGGAAGAAGATGGAGGACAAGCTGCAACAGAGCGACATCAGTGGGGTCTGGAGAAACCTTAAAACCATCTCTGGGCTCCAGAATACCTCCTCCCAGGCCACGGGGAGCAAGGAGTGGGCGAACAATCTGAGCCTGTTTTTTAATAGGTTTGACCAACCGCCCTCCCCCCTGACTGCACACCAACCACTGCTGCCTCTAAAGTCATCGAGACCTGCTGTCCACACCCCACTCCACCAACACCCCCCCCCCCACTCCCAGCACACAGCCCCCCAACCTGACCCTCACTAAGACCAAGGTGAAGACGGAGCTGAGGAAGATCAAGTCGAGGAAGGCCTCGGGACCGGACGACATCAGCGCGAAACTCCTCAAGTCCTGCGCAGACCAGCTGTGTGGGATTGTGGAGCACATCTTCAACCTGAGCCTGAAGATGGGGAGTGTACCACAGTTGTGGAAAGCATCTTGTGTGGTACCTGTACCAAAGACTTCCCACCCCAAAGACCTGAACAGCTACAGACCAGTGGCCCTGACGTCTCACATGATGAAGACCCTGGAGAGACTGCTCCTTGCTCACCTCCACCCAATGGTGGAGGTGAGTGATGGATACACTCCAGTTTGCCTACCAGCATGGCATTGGGGTGGACGATGCAGTGATCTTCCTCCTTCACCGTTCCCTGTCCCACCTGGAGAAGCCCAGGAATGCGGTGAGGATCATGTTCTTTGACTTCTCCAGTGCTTTCAACACCATCCAATCGATGATCCTGAAGGACAAGCTGCTGTGCGCAGGGGTGGACCAGCACCTGTCATCATGGATCCTGGGCTACCTCACTAACCAGCCACAGTTTGTGAGAACCTGGGATTGTGTGTCCGACACGATCATCGGCAGCACGGGGGCCCCCCAAGAAACGGTTTTGGCTCCCTTCCTGTTCACCCTTTATACTGTGGACTTCTCACACAACACAACACACTGCCATTCTCTGACGACTCTGCGATCTTCGGCCTCATCTTCAACGGAGATGAAGCTGAGTACAGAGGACTTATCCAGGACTTTGTGGACTGGTGCCATCGGAACTGCCTCCAGATCAACGCGAGGAAAACTAAGGACCTGGTGGTGGACTGCCGCAGGCAGGGACAACCCCTCACAGCACCAGTAAACATCCAGGGAACAGACATTGAGATGGTGACATCCTACAAGTACCTGGGCGTTTATCTGAGCAATAAACTAGACTGGTCACACAATACCGACGCACTCTACAAGAAGGGACAGCGCAGGCTGTTCCTACTGGGGAGGCTCAGGTCTTTTGGTGTACAAGGGGTGCTCTTGAAGACATTCTATGACACAGTGGTGGCATCAGCCATCACTTTTGGAGTGGTCTGCTGGGGCAACGGCATTACAGCAGCCGATAGGAAGAGACTGAACAAACTAATCAAGAAAGCTAGCTTTGTCCTGGGGCAACACCTTGACCCAGTGGAGGAGATAGGAGAGAAAAGGATGGTGGCTAAACTGTCATCTCTGCTGGAGTCCGAGTCCCACCCTATGCAGGACATACTGAAAGCACTGAGGAGCTCATTTAGCAGTAGACTACATCATTCTAGATGCGTGACCGAGAGGTTTCGCAGGTCCTTCCTACCTACGGCTGTCAGACTGTATAACCTAAGCAGGGCTGTTCGCAGAGGTAGTAAAAAACTGTGACGACCTAATAGTATTGAATGCAAAAGACGCAATAGACTTACACAAATGGTCCCCTCCAGTATACAACTAGGACAATATCAGTCACTATGGAGGGTGACAATATGTATGTGTACATATTCATACCATGAAGGGAAACTAAATAGATGGTTATGCTGTTTAGTCCATCTAGCTACAATGCTCCACGCTGTGTATATATATTTATATATTTATGTGTACATATGTATATTCACTGCTCTTATTTTCTTATCTTTTAAACTATTGCTCTGAGTGTTGCTATCCCTGTGCTGTTGCAATCCTGCAATTTCCCCATTGTGGGACTAATAAAGGCTCATCTTATCTTATCTTATCTTATCTTAAAAGTCAGAATTCTTCTCGGTTAGCAACCCCTTCTTCATCTTCTTCACTCTATATCTTTGAATAAGGAGTTCTTATAAGGAGTTCTGAACAATCTTCTTCTTCTTCAAACAGTGAGATTTTCATGTCTACATGATGTCTATAACACTCTATCCTCTTCTTCTTCTTCTTGTTCTCCTCCCAGACCCCCCATATCATCACTCCATCTGGTCAGAATCTGTAGTCCTTCTATCATCATTGGTGTGTTCAATCGAACCTCAATTCTATCTTCAGACATCACTCTTCTTTGTCTCTTCTTCTTCCTCTTCTTCTTCTTCTTTTAGATTTGATTGGCAGTTGGCAACTGCAAGTTAAAACCCTCTAACTCTCTCAGGTGCCTTTTGGTGACATAACCCCTAGTGGTCAAGAGTGGTAAAGATTTTTTGTCAAAAAAAAAATAGTTCAGATTTCCAAGGCTATAACTTGAAAGTTGGAAGAGATAATGGCTTACTGTCAATTAGAAAGATGTAGACTATGATCCAAAGTTTCAGATAGGAATAAATTTATGCATCTAATTTGCATAATGATGCGGCAGCTATATCAAATTACATAACTCAGTCAAAAGTGGACTTTGGACATATTTACACAATGAATGGTTTTGTTTTTTGACACTGTTTTTTCTACTGGGGTATGTTGTTATCTTATCTTCAAAGTATATGAACCAGAAAATCAGTACTATGTAAAGAAACAAAGAAATTCATCACTCTCCACTGGTGAAGGGGGGCTCGCTCCTGGCATAGTAGGTCCATTTTGGTCCACTGTGGTCATTATTTTGCGTTCTATCGGTCATTTACGCTCTCTACACATCTCCGAACTCTTATGATTATCCCACGTCAATTTTGATTGTATTCCGGGGCTATTTTTTGTGTATGACACAGTTTTATATGATGATGCATGATGATGACAGTGGCCATTTTGGTCTTGTAAGCTCAAAGCAGGAAAAAGGTGAAGAAGAATAAGGATTTTTTCTTCTTTGGTGTATTCTATGTCAGCCATGATTCCTCCAACGCGTGTCTGCCACCTTCTGCACTGGCAGATCAGTACAAATCCTCAGTACAGCTGGGGAAAGCTGGGATGACAGATTTAGTTGACAGGCACAGTTGCTGCACTGTGCCACTAGGAGCGCATGAAATCTGACAGTTAAAAGGTTAAGAAAAATCAATAGAAAAAATTTAACAGAACAACAGGGAAAAAGACATCTGAGAACATGGAGTCTCACTCAATATAAAAGAGAAGGTTGAGCTCAAAAAGAAGAAAAAGTATTTTTTCCCAGAGGTTTAAAGGAAAGACAGAATTCAATGCAGCAGCGTAACTGAACAGGACACAAACACAACTTTTTACAAACTTAGACAAACTTACAGAAACAACTGATGGACTAAGGTGTTTCTTCCTTAAACTGATCACTTTCAAAAGATAAAAGCTTGACTGACATGAAAGGGAACCAATTGTCTACCATCGTGGGAGAACTGAATGAACTCTGATCCATTGAGAAAGCAGTCCTTTGTCTGTAACCAACGAATAGAATGAAAGGGGATGTTGTCCAAGAGAGACTGGCTGGTGATTGGCAGAGCCAGTGAGATGACTTGCGTATGTTTTTGAATATGAAGAATATATTGATTAAAAGAAAAATACAAAGAATCCCCTTACATATACATATACAGTTAGGCCCAAAAATATTTGGACAGTGACACAAATTTTGTTATTTTAGCTGTTTACGAAAACATATTCAGGATACAATTATATAATCACTGTGGGCTTAAAGTGTAGACTCTCAGCTGTAATTTGAGAGTATTCACATCCAAATTGGAGCAAGGGTTTAGGAATTACAGCTCTTTAATACGTAGCCGCTTCTTTTTCAAGGGACCAAAAGTTATTGGACAATTGACTCAGAAGGCTGCAAAAAAAAAAAAAATAAATAAATAAGGCTGCATGGGCTCTTCCCTCGTTAACCTGTCATCAATTAAGCAGGTAAAAGGTCTGGAGTTGATTCCAGGTGTGGCGTTTGCATTTGGAAGCTGTTGCTGTGAACACACAACACGCGGTCAAAGGAGCTCTCAATGGAGGTGAAACAGACCATCTTGAGGCTGAAAAAAAAGAAGAAATCCATCAGAGAGATAGCAGAAATGTTAGGAGTGGCCAAATCAACAGTTTGGTACATTCTGAGAAAAAAAGAGTGCACTGGTGAGCTTGGGAACTCAAAAAGGCCTGGACGTCCACGGAAGACAACAGTGGTGGATTATCACAGAATCCTTTCCATAGTGAAGAACAACTCCTTCACAACATCCACTCAAGTGAAGAACACTCTCCAGGAAGTAGGTGTATCAGTATCTAAGTCTACCATAAAGAGAAGACTTCATGAGAGTAAATACAAAGGATTCACCACAAGGTGCAAACCATGAATCAGCCTCAAAAATAGAGAGGCCAGAATTGACTTTGCCAAAAAACACCTAAAGAAGCCAGCCCAGTTCTGGAACAGCATTCTTTGGACAGATGAGACTAAGATCAAGCTGTACCAGAATGAAGGGAAGAATAAAGTTTGGAGAAGAATTGGAACAGCTCATGATCCAAAGCACTACATCTTCTGTAAAATGTGGTGGAGGCAGTGTGATGGCATGTGCATGCATGGCTTCCAATGGCACTGGGTCACTTGTGTTTATTGATGATGTGACAAAAGACAGAAGCAGCCGGATGAATTCTGAAGTGTATAGGGATATACTTTCTGCTCAGATTCAGCCAAATGCAGCAAAGTTGATTAGACGGCGCTTCACCAATGATCCAAAATATACTGCAGAAGCAACCCAGGAGTTTTTTAAAGCAATGAAGTGGAATATTCTGCAATGGCCGAGTCAATCACCAGATCTCAACCCAATCGAGCATGCATTTCACTTGCTCAAGACAAAACTTAAGGCAGAAAGACCCACAAACAAGCAACAACTGAAGACAGCTGCAGTAAAGGCCTGGCAAAGCATCACAAAGGAGGAAACCCAGCGTTTGGTGATGTCCATGGGTTCCAGGATTCTCAACAAAATATTGAAAAGTAACATTTAACTTAGGGTTATGTTTATTTGTCCAATTACTTTTGAGCCCCTGAAATGAGGAGTGTTTGTGTAAAAATAGCTACAATTCCTACATGTTTAATCGTATATCTTTGTTCAACCCCTTGAATTAAACCTTGAAGTCTGCACTTCAGTTCCGTTGCAGTTGTTTCATTTCAAATCCAATGTGGTGGCATGCAAAGCCCAAATCATGAAGATTGTGTCACTGTCCAAATATTTCTGGCCCGAACTATATATATACAGTATATATATATATATATATATATAGATATATATAGATATATATATATATATATATATATATATATATATATATATATATATATACACATACATATATATACAGTATATATATATATATATATATATATATATAAGCTAAACTAACTTCAGTTAGCTAAACTAACTTCAATGATTCATAACTAATTTTCATTAATACTTCCTTAAGCATGCATTAAAATAAGGTTTGTTTAAGCATTTTCAAACATGCAATACATTTAAAACAATGATTAATGAAACATTTTAAACCATGATTGTTCATCAAAGAGTTGGTTATCTCTTCCAATAGTGTCCTGAGAATTATCCTGAGGAATGAAAACTTGAAGAGAGAGTTAATGTTGAGTTCAAAAAAACAAAAAACAAAAAACAGTCCAGCAGTTGACAGAAGTAATGCAAACATATTCCTGAGCTGTCCAAAGGGGCAATGTTGAGCTGTGGATAAATCCTAGAGACCTGTGGAATGTGGTCAATATATCTGGAATGCATCAAACAGTTCTTGAAGCATAAAACTGCCTGGTTGGGGAGGAAGTTCCGGGATTTATGATTGTGGACTACTCCATTCCTGGCACAAAATGGGATCCTTATTGTCCCTTTTACCATGGAATGTGTTTTCAAACTGGTGCTTAGGTGAAGGAAACAATTCATGACCAGACTTTGGGTGAAACAATTTCTTTAAAATGAAGAGTAATTTTATAGATTGGAGCCATAGGGGTTGACACTACACTGACTTTGACTGGGGATATCGTCGGGCGGTGGAAGGAATACTTCGAGGATCTCCTCAATCCCACTGACATGCCTTCCACAGAGGAAGCAGGGCTTGAGGATGATGGAGATGATTCTCCCATCACAGGGGCTGAGGTCGCTGAAGTGGTTAAAAACTCTTTTGTGGCCGGGCCCCGGGGCAAACGAGATTCACCCTGAGTACCTCAAGGCCCTGGATGTTGTAGGGCTGCCACTGTTGACATGCCTCTGCAACACTGCGTGGAGGTCATGGACTGTGCCTTTGGCATGGCAGACTGGAGTGGTGGTTCCTCTTTTAAAGAAGGGCGACCGGAAGGTGTGTTCCAACTTTAAGGGAATCACACTTCTCATCCTCCCTGGGAAAGTATATGCAAAGGTACTGGAGAGGAGAGTCCGACTATCGGTCGAACCTCACATTCAAAAGGAGCAATGTGGTTTTCATCCTAGACGTGGCACATCGGACCAACTCTTTGCTCTCTCGAGAATCCTCGAGGGTTCATGGGAGTTTGCCCAACCAATTCATATGCGTTTTGTGGACTTGGAGAAAGTATTCAACTGCATCCTTCGTGGTCTCTTGTGGGGGGGTGCTCCGGTAGTATGGGGTATCATACTTGTTGTTACGAGCTATCCTGTCCTTATACAACCATTGCAAGAGTTTGGTTCATATTGCCAACACCCAGTGAGAGTTGGACTCTGCCAGGGCTGCCCTTTTTCACCGATCCTGTTCATAATTTTTATGGACAGGATATCTAGGCGCAGCCAAGGAACAGAGGGTGTCATTTTCGGTGACCACAGGATCTCATCTCTGCTGTTTGCAGATGATGTTATTCTGTTGGGTTCATCAAGCAATGACCTGCAGGTCTTACTGGAACGGTTGGTTGCTGAATGTAAAGCCGCTGCGATGAGAATCAGCACCTCAAAGTCCAAGTCCACGGTGCTCAGCTGGAAAAGGGTGGATTGTCCTCTCCGGGACTTCCGCCAAAAGTGGAGGAGTTTAAGTATCTTGGGGTCTCATTTACGAGTGAGGGGAGAATGGAGCAAGAGATTGACAGACGGATCGAAGCAGCATCTGCAGTGATGCAGACATTGTACTGGTCTGTTGTGGTGAAGAGGGAGCTGAGATCTAAAGCAAAGCTGTTGATTTACCGGTCAATCTACGCTCCTACCCTCACCTATGGTCATGAGCTTTGGGTAATGACCGAAAGAATGAGATTGCTTATCTTTTGTTCTTATTAAAGACAAAAATAGAATAGAAAGGAGATGTCTTTACCTTCTTAACATGTTTGGACTGTACACTGCAGCCTTGGTCAGAAGAGTCAGCTGATTGCTGCCAGGTGACATTTATCAGCTGACTTTCGTAGGCGGGGTCAGCTCAGCAGATCTGTCAGATCAACCGAGCCGGCCCCGCCTCCCGCCATCAGATGGTCTCTGGAGAATGTGATCCCAGATGTGGGAAAGCATAAAGGCCCCCTCATCTCGGTTCATGGTGTCTTTTCCCCGCTTCCTGATTTCTATGGCCTCCTTGATCCAGCGTTTGTGTCTGTTGCTCTCTGATCCAATAATTTTTGTGTTGTCCCAGTCCACGATGTGATTATTTCTTTTGCAGTGGTCTGATATTGCTGATTTTAATGTTTCTTGTTCTGCCTTTTCTTTTTGTGATCTTGTGAGTCGTCCTTGTCTTTCCTTCTCACATTCTTTCTGGTGTTCTTTTTTTCTTGTGGTGAATGATCTTCCAGTTTCTCCAATGTAGGTTTTTGTGCATGATCTGCATGATATTTCATATATTACACTGCATTTTTTGTCTTGTTCTATTCTGTCCTTGGGGTTTACTAATAACTGTCTTAATTTTTTGTGTGGTTTTATTGCTGTGTTTATTTTGTATTTTTTCATGATCCTTTGAATTGGTTCCGTGATCCCTTGTATGTATGGTATAGTTATGGTGTCCTTGTTTTTGATTTTGGCTTTTGTTTTGTGTCTTATTTCCTGTTTGTTTTCTTTGTTTTTGACTTGCTGTTTCCCTTTGTTTATGGCCCATACTAGATATTGGCAGCGTATAAGTGCATGTTTTATGCCGTTTTCCTCCTCCTGTCTATCTTCTTGGTCTATGATGATGGTGGCCCGTTCATATAACGTCCTGACAACTGATAGCTTGTGTGCTGTGGGGTGTTCCGATGTCCATAGTAGGTATTGATCTGTGTGGGTTGGTTTCCTGTAGACTGATTTTTTATGCTGCCGTCATTGTTGTGGTGGATTTTCATGTCCATAAAGGCTATGGTGCCATTTTCCTCCTCTTTGTGTGTGAATTTTATATTCCCAGTGCTGTCTGTGCTGTTCAGATGGTCAGTGAGTTCTTGTGTGTGTCCTTTCCTTATTTTTTCCAGAATGTCATCCACATATCTCTTCCAAAGGGTGGGTTTGTGTTGTGTAGGTGCTGTGTTGATGGCTTTGTTTTCCAGACCCTCCATGAAAAAGCTGCTCATAATGGCTGATAGTGGGTCTCCCATTGCAAATCCTTCTTTTTGTCTGCAAATTTTTCCTCTGTATTGAAAATAGGTGGATTTTGCAACAAATTGTAATAGTTCGGATATGTCGTGAACTGTGAGATTGGTGCGTCTTTTAAGGGTACTGTCATTATTGAGGTGTTATTGCACTATATGTAGTGTGACATCAACAGGTGTCTTTGTGAATAATGAAATGACATCATGTGAAATGAGGATCTCGTCTGATTCTATTTTCGTATTTTTGAGTTCTTGTGCCAGCTCTTTTCAGTTTTTGCAGTGGAAATCTGATAGTCGAAGGAGGGGTTTGATGATTTCAACCAGGGCTTTTGATAAATTGTACGTGACTGATCCAATACTGTCTATTATTGGCCGCAGTGGGATATCCTTTTTATGTATTTTTGGAGTTCCATAGATCTGGGGGTTGATGCTGGCTGTGGGTATCAGGTGATCATATGCGTCCTTTGTGATTTTTTTACTTTCTAATAGGGGTTTGAGAAGGGCCTTTAGCATTTTTTTTTCTTTTCTTCTGTGGGATTTGTTTTTATGATTTCATATGTACTTTCATCTGCCAACATGGTTTCCATCTGTTTTTCATATGTTTCCGTGTCCAATATTACTGTCATTCTGCCTTTGTCTGATGGGAGGATTGTGATTGTTTTATCTGTCTTGAGTGAGTTTAATGCTTTCTCTTCTTCTTTTGTAATGTTGCTTTGTGGTAATTTGGCCGTTTTGAGGATTCCTGCGACTGCGTTCCGGAGTGATGCTTTTTCCCCTTGGTCCTGGATTTTTTCACATGCCAGTTCTGTTGCGAAGATGTATTCTTCATGGGGGATTCTGGCTGGTGTGATGGCGAAGTTCAGTCCTCTGATCAGCACTGTTTTCTCCGTGTCCGTGAGTGTGCGTTTTGACAAGTTTTTGACCCACTCAGCGTTCGTTTCCGTGTGTGTTTGTCTTCGTCCATTCTTCCTTTCTGTAATTTTTATTTTAGTTTTTTTTTAATTGGCGTTTTTTTTGTTATAATGAATTCCTGTTCATGTGCGTGTTTTAATTGTGCTTCTATCTGCTCCTGCGTTTTCTGGTCGGTCGGGTAGTGTTTCTTGAAAATGTCCATTTTCTCCTTGACCTGGTTGTTGATTCTGTCCACTTTGTTTGCCGTCATTCTTATGCATTCTTTGATCAGGTCTTTCCGTGCTTTACTGATAATTTTCTCTGCGTTTTTGGTTGGAATTGGATTTCTTATGTTGAGGCTTGCTGGTGTGACATCCTCATCTCTGCAATGGAGGTTAAATCTCAGGTGGTTTCTGAAGCGTGCTCGTGTTTTTTCCAATTTCTCCAGCCGGCAGAAGTCTTTAATGCAATTTTGTCCATAACTTCCACGTAATAGCTCAAATAGGTTCATTTTGTCTTCTTTTAATTATTTATCTTTTGTTCTTATTAAAGACAAAAATAGAATAGAAAGGAGATGTCTTTACCTTCTTAACATGTTTGGACTGTACACTGCAGCCTTCGTCAGAAGAGTCAGCTGATTGCTGCCAGGTGACTTTTATCAGCTGACTTTCGTAGGCGGGGCCAGCTCAGCAGATCTGTCAGATCCACCGAGCTAATGAGATTGCGGATACAAGCGGCTGAAATGAGTTTTCTCCATAGGATTGCTGGACTCAATCTTAGAGACAGGGTGAGGAGCTCAGTCATCAAGGAGAGGCTCAGAGTAGAACCGCTTCTCCTCCACACTGAAAGGAGCCAGTTGAGGTGGTTTGGGTATCTGATCAGGATGCCTCCTGGATGCCTCCCACTTGAGGTGTTTTGGGCACGTCCCATTGATTGGAAACCCCGAGGCAGACCCAGGACTCGCTGGAGAGACTATGTTTCCCAGCTGATCATAGAACGCCTTGGTATCTTCTCTGAAGAGCTGGAGCAGGTGGCTGGGGAGAGGAAAGTCTGGGCTTCTCTGCTTGAACTGCTGCCACCATGACCCAGACCTCAGGAAAAGCGGTAGTTGGATGTATGAATGGATGGAATGACATCTAGAATACAACTGACTGTAAAAGGTATGGTAGTAGGAAAGAGAGTCTGGAGCACACTGTCCAATTTACAGCCTTTATTGGTGCACCAGTAAAGGCTGTAAATTGGACAGTGTGCTCCAGAGTCTCTTTTCTTAATGAGTTTGATGTCCTTGAGCACAGAAGCACCTGATACAGCTTCATATGACTGGGGAGAAAGCACAGAAGCTCCTTTGTCCATATGGTAGTAGGCGTGAGTAAGCTTGTTATTTGTTATAATGTTTATCAGATGGCTAAATATTTGTGTCCACTTGTTGTGCCATTGTTTACCATTGTAGTTTAATGGGATAAAGCAGTGTTTTTCAAACTTTTTTGAGCCATGGCATCCTTCTTACATAGAAAAAGTCCCACAGCACCCCACCAACCAAAAATGTTATAAAATGACGCATTGCAGCCTGTTACAGCATACGTAATGACAATTTAGTCTTGTAATTATAACTGCTGTGCTGCTGTTCATCCGGGAGCTTGAGGTGGAGAGGGTGAGCAGCTTTAAATACCTGGGCATCCACATCAGCGAGGACCTTAAGTGGGCACTTAACACCACAGAGCTGGTTAAGAGAGCTCAACGGTGGCTGTACCCACTGAGGAGGCTGAAGAAGTCTGGCATGACCCCCAAGATCCTCAACAATTTCTACAGCTGCATCATCGAGAGCATCTTGGCCAACTGCATCACTGCGTGGTACGGCAGCACCTACTGCCCTGGACTGCAACGCCTGCAGAAAGTGGTGAAGACAGTGGAGAAGATCATCAGGACTCCACTCCCCTCTCTACAGAGCATCTACCACTACAGAGTCCAAAGGAGAGCTGCCGCCATCCTCCAGGACCCCACCCACCCCAAGCACAGAATGTTCACACTTCTACCCTCAAGCCAGAGGTACAGAAGTGTGAAATACATGACATCCAGACTAAAAACTCCTTTTTTCCCACTGCCATCAGACTGCTGAATAAATAACAACTTTAGACACAGCTTTCCAAATAGGAATTCACACACTGGTTGCTAAATTTGCACATTGCTCACTTGCACAGTGTACATATTCTCACCCCATCTCATGTCCATATCATCTCTGCTGCTAAATTATCATTGTACAGTCTACTGGGTATTACCATTACAGAGAAATTCTCACACAGGGTGCTAATTTGTGCATTGCTCATTTGCACATTGCTCATTTTCACATTGTACATAGGCTTATGGCGTCTCAGGTTCATGTAATTTTCGATATTAATATACCATTGTTCATTATAGTCATCCAGTGAATTTTCAATTTTCATTCTTCTTGTGTCCTCTAGTTTAACTTCTTTAACTGTCCTAATTGCCTAATGTGTGTTATTAGTGTGTGCTAATGTGTGTTATTAGTATTCATTAGTATTAGGTGTGTTATTACCTTATTAGTATTACTGTGTATCTACTACTTTGGCATTCGTTCGGAGAGCAGGGTAAGAATTTCATTGCTCAAGAAATGTTGCATTTCTTAACTGTGCACATGATAATAAAGCTTTTGAATCTTGAGTCTTAATTAAGCCTGTAACAATCACAAATTTTTGAAGACAATAAAATTTTAATAGTATTTTTTTATTTATTACTGCCAAAAGGATTAAGCAGAAGAAGATGGATGGATGGATGTTTACAGTGCATCTGGGAAGTATTCACAGCACTTGTTTTGAGTTTAACTCCTGATATATTGATTCACATCTGATGAAACTCCAGACTCACAACCACAACAGTATTCTTCAGCTAACCACCAAATTCCATGCACTTATGTTTTAAAAGTCACATTTATGAAATGTCTGTCAGTCATTTTGTCTCATCAATGGAAAAACAACAAAATGTGTTAGTGTGTGAAGAAGTCACCCAAAACAATTGTGTGCTGTGGAGGTTAAGAGGCTCGTCTGCCACCCAGGTGACCTGGATTTAAGTCCTCCTTGTAAGAGTTCATTCTTAGAAAATACAAAATACCTCTTCTGTGTATTTGAAAACTATATGTAGTGTACATTCATTTTTAAATACTGCACTGCAGCTGGGAATCCTTTCAACTGAACATTTATCATTTGAGAACATTAGAATGCAATGTAACAGTATATGAATTAATAATTAAGATCAGGTATAAAAATTATTTAATTTATATTCATGTATTGGAATCTGAGATGAATTCTCGGCTCATATACACCGGAAAAGTTAATAACACTCGTGGGGCACCAGCTTCTATCTCTAAGAAGCAATTTAATCTTTAATTTCACTTTATTCCTGTTTAATCACTCAATAAATTAATCAATAATCAGTCTCAAAATTTTAGTGAATTCGATACTGGGGGCTTGAACCAGACTCAGAATGAAATAAATTCCCAACAACTTCTCTCATTTTAACATATTTATTAGATGAAATAATGATTATTTCGCTAGCTAACGCTAGCCCCGCCAACCTAACGATCAGCCTCGTTGAACGACTCTCCTGTTGGGTTTTCAAAGCTATCTTGATAAACTTAAGTTGGTGCGCTTTATATCCCATTGTTAGCATCCTGCTATACTGGTACAGAAGGCAGTCTATGGTTGTTAGATGGGGCAATGTGAGGGCCTATCGGAGGAACCAATCGAGGCGGCAGTTGGGAGCTCGAGCGCGGCGTTGGTGAGAGACGGGGCCACCTGGACCCAGCAGGACAGTGGCCTGAGTCGGAACCCAGTTGCGAGGTCCAGCTGAGGAACTACCAGACTGACAGCGGTCGGTGACGGGGCCTAGCGGAGGTGCCACCCAGCCAGACGGCGGCGAGCGGCGGCGGTGATCGGTGAAGTTCGGCTGCGCCGGCGGTGTGCGGCATAACCGGCCAGGCAGACGGCGGCAGGCGGTGGCGAATGACGGGGGTGATCTGCGGAGCTGAGCAGCGCTACTTGGTGGAGGAGCTGTGCAGGAGCTGTTGCGGCGAGTTCAGCAGCGGCCAGGCTAGTTGAGGCCTAGCCGGATTCTGTTTACTTCTATCTACAGGTCAGTAAGATGCCACCAAAGAAAGAGGAAATGGAAGAAATCAAAAAAGCTCTGAGCTTTATGTCAGAAGAATTGGCCAAATTGACTAGCCAACAGGACAAAATAATAGGCCTAATAGAACAGGTACAAGCCCTAAATTTAATAATTCAAGAAAAAGACAAAAAAATTATGGACCTGGAGCAACACGGGCGTCTTTTGGAGCAACGCGTCGAGGATCTTGAACAAGGTTCTCGTATTGATGACCTAGTTATAAGTGGACTAGACATCAGATATCAGTCATACACCCATGCCACAGTAGGTCTGAGTGGTGAAGATGCACCCATGAGGGAGTCATTGTCCTTAGAAAATCAAGTGCTTCAGTTCCTTAATGATAAAGACATTAAGGTAGAAGCCAATGCAATCTCAACCTGCTATGCTCTACCGAAGAAAGATAACAAAACAAAGAAATCAATTGTGATGCGCTTTGTGAACAGAAGGGTAAAGAATAACATACTGAGGCAGGCCAAAAAGCTAAAGGAAACTCAAGTTTACATAAATGAACACCTGACAAAAAAAAAACAAAACGCTGAATTAGCACGACAGGCACGGATGCTAAAAAAACAAGATAAGATACAAGCAACCTGGACAAGAAATTGTAGAATTTGGATTAAACTAAATGGATCACCTGAGCAAGCAAAGAGTATAATGATCAGAGATGCTACTGACTTAGATAAATACAGATGAACACTGATTAGAAAATTATGAGCCAATGATAATCCATATTCATACACACGATAAGAATAGTTCTTTTGATACACCATGCCAAAGTACTTTAATAAAAATAACCAAAACAAACAAAAACTTATGACCGACTCAAGTAGACATCAATTATCCCCAGTTGGAGGAAGTCATTTGACACAGAATGAGGAAACTCAAACTCTGAAAACATACCATTATGCTGAACATAAACCACAAGAGATGGAGAATGATATTGATCCTGATAACCACTTTTTCAACAATATTCATAACCACTGTGAATATTACACTGAAAAACAATTCAAAAGTCAAATGCAATTAGATGGTAAACTGTCAATAATACACTTCAATAGCAGAAGTCTTAACAAAAACTTTCCACAGATTCAGGACTATTTAAAACAGCTAGACAGAAAATTCACAGCTATTGCAGTCTCTGAAACTTGGCTTAACGAAGAGCAGACTCCCCTGATGGCAATAGAGGGCTATCAGATGTTTTATATTAACAGAACTCAAAAAAAGGGTGGTGGTGTTGCACTGTATATTGATGACCTGTACAGGTGTAAGCTTGTAAATGAAATGTCCTTAGCACTACCAGGGATTTTGGAATGTGTTACTGTTGAGATTGACCTAGACAAAACAAAAAATCTAATCATAAGCTGCATATATAGAACGCCGGGAACTTGCATTGAGACATTCAGAGATAAATTAGTCGAGCTGTACAATAATAATACTAGTAAGAAAATGGTAGCAATTTGTGGAGATTTCAATATTGACTTACTGAATCCTCATCAACAAAATGTAGTTACAGAGTTCATGAACTCTATGTACAGCATAAGTCTATATCCCACAATAACACATCCCAGTAGAACCACAGTTCACTCTGCTACACTTATTGACAACCTGTTTGTCAATGTTTTCGATAAGAAAATAGAAAGTGGATTATTGATAAATGATATAAGTGACCACTTGCCAACCTTTGTACTTATCCATGGCCACATGGGGCCCAACGCAGAAAAAACTTCAAAATCGTTCAGACACAAATCACCAAATGCAATCAGTTCTTTTAAAGAGGACTTGCTGAAGCAAGACTGGACAGAAGTCTATGTATCAGATGTAAATGAAGCCTATGACACATTTATAAACATTGTAACCACTCTTTATGAAAAAAACTGCCCATTAGTAATAAAAAAGCTTAAACACAAATTTGCTAATAAGCCATGGTTAACCAAAGGACTACAAAAGGTGTGTAAAAAGAAAAATTTATTATATAAAGCTTTCCTAAAGAAAAGAACAAAAGAAGCAAAGCAGCGGTATAAAACAAACATATATAATAAGATGTAGTAAAAGAGACTATTACAGTAAAGAACTGGAGAAAAACAGAGACAATATTAAAAATACATGGACAATACTCAACAGTATCCTTGGAAATAAAAGCAGAAATACAAGCTACCCAACTAATATTCCAAAAAATAATAAAACGACTCAGAGTGTGAATATTGCTTCACCTGCAGATGAATTTAATAATTTTTTTGTTAACAGTGGACCTAAACTGGCCCGAGAAATACCCACTACGGTGCCAACAGGTGATACAATATGCAATAACACTGCTGTAAAAGACTCCATCTTCATAAAGAACACAGACGAAAGAGAGGTCATTGAAATTGTTAAATCGTTCAAAAGTAAAACATTTACTGACTGTGATGGTATCGACATGCTACTAGTCAAAACTGTTATCGAATGCATAGTAAAACCACTGACGTATATCTGCAACCTGTCTCTCCAATCAGGTATATTTCCCAATGCAATGAAAATAGCTAAAGTAATTCCGATATACAAGACGGGCGACAGAGGGGAACTCTCAAACTATAGACCAATTTCACTATTACCGCAATTTTCCAAGATACTTGAAAAAATATTCTATGAGAGAATTGACAACTTCATACTGAAGAATGATTTATTATGTGAGCAGCAATATGGGTTCAGACACAAGAGGACAACTGCATATGCCCTAATGGAATTTACAGAAAAAATATCAACAGCCATTGAAAATAAAGAGTATTCAGTTGGAGTATTCCTAGATCTTAAAAAAGCATTTGATACAGTAGATCATAATTTATTATTAAAGAAACTACAAAATTCTGGTATTAGAGGGGTAGCACTGTCCTGGTTAAGTAGTTACTTAAAGAATAGATATCAGTATGTATGTGTTAGCAACAAAAACTCAGAGTTGCTGAAGGTCACCTGTGGAGTCCCACAGGGTTCAGTTTTGGGACCATTATTATTCAATATGTATATAAACGATATATGTAAAGTCTCAGAAAAAATGGACTTAATATTGTTTGCCGATGACACTAATCTGCTATGCAGTGGAAACAATTTGGAACAACTTCTGGATACACTCGGGAAGGAATTAGGAAAGCTTAAACTGTGGTTTGATTCAAACAAATTAACGCTCAATTTAAGTAAGACAAAATTTATAGTCTTTAACAACCATCACAACAATCCAGTACCCAAACTCAGTGTAAATGGTGTAGAGATTGAAAGGGTATCTGAAACTAAATTCCTTGGAGTAATAATTGATAACAAACTGTGTTGGAAGTCACATATTAATTATATCAAAGGTAAAGTTTCCAAATCAATTGCAATATTACACAGAGTGAAATATTTGCTGAATCAACCCACACTATACACCTTGTATCATTCATTAATACTCCCATACATGACATATTGTAATGAAGTATGGGGAAATACATACAAAACAAACATATATCCACTCTTTATGCTTCAAAAGAGAGCTATTAGAATAATAAACAAAGCAGCTTACAGGGAACCAACAAACCCACTTTTTCTTAAACAAAAAACTCTCAAGTTGAAAGATCTGGTTGACTTTAAAACCGCAATAATAATGTTCAAAGTGAAGAATTTATCACTGCCCGCAAATATCCAAAAGTTGTTCCAAACAAGGGAGAAACGATATCACTTCAGAGGAACATGTATATTTCAAAAGCCTACAGTGAGAACAACCACCAAGCAACACTGTATTTCAGTGCAAGGAGTCAGATTATGGAATGATTATGGACCTGAATTAAAATCATGTACAACGCTTGGACAATTTAAACAAAAACTAAAGGAAGAAATACTCCAAACATATTTACAAGATGACATGTAAACTCACATAAGGATTGACATATCCAGCCTGTGTTGTAGCTTAGTTTTTTTTTGTTTTGTTTTTCCTCTCTGTGACATTCTGTCTTAGATTTGTCTTGAATAGTAACCGCTTAACTTAGCTTAGCTTAGTTTTCTTTTTTTTTTTTTTCTCTCAGTCACACTTTGTCTTAGCTTTGTTCTAAATTGTAATCACTCTTGTCTTGTTTACTCTTTTTTCTTTGAATTCTTGGATGGAATATGGGTGGGCAATATAAGCTGCGGCTTCAGCCATCACCCATTTCGGATAACTCACGTGGAATTGTTTAGTAGGAGTCTTTGTCTAATTTGACCTTGTTGTTATATTACACAGTTTCTTTTAACCTGTACTGTATTATCCGAAATAAATTTATAAGACATTGCAGTGATTTCATTAACCATGAAATTAAATTTGTAAATGATAGATTAACAATGTCAACATTTGCAGAACCAGGGTTACCTGTGAAATAAATTTAGATCAGTTTGAAGTTAACAGATTATGGAAACAACGCAAATTTATGGGGAAAGTTTTACCAATTATATGAAAAGTTCTGGATTACTCTAAGAAAATGAAAACGGGATTTTACTTAAAAGGAGTTATGTTAATGATTCCTTAATTTGCATCTGATTAGATATCGAATTATTATCGAACCTCAGAAATTTAATTCAGCAGATGAATAACATTTCAGCTCACGTGACGGGCGTTTGATGTTGAAGATCCTTCTGCGTTGTCCTGTAGTTCTTAGATGGCTCCAAAAGTTGGAATATTTGACCAGCAAATATTCTTTGACGAGGGATGAGATTGGTATGTTTGATCCCAATGGTTGAAATCCAGCTGAGGCGTGCTGATTCCTTCAGCACGCGTGATCGTGGGGAGCTGCGTCTTCTCTCCTCTTCGTTGGCAAGCCGCTTTCCCAGGGAATTCAATAATAATTGAAAATATCTAATCTGATCTCAAATTAAAAGAGTTTCGGACTTTAGATAAAAGAGCTTTTGGTGTGGGATTGGTCAATAAAAATATTATAAAAATAAAGTCAAGATTGACTTCCGGTCTGGACGCCATGGCGACTGCAGCTTAACACTGAAGCTCTCAGACCCAATCCAAGATAACACCTTGAAAATCAAACTTAACGGATTTTTGGAGGAGTGAAAATCAAAAGACAAAATCATCATGTCTAAAGGAAAACAGAAGAAACTGAAATTCTCCAGGCCAGAACACGTATCGGCCGGAGAATCTGAACTGGAAGATCTCCGTTCAGAAGACGAGGAACTGGTGGTAGCTAACAAAAAGGTTAGCCTGAAATCGCTATTTGAAGAGCTACGACGATTTCGCCGAGAGGTTACGGCCGAATTTCGGGAATTCAGAGAAGAATTGAAAAGGACAAACAGCAGAGTGGACCAGGCCGAGAACCGAATCTTGGAAGCAGAGGAACGAATAAAAGTGCTCGAAGATTCTGTGCTGGACCTACGCAAAAGACAAGCATCTATAGAGGCTAAGCTAGCCAACCAAGAAGGAAGACAGAGAAGAGACAATATAAGAATTCATGGTCTGATAGAAGGAGCCGAAAACGGTTTTAACTCAATGGCAGAATGCGTGGAATCTTTACTAAGAGAGAAATTGGATATTCCACAAACCACCGACTTAAACATAGAAAAGGCACATCGTTCATTAGCCGCTAGGCCAGCGGCGGAAGCGCCCCCACGTTCGGTGTTGGTAAGATTTTCCAATTTCAAAATAAAACAAGAGGTTGTCAGACTGGCTTGGCAGAAAAAAGGATTTATGCACCAGGAGAGAAAAGTCTTCGTGGAACACGATTACGCCCCGGAGGTCCTTAAAAAGCGCAGGGAATACAATGACGCGAAAAAGGTGTTAAGAGAGAAGAAATTGCGCTTTCAGACGCCATTTCCTGCGAAGTTAAGGGTCTTCTACGGCGAAGAAACATGTCTCTATAATTCAGCGGAAGAAGCAACAGCTGACATGGTGAGAAGAGGGCTCCCGGTAACGGTATTTAAACCCGCAGCAGACCCGAGTGAGAAGATCAAAACGCAAACATGGACAACACAAAGACCTTCAAAATCCACGGGCCAGCAGCGGGAAACCCAGCGCCAGAGCGTCGCGGATAAACTGTCCGTTTTCAAGTTGGAATAGCGACCTTTTATTGTTCTTGAATCAATCTGCACATCCAACCCCCCTCATACAAGGTAACAAACATTAAAGGAGATGCGTATTCAGCATGTGGTAAAACATTTCATGGAACAGTCATAATATTTGAAACAAATAGGTCTTTTTAATAAAAAAAAAAAAAAAAACGTTAAAATAGAAATGTGACAATAATCCACATGTTCTCCTCACACTAACAAATACTGTTTTTGCGTGAATGTTTGATGTGATGGGGTGGGAGGGTACACACAATTTCACAGGGTATAGGCATAAAAGGGAAAAAAAAATCATTACAAGTTCGGATTGGGTTCTGAAACTCACGTTAAAAGCATGGGACAACTTACAGGGGTAAGAGAGGGCCCTCAACACGTAACAGAGTTTGAGGAATTTCCCTCAGAGCCTTCACTCCATCAAGGCTCTTACAGGGTCTTTAAAAAGACCTCAGCTCAGGAAGTTCTTTTGACAGCTTTTTGTTTTAAAGTTTTATACACTATGTTCTTAATGTTTTTCTTGTTTTTAATGTTCTTTCAGTTTCTGAGTAGCACAAAAGAGGGCCACCACACAGTTATACTAAACAAAACAACACAATGGAGAAACAGGGTGTAACCAAAATAATTTCATATAATGTAAAAGGAATCCTGAATCCAGTTAAAAGATCCAAGATTCTAGGCAAAATGAAAAAAGACAAAGCAGGAATAATATTTTTACAAGAAACCCACCTAACAGACGTGGAACACAATAAACTCAGTAGACAAGGGTTTAAAATGATCTCTTCATCTTCATATAAGTCAGGGAGGAGGAGGGGAGTAGCGACATTGATATCAACCAAAATTACAATTGAAAAAAAAATCAGAACACAAAGATAAAGAAGGGAGATACAGTTTGGTAACTGGGCGGCTAGAGGGAGAAGATATCACCCTGCTGAATGTGTATGCTCCCCCAGGGGCTAACTGGAAATTTTATAAAAATGTATTTGACCTAATGATAACTAAAGCTCAAGGTTTAGTGATATGTGGTGGGGACTTCAATCTTAGACTGAATCCATACTGGGATGCTTCTGGTAATTCTCCACATCAAAATAACACCCAAAGCAGGAAGACTTGGATGCTACTAAAAGAAATGGGAATCTGTGATGTGTGGAGGGAACTCAACCCCAGTGTAAAAGACTATACATTTTACTCAACTCCACATTCATCTTACTCAAGGATTGACTATTTTTTTATGTTTAATAGAGACATTGGAAGAGTAGAAACATGTAAAATAGGACTGATGGATCTCTCTGACCACAGTCCGATCTACATGGACTTAAATATCCAAAAATACACAAATAATACATTTTCTTGGAGGTTAAATTCAAATGTCCTGAAAGGACCATTGAAAGATGAATTGGAATCAGATATTCTCAGATATTTGGAAGAAAAAGATAATGGAGAAGTATCCCCTTTAATACTGTGGGATGCATGCAAAGCTGTAATAAGAGGAAAGATTATTGCAAAACTGGCAACCCAAAAGAAACTAAGACAAGAAAAACTATCCACATTAGAGTCAGAACTTAGGAACCTAGAAAAAGAACACAAAGGCAACACTCATTCTACTGACTCGCTCAAGATTAAGGAAATTAAAAACCAAATAAATGAGATCTACACAATAGAAATCCAGAAGAAACTTACATTTTTGAAACAAAAATACTATGAAGCAGGCAGTAAATCGGCAAAATTGCTAGCCTATAAATTGAGGAAACATCAAACAGAAAGAGCAATCTACAAAATCAGAGACCCAGTATCAAAGGAAATAAAATTCAGAATTCAGGATATTCTTAAAAGCTTCGAGAATTACTATAAGAACTTATACTCCCACAAAAAGCATAAAAATGCATCCGAGGCATTCCTAAACACATTAAACCTTCCCCAACTTACGGAGTCACAAAATAAAACACTACTGTCAGAAATACATCCTAAAGAATTGGAAAAAGCAATTATGAAACTTAAAGCTAACAAATCCCCAGGAGCTGATGGCTATACAGCAGAGTGGTACAAAACCTTTAAACAGCAACTATCTCCTCTCCTCCTGAAAACATTTAATTATGTCCTCCACACAGGGGAAATCCCCCCCTCCTGGAGAGAAGGGGTCATTGCAGTTATACCTAAACCTGAAAAGGATAAACTAGAGTGCTCCAACTACAGACCAATCAGTGTACTAAATCAGGACTATAAGCTTTTTACCATTATCCTTGCCAAAAGGTTAGAAAATATACTGACAGACCTAATTCATTTAGACCAAACAGGTTTTATAAGACAAAGACAGACACAAGACAACATTTGACGCACTTTACACATAATTCATCATATAAAAAAACATAACTTAAATGCAGTAATATTGGGATTAGATGCTGAAAAAGCATTCAATTCGGTTGACTGGTCTTTTCTATATAGAATCTTATCCAGTTTCAATTTTCATAACAACTTCATTAGAACTATACAGGCATTATATAAAAAAACCAACAGCTAAAATAAGGATTAACGGTAATTTATCATCATCTTTTGAACTGGAAAGAGGATGTCGTCAGGGCTGCCCCCTGTCTCCACTGCTCTCTGCAATCTTCATAGAACCTCTGAGCCAATGGATAAGACAAAATCAAAAAAATCAAGGTATTACACTTGGTCAGAAGGAACATAAAATAGCACTCTTTGCTGATGACATTTTAATATACCTAGGGCAGCCGGACACTTCTTTACCAGAACTAACCTCAGTTTTTTCAGAGTATGGAGATTTATCGGGGTACTAATTAAACATGCATAAAACCCAAATTTTAACATTCAACTATGACCCAAATCATTATTCACTAAGCAAACTCAAAACTAACTGGGAGTCGGAATCTATGAAATATCTGGGGGTCAATATCCCGAAACAACTCAACAAAATTATATCACTAAACTATGATCCACTGGTGACAAAAATAAAATCTGACCTAGCAAGATGGAATATGATACCATTCTTGGGTACTGTACAAAGAATTGAAGCAGTCAAAATGAATATACTTCCACGTCTTCTATACCTTTTCCAAACAATACCGGTAGAACCTCCCAAAAAAAACATGGCAGGAGCTGGACAGAAGGATCTCAAGATTCATATGGCAGGGCAAGAGACGTAGAATCAGATATAGAACCCTACAGCTAAACAAAGACAAAGGTGGACTCGCGCTGCCAAATATCAGGGACTACTTTAAAGCCGCACAAATTAAAACTTTAGTAGAGATATGTAACCCAGTCTACACTGCACAATGGAAGGAGATTGAATGCCAAATAACAAGTGACATCCCCCTACAGGCGATAATAGGGAACAATGCCTTACCTAAGCTTTTGAATAACACTAACCCGTGGATAGAGACCCCGCTAAAAATTTGGTTTAAGATAGTCAGAGAGAATCAAACTAAAGAGCCCTATCGACTTCTGCAATGGATTGCCTATGATCAAGACTTTACTCCTAATAAAACAGACACCAGATTTAAAAAGTGGAAGGAGAAAGGGCTGATAAAATATTACGATTTTTTTAAAGGGCAAATCTTAAGAAGTTTTGAAGATTTGAAAAAACAAGGCCTAATAAATCAAGACCTTTACAGGTTCTTCCAGCTTAGACACCACATAAACAATATACTTAAAAAGGAGGATTTGGAAAGGGCCCAGTCAGGTGTTCTGAAGGTCTTCTTAATGGCGTATAAAGGGATCCCAGGGATCAGATACATTTCTAAAATATACCAAGGTCTTCAAGACTTAAAAGGAGACAACACATCTTATATAAAAGAGAGATGGGAAAAAGAGGGGAATTTCACTTTACAACTGGAAATATGGGAAAAGCTAAATAAACAGCAATGGAAAAGTACCTCATCCCTGCAGTGGAGAGAATTTGGATGGAAAAACTTGGTAAGATTTTTCAGAACACCTGCACTAAACAAATTTACCCATAAGGGATTGAACTGTTGGCGCTTGTGTGGTGAAAAGACTGCAAATCATTTTCATGTGTTTTGGTCATGCCCAGTTATCCACCAATATTGGACCAATGTACAGACAATATTGGGGAAAATATTCAAAATAACAGTTCCCTTTTCTTTTGTAACTTTGTATTTGGGTTTACTACCGGACTCACTGGAAAGACGAGGAGAAAAATACTTATTCAATGTTTTAATATTGGCAAGCAAAAAAGCTCTAACTAAAAAATGGATGTTGAAGGACTGTCCTACACCTGAAGATTGGATTAACGTGATCCAAGACATTTACTCGATGGAAAAGTTGACATTCGCACTGAGACAGGACAAGGATGGGTTCATGAACTTTTGGCAACCCTGGATCGCATATGTGTCTTCCATTAGATCTAATCTTTGACAAATACCATTTCAATAATGGTTCCGCTCTTTGTTCCAACGCTACTCAGATGCTCTTTTACCTTTATTTACTTACTTTTTCTTTTTGTTTGTTTTTTGCTGGTTGGTTTGGGGTTTTTTTTGTTTTTTGTTTTTTTTTTCTCTTTAATTTCACTTTTTCTTTCACTTCAAAAAAAAAAGGGGTGTTGTAAGAATTATTCTTCCAATGTTGTCAGATATCAGAAAATAAGGGAACATGTGATGAAAATGTAAACAATGCATTGCTGTAACGACCTGTATACCCTTTACAAAAACTTAAAAAAAAAAAAATAAAGTCAAGATTAAAGCTTACATTAAAATTAAAAACGGTGGTTTTACAGAAAGTTTAACAGGAAGAAGTGATAGAAATAAACGTCTAGGATTGGAGTTTAACTCCTAATTAGAATTTGAGCTCAGAACGAAAGAATTCCTAGGCATTTAAAGAAAAAACATTAAAATACAAACAGGTTATAACAAAACATGATACTTCAGGCTCTGTGATCATAGAAAAAAGAAACACGTGGGATAAGTCCCTTTGTTCTCCAGTGGTTCTCTGCTGTAGACATGAAGACAATAGGAGTGAAAAGCCAAAAAAGAGATGGTGAAAAGCGGCGGCGAAAACAGAATGAAAAAGGGTGTTGTTTCCTTTTTATCTGGGGGAAACTTCCGTGGGCCTCGGTGATTGACAGGAACTCAGACCAATAGCCTTCCTTCGAGGGTGGGCTTTAAGAACTTTAGGCCAATAAACAAACAGTCTTTTGTCTGGAACAAACACTGAGAGCTGTTGTCAAGCAGAGATTGGCTGAGATCAGTCACATGATTTGAGAGATATTTTGGCCAATCTAATACACGTTTTAATACTGGAATATTCCTCTATACCCTTATGTATAAACTAAGCTAACCTTAGCGATTAATGTAACTTATACCCAGTAATTATAAATTAACATGCAGGAATAAACATTCATCTAAACATTTTAACATGCACATATCTAAAATCACGGATTAATACATTTCAAACCTATTATTGACTGTCCAGAATAAACATCAAGAGTCCATCTGCTTTTCCTGGGGTCCTGGAAAAAGAAGAGAGATGTTGAAAAGTGAGTCCTAAAGATGTGGTTAAAAGGTTTGCTGGTTAAATTTGGCATGTCCTAGAGTTTAAGGCAATGTTAAGCTGTGGATCTTTGTGGGCCATGAGGGGCTCCAGGGGCCTGTTCCATGTCTCCATGTTTATAGGGCCATAAAAGTCAAAACAGGAAATGCATTAGGGTGAATTCCTTAGACTGGTTTTAACAAAGGAATTTGAGTTCAGTTGTAGCCTGGGGTAAAAGAGTAGTTTCATTGCTGTCTTTTTCCTGGGTGAAACAATGTCTTTAAGCGGAAGAATAATCCTATTGATGAGCCAAAGTGAGATGATGCTACAGCAAGTTAAAGCTGGTGCATAGTGTTGTGGTTAAGGTGAGTGCTTGATATGCAGGAGCACCAAAGTTCAAATGTTGCCAGGGACTTTTATTCTTCTGAAGAACAGCATACCTGTCCTGTGTATTTTAAAGCAACTCTATGTAAGATTTTCACCTCAAAATAATGTTTGCAAAATATTTTGATGGTACACTGCATTTGACTGAGTGAATGTCCCTCCTTCCTTAGTCTGAGTGGACTCACATTGCCTGCAACAGCTCTTTTTTTTGGGGGGGGGGGTGATTACTGAGGGGACAACAGATGCGACAGCTGAGCCTCACTCCCAGCACCATATCAAAGAGCATGACTTTAGCCACAAACAACAAAAAGCCCATGTGGTTGGCTGTTAGGACTGGTTCCTATGGTTGTGACCTTTTCAGTGTTCCTACAAGGATGAAGAAAGTCCCATGGTGCTACTTTAAAAACTAATATGTAGCAGACCTTAGGTTTTAAATGTGGTTGCTAAACAAAACAAGACCTTGAAGTCTACACCTGCTTTTGTAGCTGGTCTTGCTTGATTCTTCAGTTCTTCCTCAGCGTTGTGTACGGTAGGGGGTGAAAGAATGACAGCTGTCTTCTTGCTACTAAGTGGGTTTTTTCTGAAAAAGAATAAAATCATAATCAGTGCAGCTGCCTTGAGTAACCGGGCTTCAACACACACCTTCAAGGAAAAACAAACAAACAAAAAAAAAAGGGACAGCAAACCGTGTGAGAAGCCACCTGCATGCTCTGTTCCCTAGCTTAAAATCACTCAAACAAGCCAAACTGCTGCATTCATGTAGAAAAACAGAACCTACAGCTCCGTTAAATAAAGATTATTCAACTGTCAGGCAAGGTTTACATCACTATATGAAAGTTTTTATTCAATTTGCATACATTTAGCAAGAGCACCAATTCAACTCACCTCTCCTCAGCAACATCTGGAGCCAACTGAGGAGAGCGCTAATTAGAGGAAATGATGTCACTACAGATGATAAACAAGACTGAAAAAATAAAAGCCTCCAGAAATAAAAACACAAAAATATAAATAAAAAATATATACACAAATAACAATATAAAAACAGAATTAACGGATGGATTTTTTGGTGAAATATAAACACTTTTAACCACCTGTTAAACTTGGAACTCGATGATGGCCACTTATGGCTATATTTATGACTTATTTCTCTAAATGCATTTGACATCTCCAGTACAGGCTGAGCAGAACTTTAATCCATAATACAAACGTGTCCACATGGTGCCAGGAGGGAGGTACCACACTGATCCCCCATGCTAGTGCCACACTTCAGCCCCCTGCCGCATGTCAGCACCACAGCTTTGTCAGAGTTCAGCATGGCACTGCGAGAGGCTGTGTGTGGTTCAGAGCGGGGCTGTAATTACACTCGCCTTGTGCCCATTTTGGTTAATAGAGTCCAGTATTTATAGCCCCTGACAACAAAACCTCAGCCTGTGGATACTGAATTCATCAGTGGGACGTGAAAAAATGCAGCTGTGCATTTTTCAATCTCAGATTGTTTACATGGGGTCAGTGCAGCTTCTTTAGATGAAACTGCCCTGTTGAATTTCATTTAAGTTACTTTGCATGATTCACATTTTAAAATAACTTTCATTCATCTTGTACCAGACCGTGGCGCAGTATCCAAATCATTCACTGTATGACTGAATCACTTTCTTCTGATTGGCTGCACCTTGCAAACAAAACATTTGAACAGCGGCTTAGTGGGGCTGCTCACCTCACTCTCACAATAGTGTGCCTGACCTGGATAGCCTTATTGTTGACGTGATACAGATTGAGGAGGAAAAAAAATGCATGAACCTCAAATTAAGCCCAACGTTTTTACTCTTTGGGATTACTTTTACTGTACTTTTGCATTGAAGCTAAGCTCATTATTTGACACTTTCATGTTTAATTGGAGCATCGACCACCAAAATGAACTGTACACAACAGTATCAGTATAAGAGTGCATACATTAAATAGCAAAAAAGTCAAAACCTGGATTTAATTATGACAATATTTAATAGTCTTTCATCAGATAATTACTGCCCTCTGTGAATCGCCTCCTAATGATGGTGGAGGGGTTTGTGTTACGTCATGATCCCAGGAGCTATATTGTGGGGGGCAGCGTGCCTCTGGGAGCGTCTCCCTGGACGAAATGGTCGTGGGTGAAGGGCCAGACCAAGAGCGGCACAGTAGATCCCTATGATAAAAGTTACATCATGGACCCAGTGTACCTAAAAGAGCCAAATGGGCTCACCACTTGTGGGACGATCATGTGGCTCATGGTGCTGTGTGAACTTGGCGGTAGTCTGGGCTGCCTCACTTGTACTGCTGCTTCTGTGACCCGGTCCTCTGGATAAGTGGTAGAAGATGGATGGATGGATGGATTATTACTGCAGCGATCATTACATATATTGTAAGTGCCAACAAGTTGTTTAACCTGAAGCAGAGAGTGATCACGACCTCATCATTGTGGAGAGGTTTGCATCCTTGTATGATCCCAGGAGCGTTGTTGTTGTTGCAGTCTTTCAATACAAAGCTTAAATTCAAACTTGCCAGATGAATTGGCCACATGAGACAAACCTCCCTCCCTGGATACTTTAGTTTCTATTTTGATCCATTTTGACAACCGTCTCTGTGAGCACGCGAGGGAGTAGCCCCACTTCGCCCCACCTTGTTGTTCCTTCGTGCTGCTGTCAGACTGACTGTGCGCCCCTGTCAATTCACTGCCCAGGTCTTCCTAGTCTTCTGGCACTAGAGTGGATGATGGCCGGTCACAGGATGCTTGAGGTACATAACCCACTAAATGTGATAACCTTATTAGGATTATCAGGCCCAGATTGAGAAGAAATGGAACGCTACACAAAGGAGTTGCACAACACTGGAATCATCAGACCTTTATGCTCCCTGGTAGGTGTGTTTTTTTTCTTCATGAGCAAGAAAGATGACACACTGCACGCCTGCACTGATTACAGGCAACTGAATGAAATAACCATTAAAAATAAATGCTCACTACCACTAATCAACTGAGTATTTGAACCATCTTTGACCATCTTCATGAAACTCAACATCAGTAATGACTACCACCTCGTACGCATGAGAGAAGGTGATTTTTTTTTTATGTATTCTTTATTAATCCCTAGAGGGAAACTCAGGACATCCACGGTACAGTGCCAATCCCTTCACACCTAGGACCACTTTTAGAGTCTTTAATCAACCTAACCTGTATGTTTTTGGCCTGTGGGAGGAAACTGGAGTACCCGGGGTAAACCCACGCAGACATGGGGAGAACATGCAAACTCCACACAGAAGGGTCACTGAAGGTCAGGGGGTGGGACTGAACCCACGATGTTCAGGAGTGGACTCGATTCTGTGGCCTTCTTATTGTGTTAAACACTATGTCACCTATCCGCCCAATGATAAGCGATGAATGGAAAATGGCTTTCCATATACCCCTGAGACATTTATCATATTTAGTCATGCCATGTCAAGTGGGCAGGTGAAACCAGACCCCGAGAAAAGAAAGACCTTCACAGACTGACCCACTCCTGAGACCAGAAAACAGTGTTTCCTGGAGCCTGTACTACAAAGCAGGATTTAGGCTTAGTGAGGTAACTTTGAGGTTAACTCTGGGTTTTCTGTGCCACAAAGCCGGTTCACTGCATACCGGAGAAGATCACCATGGTAACGCCATGAAGTTATAACCTGATCCGGAGCAGGTTAACCTCCAGGTAAGAGCTCAGGGGGTGTATCAGCGCTACTCTCCAGACAATTAAATCATTTGGAAACTGACATTCACCTCTGGGGTTGGAGGAGACAACCCCTCCCCTCCATTAGTGAGAGACCTACATTATTTATTAAAGTAAGCTGCTCCACAGTGGTCAGATCCTGCTGGGGGTCCCTGTGTTTTCTTAGTTTTTGTTTTGTTTTTTTTTCTGTGCTGCAAGTGATAGCCTAAAAAACAAATCTTACCATGCATTTATCCAAATTCTTGTATAATCTCAGCACAGACTGTGCAACAGGCTATTAAATTCCTACATCAAAATTCAAGATTATTTATTTGTTATTTTAAAATAGAAAAAAAAGGAAAGACAAATCATTTTTCACGAATCTATCAGTCAGTATTTCAGTGCAGAATAAAAGATGATAAAATAATTACCTGAAAAATAAGTGTAATTATAAACAAAATTATGCTAGGGTGGAATTAAATCGCTTAAGTTAAAAATAGAGACTCTTATATTTTTACAGAGGAACAAAAGCAGTAATTCTTCAATAAAGCAGTCTTATTGCTGTGGGGGGAAAAGCAGCTTAAAAGCAGACTTGTCCTTGATCTCACAATTCTGTATCTTTCCCCTGGACCCCGACTAGCCCTTTCAGAGGAAAAGGAAAGATTTGAAAGACTTATTACTCTGGATTATATTATTTATAATTCAGTAGCCTATAATTTAGAGGCCACTATTTGCTCTCATATGCACTGACACCACTGAGGCTGTGAGTATGAAGGTTAGGCTATGTTTTTAACAGAAGGAAATGGGAGAAAGTTTACACAAATATTTAGTAGCCTGCGTGATCAAAATCCATTGGAGCAATGGACAGTAATATCAAGGAGCTTTGGAATATTTGAAACTGTCAATCAATTGAAGCATTCACAATGTCAGCTTTTTTTTTTGCCATGCTTCTAGCCTGCTTTAACTACTGCTGCTGTTTCTGGTGACCTGCATTACACACCAACATACTCTTCATATTTATTTAATCTGATCGACATTTTAGTTCTTCATCTGTGGCATACTCCACTCTGCTTCCTGTTCATTCTCCCTGTTGTTCATCTGCTGCGATCACCACCTCTTATGTGAGCATGCACGCAGCAGATAGATCAATCCAGGGTCTACTTATCCAGTTGATGAACACATTCATCATACAGATTATTCGGATCCAGAATGTCTGGTATAGTGAAGCCAGGTAACGGAAATACACCCTGCCACCTGGAGCTCCCACCTCTCCTTGGTTGAAAATGGCCACAATGTCTCCACCTCCACTTCAAGAGATCTTACACTGTTTGAAGCATCTCTGGACTTCACCCTCCAACTCCTAATCATCATGGAAGCCAACATTGCCATACCCTCAGTGCAGCACTGCCTTCCAAAAAAAAAAAGAAAAAAAAAAGATTACAGCAGTTTTTAAAGCCTAATGGCCTAATGAAGAATTGAATATTTGAAGAACAGAGCTACCAATAAATGGGAAGACTTCTTTAAATAACCTGGTAGGAATAGGGTCTCGTAGACAAGTTGAAAGCTTGGATGAGGAAATTATTTAATTTAACTTTAAAAGGACAATTGGAGTAAACTCATCCAAATGGATATCAGTTGAAGGAGATGTAGTTGTTACAGTATTTAAATTAATGGTGGGAAGGATCTGATTGATTTTATCTCTGATAGATAAAATTTTATTATTGAAGAAGTTCATAAAGTCCTGACCAATAGGCTCTAAGGCAGGTCTATTCAATTTGCGGCCCACGGGCCACATGCGGCCCAGAGCCAACCTCTGAGTGGCCCGCGGGCCCAGGTCATGCCAAGGAAATATAAATTTAAGAAAAAAATATGAAGGAATGGCAGTTTGCAAGTGCGCACACAAACAACACGCATGACCGTCATCTGCACGGAGTTCAGAAGCGACCCGCTCACGTGAGCGTTCAGGTGGATTCCAGTTGGCAGGCCAGGTAAAGCGTCTCGCTAATGTTGCTGTCCGAGAGAAGTTTGAGCTTTTTAAAGTACTTTAAACACAGAAAAAAGAAAAAGAGGTATGTAAACAGTGAAGGCATTTATTGTGGTTTTAGTCTACTGGTAACGGGAACAATAAGAGTCGCTGAGCAAACAGGTGTGGGTTAGACTTCATATGTAGGGAAAGAGGCAAGAGTGACTGAATCGCAGAGGATTTACTTCACCAGCCATTACAACATCTTATGATCATTATGATGTACCTGGCAAGTTAAGATGACTGAAATTCGTGAAGTCAATGACTTTAATCCGTCAGCAGCCTTCAGACAAACTAAACGTGCCAACATTTTGCTTTCAAAAGAAGGGAAGTTTTCCCTGCTGTCTTGTTGGTGAGGAGTTCTAAAAAAACTATATATATATATATATATATATATATATATATATATATATATATTTTTTTTTTTTTTTTTTAACAGAAATGATGGAATCGTTGGTAATTTCAGTTAATTTATTTCATTAATTGCAATTTTATAAATGTTTTTTTTTCTTTGAAGTCAGAGTTAAATTATTGTTTGGTTCTGGCTCTGCAAAATTATGATCAGAAGCGTAAATTGTATAAGGAAGAAAATTTAATTTTAGCACAGTCTTTTACAAATTTATAAAAAAACTAATTTTATAAAAAAATACATAAAAATTAGCCATAAAATAATCCACAAATTTATACTAAAGTCTCAGATGTACAAGAAAATTTAATTTTACAATAGGAAATTACAAATCTGAGGAAAATGGTTTTAAATTTAGATAAATTTACAGAGAAAAGTAGAAAACGACACAAAAATTGTTATAAATTTTGGAGAAAAACCTCAAACCTTCAAGACTGAAGTCATTACTCAAGTTTTTAAGTGGGTGCTCTTTGCATCCTTAACTCTACTAGAAATTTTTGGTTGACTGATTTGTGTGCAATGGAATGTGTAGTTATTAAAAAAAAAATCCTACTCACATGTGGTGATTTAAAACAAAACAAACCACAGTGGCAGATGCACAATGTTTGGAGATGTTATCAATCTTTTCTTGGCTGGTTTGTGCACTGAAGTGTTTGACAGTTCTTCTTTTTTTTTTTTTTATTCAGCTAAATGCACTTTGTGACGTCCCAAGGTCAGTTATGACCAGGATGTGGTATATTTTATTTCAAAAGGGAAACAAATGTTAATGCTACTTGTTATGTCCATAATCTGTATTCCAATAACGAGGCCGGAGGTGCAATAGAACTCAGCTTTATTGTATGACTCACAGACACAAGGCGCTCCCGTACAGGCAGAGGCGAAGGTCAAAAGAGACCGTGCCTCTTCCTCATCAGCCTTTTATTCTCAGGGTGGCGGTGGAACCGGAAAGGTGGACCCACCACCCTCATCACACAATAATACATCATATTAATATACGACATCCCCCCCCCCCTTAGAAAAATCCAAAACACATGCACACCAATTAGACCCTCCCAAATTTAATACCCGAGTCACGGTCTAATGACAAACAAATAAAATAGGCCTATCCATACACACAAACGTCCCCCATTTGATTATGCTGAGCACCAAGCTAGAAGACACCATTTTTACATGGTCTTTGATATGACTCAGCCAGGACTTGAACCCCCAATCTCCCAGTTGTGGAGCAGATGCTCTATCAACTAGGCAACCACTCCAGTACTAGGACACCACTCCTTCTGTAGTTGATAGCATGCCATATTAAGACAATCACTATGCATGTAAATTAAAGTCCCCTACTATAATTATAATTATTAATCTCATTTGAGCACTAAATCAGCTAAGAGCTCTGAAAATTAAATTAAAAACTGTGAGTAAGCTGTGGGAGGAAGATAAACTATGGCAAATTAAATTGGTTTTAACCTAAAATTCTCATTACTGAGGACAAGGCCCTCAAAGGAATTATAACATGTTTTTTTTACTTTACAGCCATCCATCCATCCATCCATCTGTCCATCCATCCATCAATTTTCTACCACTTTTCCAGGGGTCCGGGTCATGGAGGTAGCAGCTCAAGCAGAGAAGTCCAGATTTCCCTCTCCCTGGCTATCTTCAGAGAAGATATCAAGATGTTAACAGGCCCACTGAAAGACATAGTCTCTCCAGCATGTCCTGGGTCTGCCCTAGGATCTCCTGCCAGTGGGATGTGTCTGGAACACTTCAAGTGGGAGGCATCCAGGAGGCATCCTGATCAGATGCCCATACCACCTCAACTGGCTCCTTTCGATGTGGAGGAGCAGCGGGTCTTCTCTGAGCATCTCCCATATGACTGAGCTCCTCACCCTATCTCTAAGGGTGTGCCCAGCAATTCTATGGAAAAAGCTCATTTCAGCCTCTTGTATCCGTGATCTCATTCTTTCGGTATTTGTCCAAAGCTCATGACTATAGGTGAGGGTAGGGACGTAGAATGACCACTAAATCCACAGCTTTGCTTTAGAGCTCACCTCCCTTTTCACCACAGCAGACTGGTACAACATCCGCATCAATGCAGATGCTGCTCCGATCCATCTGTCAATCTCTCGCTCCATTCTCCCCTTACTCGTGAATGAGACCCCGAGATTCCTCTTTGAGTGTGTCTGTCGCCGAATTGCGACATAACCCCTAGTTGTCAATAGTGGTAAATATTTTTTGTCAGTAAAATATTCAGATTTCCAAGGTTATAACTTGAAAGTGGTAAGAGAAAATCACTTACTGTCAAGTAGAAATATGTAAAATATGATCCAACGTCTCAGACAGGAATAAATTCACGCATCTAATTCGTGTAATGTCACGGCACCTCTTTAAATTCCATAACTCAGTCAAAACTGGACTTTGGACGTATTTACACAAAGAATGGTTCAGTCTTTTGACACTGCTTTCTGTACAGAGGTACCTCATCATCTTATCTTCAAAGTATATGAACAAGAAATCAGTACAATATAAAACACACACACACACACACACACACACACAAATAGAAATGCCCACATACTTTTCATAAAGGAGGGCTGGCTGGCTGGCTGGCGTGGTCGCTGAGTTTTCACCCATCATGGTCATTATTTTGCATTCTGTCGGTCATTTAAAGTCTCTACACATCTACAAAGTCTTATGATTATCCCACATAAATTTTGTTTGTATCCCGTGGCTATTTTCCTTGTAAAAGCCAACAAAGTGACGGTTACCGATCGCGGTCATCTTAGCTTTCTGGGCTTAAATGCTAAAAACAGGAAAAGAAAATGAAGAGTTCTTCTTTGGCTTATGACGTGTCATCCATCGAGTCCTCCAATGGATGTCTGCCACCTTCTGAAACTGGCAAATCAGTACAAATTAGTACAAATCCCCAATGCAGCCGATCATGTCAGAGTGAGACGACAGGTGCAGTGCCACGCTCTGCCACTAGGGTCACGCAAATTCACACAGAGGGTTAAACTCCTTCACTTGGAGCAGGAGCTTGTCCCCATCCAAGAGAGGGCAATCCACCCTTTTCCAGCAGAGGATCATGGACTTGGAGGTGTTGATTGTTATCCCAGCTGATTCACACTCAGTAGCAACCTGTCCCAGCAAGACCTGCATTGCTCGATGAAGCCAAAAGAATGACATAATCTGCAAACAGCAGAGATGAGATCCTGTGTTCACCGGACATGATACTCTCCATTCCTTGGCTGTGCCTAGAAATCTGTTATGTGTGAAATAGAGCAAGCCATGAGCTGTCTTATATATACAGCAGCCGCAGCCTGCTGAACGTCACCCCATCTCATGGCTATGGCAAGCCCCAAGGGCCAAACCCACATAAACACTCTTCCCCCTTTACAAAATTAAAAAAACACATCTAATTAAAACCCTCCCAAATTAGGCAAAACAGGAAACTCCCAAAAAACACACTAAAATAACAATAAGAACATTAAACACACAAAACAGTCTAAACTAGGGCCTGTGGGTGGACTACCACAATGTCCAGCATGGCTAAGTGGAATATTCTGCAACTTATCTCTCTCTCTCTCTCCCTCTTTTTTTTTTTTAATAGTCTGGCTGTGCTCCTGCCTACACAAGTCCTCTTTATTTTTCTTTATCGTCTCCCACAGTAAGGGTGGGTCAGGTGGGGGAAACAGTTCAGTCTGAGGGGCTTTGAGGCAGCCCCACAGGGGCCTCCCCCTTAAGCTTTGGAGCAGCCCCCCCCCCCCCCCTTGAAATGTGGTCATGCCAGCCTCCCCCCGTAGCTGTCAGACTCCAGTGGTCAATCTTCATGACGCCGGGGCCCGGGTCCCACACTGCAGCAACCGACTCCCGCGGAGCCTCGCCGTCTGGATCTGCCACCTGGGCCCGCCATAGTCTGTTCACATGCCGAACCGAACCACTGAACTGCCCGTCAGCCAAAAATACTTTGTCCTAAGCGTCACCACAATCCTCAGTGGTGCCTTACTTGTTTCCATGCACTGCCGTTGTGCTCCTGGTGTCTCTGCGAGTTCGTTTGGCCTGGGACCTCCGCTGTGCTGTGGTGGTTCAGCTGTAACCCCTTCACACGCTGCCTCTGTCGTTGACTGTGGCTCGTCTCAGGTACAAAAGCAGTCTGGTTCCTTCTCTCTGTCATCTGTAGCGCTCTGCTGTGCTGCGTCATGCACTGTGGCTATGCCCGGCTTCCGCTGCTGCTTTTCGGAGCTCTCAGCATGCTCGCGGTCCCTCTCCCTCAGTTCCGACTCTAGCTGTGGGGAAAACTGAGCCGAGTCTGTCCGCTGCTCTCCCACTGTGCTGCGGTCACTCTCAGTGCTGAATTCTCCCTTTTCACTGCACTCACTCTTCGTGCTGTGCTCTTCGGCTGGCTTGTTGTTCTCAATAGACATGAGCTCCCTCTTCTGTGGCTCTGATTCCACTGTGTTAGCTAACACCGACTGCTCCGGAAGTTTCTGTGTTTGGCGTCCAATTAGCCCCGTGGCTAACTTTTCCATTGCTACTGTCTGGGCTATTAGCTCCCCTGAGCTAGCTAGCTTTGTGCCTTTTGAAGCCAATAGCATCTCAACCCACAGCTTTGTGCTATGTGTGTGTTCGGCAAAGTAGTCAGCAAGAAGCTCGACAGCATCGCATATAACTCCGTCTCCCCTAACGTGTGGAAAATTCTCTGACCTTCTATATCGAGTTTGCAAAGCAGAAGTGCTCGTTTCTTTACTCTGTTGAATTTACCCAGGCCCAATGCTGCAATGTACTTCTTGAATGTGGCCAACCAGCAAGGCCACACGATTGCTGGTTCTCCTGGTTGCTCCATAAATGGCCGTAGAGGTGCCCTGCACACCTCCATGAGTTAATCATCAGTCGCCAAATGTTATGTATGAAATAGAGCAAGCCATGAGACGTCTTATGCCAAACAAACAACTGAACTTTATTACAGGAAAAGGGTAAATATATATAGCAGTTGCAGCTCACGGCTACGGCAAGCCCCAAGGGCCAAACCCACATACAACAAAATCCTGTCCATAAAAATTATGAACAGGATCGGTGACAAAGGGCAGCCCTTGTTGAGTCCAGGGCTGCTCTACCTTCCCTAGTAATTTGGAATGGTAAAGTGTTGCTACTCCTCCTCCACAACCAGAATTTTTGGGATTTTGACAGTTTAAATTACCAGAGGGAGTTGATTAATTTAAACCAACATAATCCTGTAGCCCTAACCAAGTCTCTTTAAGGGATAGTAAATCAATCTGATGATCAATTAACAGATCATGGACTAGCAGAGACTTATGAGTTGGAGACCTAATATTTAACCAACTGCATTTAATTTTTAAATTATGAGGAAGAACAAAGGCCAAGTAATTGGCTGTAGAGGCTACATGTTCAGTTTGGGTTTTATCAGCTTTGGTTTAATCACTTTGGGGTGTTTATACATTATATTTTAATTTACTTTAGAGGGAGCAGACAATGATTCTCTGATGGGGAAGACAGGGGCTAAGTTGAGGGCTGGCGAATGGGGAGAAGCTGCAGAGAGGCATATAAGACTGTGACTGCTTCCTGGTCCCAACTCTTAGTAGTAGTCAAGGCTTTGGAACTTTGGATAAAAATTTTGCCAAATTGTTAGATAAACGAGAGGCACCATCCAAAGTGGGATGGATGCCGTCTCACCTAACAAGACCAAGGTTTCCCCAAAATGAGTTTCAATTGTCTATGTAGCCCACATCATTTGCAGGACACCACACAGACAGCCAGCGGTTGAAGGATGACACGTGGCTAAACATGTCATCACTTGTCAGCCTGGGGAGGGGTCCAGAGAATTCTACAGTGGATAATCTGACCAGTGATGACATGTTTAGTCGCTCATCATCCTTGAACCGCTGGCTGTCTGTGTGGTGTCCTAAAAATGACGTGGGCTACATTGACAATTGGAGCTCTTTTTGGGGAAAACCTGGTCTTATGAGACGAGACAGCATTCATCCCACTTTGGATGGTGCTTCTCATTTATCTAACAATCTGGCATCTTTTTTATCCAAATTTCCAAAACCGTGACTACTCAGAGTTGGGACCAGGAAGCAGAGTTGCAGTCTTACACGCCTCTCTGCAGCTCCTCTTCATCCGCCACCCCTCAGCTTAGCCCCTGTCTTCCCCATCAGAGAATCGTTGTCTGCTCCCTCCAAAGTAAATAAAAATATAATGTATAAGCATCCCAAAGTGATAAAGCAAAATATTGGTAAAACTCAAATTAAACATAAAGCCTCTAAATTGAATGATTTGGCCTCTGTTCCTCCTCATAATTTAAAAATTAAATGTGGTTTATTAAATATTAGGTCTCTAACTCCCAAGTCTCTGTTAGTCCATGATCTGTTAATTGATCATCAGATTGATTTAATTTCCCTTACAGAGACTTGGTTAGGACAAGAGGATTATGTTGGTTTAAATGAATCAACTCCCTCTGGTTATTTAAACTGTCAAAATCCCAGAAGTTCTGGTCGTGGAGGAGGAGTAGCATCAATTTACCATTCCAAATTACTAGTTAATGTAAAGCAAAAAACATGTTATAATTCCTTTGAGGGCCTGGTCCTCAGTATTGGGCACTTTAGCAATTCCAGGTTAAACCCAATTTTATTTGCTATAGTTTATCGTCCCCCATCAACCTATTCAGAATTTTTATCCGAATTTCCTGATTTCTTAGCTGATTTAGTGCTGAAATCTGATAGAATAATTATAGTAGGGGACTTTAATATACATGTGGATGTAGATAGTGACTGCCTTAATGTGGCTTTTAATTCAATATTAGACTCGATTGGGTTTTCTCAGAAAGTAGGAAATTCTACTCATTACCTCCACCATACATTGGACCTTGTTCTGACATATGGCATAGAAATAGAAAATCTTGTAGTGTCTCCTCATAACCCTGTACTGTCAGACCATTGTCTGTTAACCTTTGATTTTACTATTTCTGACTATTTGGCTCCTAAAGAAAAATATTATCACAGTAGATGCCTCTCAGATGATGCTGTTTCCAAATTTATGCAGATTGTTTCCTCTATGCCATGTGTCAACACAACGGAAATAAGCTATAGACAGCTTGCTCCTTCTGTAATTGATAACATGGTGGATAGTGTTTCAGCTTCTCTACATCAGGCTCTAGACTTGGTGGCCCCCTTAAAAAAGAAAAAGTCTAATCAGAGATTTTTAACTCCTTGGTTCAACACAGAAACTCGTAGCTTAAAACAGAAGACTCGTCAATTAGAAAGAAAATGGCGCTCTACTAATTTAGATGAAATCTATTTAGCTTGGAGAAATCATCTTTTAATTTATAAAAAATCTCTTAGAAAAGCTAGAACGAGTTATTACTCTGCATTAATAGAAGAGAACAAGAATAATCCCAGGTTTCTTTTCGGTACTGTAGCCAGGTTGACAAAGAGTCAGGACTCTGTCAATCCTAGCATCCCCTTAGAGCTTACTAGTCAGGACTTTATGAACTTTTTCAATAATAAAATTTCATCCATCAGAGATAAAATCAATCAGATTCTTCCCACAGTTAACTTAAATACTGTAACTACTACAACTCCTTCTATTGATGTCTGTCTTGATGAGTTTACTCCAATCAACCTTTGTGAGTTAGACAAAATAGTTTCCTCATCCAAACCTTCAACTTGTCTTTTAGACCCTATTCCTACCAGGTTATTTAAAGAAGTCTTCCCACTTATTGGTAGCTTTATTCTTCATATAATCAATTCTTCATTAACTTTAGGCCATGTACCGCAGGCTTTTAAAACGGCTGTAATTAAACCCTTACTCAAAAAGCCAACGCTAGATCCAGGAGCTTTAGCTAACTATAGACCAATCTCTAATCTCCCTTTCATTTCAAAAATCTTAGAAAGAGTTGTTGCTATGCAATTATTTGACCACCTGCAGGGAAATGGTTTATTTGAGGAGTTTCAATCTGGGTTTAGAATCCATCATAGCACTGAAACAGCCTTAGCGAAGGTCACTAACGACCTCCTCATTGCATCTGATAATGGACTAGTTTCTGTACTTGTCCTTTTAGATCTTAGTGCAGCTTTTGATACTATTGATCATAATATTCTACTTGATAGATTAGAACACTATGTTGGACTTAATGGAACTTCGTTGCAGTGGTTTAGATCTTATTTATCTGATAGGTTCCAGTTTGTTCATGTAAATGATGAGTTTTCTCTCAGCTCAAAGCTTAGTCATGGAGTTCCACAGGGATCTGTGCTTGGCCCTACTCTTTTTAGTTTATATATGCTTCCGTTAGGCAACATTATTAGAAAGCACTGTATACATTTTCACTGTTATGCAGATGACACACAATTATACCTGTCAATGAAGCCAGATGATACTAATCAATTAGCCAAGTTAGAAGCCTGTCTTAAGGAAATCAAAGTTTGGATGACTTGTAATTTCCTGCTATTAAATTCAGATAAGACTGAAGTCATTCTTGTTGGTCCAAAAAACCTTAGAAATTCCTTTCCAAATCAAACTTTCAGTTTGGATGCAGTTACTCTTTCTCTTAATAGCTCTGTGAGGAACCTTGGAGTTATTTTTGATCAGGATTTGTCCTTCAATTCACATATTAAATTTGTTTCTAAGACTGCCTTCTATCATTTGCGTAATATTGCCAAGATTAGGAGCATCTTGTCTCAGAGTGATGCTGAGAAGCTGATCCACGCTTTTGTTAGCTCGAGATTAGATTATTGTAGTTCTTTATTATCAGGTTGTCCTAAAACATCTTTAAAAAGTCTTCAGCTGATCCAAAATGCTGCAGCAAGAGTTTTAACAGGTACTAGAAAGAGAGATCATATCTCTCCGGTTCTGGCCTCCCTTCATTGGCTTCCCATAGAGTTTAGAATTAAGTTTAAAATCCTTCTTCTTACTTACAAAGCTCTAAACAATCAGGCTCCTTTTTATTTAAAAGATCTGATACTACCGTATCATCCTAACAGAGCACTACGCTCCCAAAATGCAGGTTTACTTGTAATACCTAGAATCTCCAAAAGTACAATGGGAGGCAGAGCCTTCAGTTATCAAGCTCCTCTCCTGTGGAATCAGCTGCCAATCTGGATTCGGGAGTCAGACTCGATCTCTGTTTTTAAGAATAGGGCTAAAACCTACCTTTTTGATATAGCCTACAATTAGGGAGGGATCATGTGTTTTCTGAACCCTCCCTTAGTTATGCTGCTAATAGGTTTAGTCAGCCGGGGGACCTCCAGTAATGCACTGGGCCTCACTCCTTTCCTCACTCTCTATGAAATATTTTTTTTTTTGCTGGTCATTAACATTTGTTTGTTCTCTCCCATAGATTGAGTCCCCATCGTGCTGTTTGCTCTCTACATGTCTGTTCTTTTCTTCTTCTCTATCCCCTCACCCCCCAGCCAGTCGCAGCAGATGACTGCCCCTCCCTGAGCCTGGTTCTGCTGGAGGTTTCTTCCTGTTAAAAGGGAGTTTTTCCTCTCCACCGTCGCCAAGTGCTTGCTCACAGGGGATCGCCTGATTGCTGGGGTCTTTCTGCAACTGTGGGGGTCCTCCCTACAGTTGATAGTGCTATGAGATGACTGTTGTTGTGAAATGGCGCTATATAAATTAATAAATAAATAATAATAATATAATTAATAATAATAATAAATATAAAATAATAAATATATAAATATTTTTTTTTTTTTTTTTTCTCTCGGCGCCACACCAGTCGGCTGCCTTTTGCAACAGCGGCTCGATTCCGAGTCTTTTTCCCTTCCTCTCTCTTTTGATCCGTCTTTTTTTTTTCACCCCACTTATATCACGGACACACAGATCGTCCTAAATGTCTCCTGAGCCGGTGGACGGAGCCACTGTTTATAGCAGGATACGATACAGCAGAGAACAGCTGCTAGCATTCAACCGCCACCCGGTCCCATTGGAAAAACTCGACATACCGAGAGAACTGAGGCGAAAACGCCGCGGCTGCCGGGCTGGAGTAAGGCGGAGGACAAAAAATATAAGGTACAGACCCTCCCTTCCATCTGTTGTCATGGGAAATGTACGGTCGATACTGGGAAAGTTAGATGAGCTAGCGGCTATCTCCCGTTATGATAGCACATACCGGGAGTGCTCTCTCCTTTTGTTTACTGAGACGTGGCTAACTGAACTAGCAGCAGATGCTAACATTGAGCTGGAGGGTTTTCACATGATACGAGCTGACCGAACACCAGACAGTGGCAAGGCTAGGGGCGGTGGAGTGATAATGTATGTTAACAACAACTGGTGCAGACCGGGACATATCACTGTTAAACAACGACACTGCAGCAAAGACATTGAGTTGCTAGCTGTTAGCATGAGGCCTACATATCTCCCGAGAGAACACTCACACGTGATCTGCATTGTTGTTTATGCAAATCCGACGGCGAACGCTGGGACAGCACGTGACGTCATCCATTCAGTAACCAGCAGGCTGCAGACAGAACACCCAGATGCTCTTCTCCTCATCTCAGGCGATTTCAACCATGTTTCACTGTCTCCCATTCTACCCACGTTCACCCAGTATGTCACATGCCACACTAGAGACAATAAAACACTGGATTTATTCTACGCAAACACTAAGGAGGCGTACACCTCATCACAACTCCCCCCACTCGGGAGATCGGATCACAACTTGGTTAATCTCCGGCCGGTGTACAAACCCCTAGTGCACAGACAACCTCCGGCCATGCACACTGTGGAGTTATGGTCTGAGGAGACAATGGACACCCTAAAGGGCTGTTTTGAAGCCACCGCCTGGAAGCAGCTCTGCGATCCACATGGTGAGGACATCGATGGCCTCATTCACACCTTCACGGGCTACCTCAGCTTCTGTGTGGACAAATCCGTTCCCACCAAGACCATACGGCGTCACTCAAACAACAAACCCTGGATCAACCCTGAGATAAAAACACTTCTGAGAGAGAAGAAGAGGATCTTCAGGTCAGGGAACAGGGAGATGCTGAAGTCCGTACAGAGGGAGCTGAGGAGAAAGATCAGAGAAGGCAAGGACAGCTTCAGGAAGAAGATGGAGGACAAGCTGCAACAGAGCGACATCAGCGGGGTCTGGAGAAACCTCAAAACCATCTCGGGGCTCCAGAATACCTCCCCCCAGGCCACAGGGGGCAGGGAGTGGGCGAACAACCTGAATCTGTTTTTCAATAGATTTGACCAACCGCCCTCCCCCCTGACTGCACAACAACCACTGCTGCCTCTAAAGAAATCAAGTCCTGCTGCCCACTCCCCACTCCACCAACACCCCCCCACTCCCAACACACAGCCCCCCATCCTGACCCTGACCAGGACCCAGGTGAGGACGGAGCTGAGGAAGATCAAGGCGAGGAAGGCGCCGGGACCGGACGGCATCAGCGCAAAGCTCCTCAAGTCCTGTGCAGACCAGCTGTGTGGGATTGTGACGTATATCTTCAACATGAGCCTGAAACTGGGGAGGGTACCACAGCTGTGGAAAACATCTTGTGTGGTACCTGTACCAAAAACTTCCCACCCCAAAGACCTGAACAGCTACAGACCGGTGGCCTTGACGTCCCACTTGATGAAGACCCTGGAGAGACTGCTCCTTGCTCACCTCCGCCCCCTGGTGGAACCAGCGATGGATCCACTCCAGTTCGCCTACCAGCATGGCATTGGGGTGGAGGATGCGGTGATCTTCCTCCTTCACCGTTCTCTGTCCCACCTGGAGAAGCCCGGGAATATGGTGAGGATCATGTTCTTTGACTTCTCCAGTGCTTTCAACACCATCCAACCGATGATCCTGAAGGACAAGCTGCTGCGCGCAGGGGTGGACCAGCACCTGTCATCATGGATCCTGGACTACCTCACGAACCGGCCTCAGTTTGTGAGAACCCGGGACTGTGTGTCCGACACGATCATCAGTAGCACGGGGGCCCCCCAGGGAACGGTGCTGGCTCCCTTCCTGTTCACTCTTTATACTGCGGACTTCTCACACAACACAACACACTGCCATCTACAGAAGTTCTCTGATGACTCTGCGATCGTTGGCCTCATCTCCAATGGAGATGAAGCTGAGTACAGAGGGCTTATCCAGGACTTCGTGGACTGGTGCCATCGGAACTGCCTCCAGATCAACGCGAGGAAAACTAAGGAGCTGGTGGTGGACTGCCGCAGGCATGGGCAGCCCCTCACAGTACCAGTAAATATACAGGGAACAGACATCGAGATGGTGACATCCTATAAGTACCTGGGTATTCATCTGAACAATAAACTAGACTGGTCACACAATACTGATGCACTCTACAAGAAGGGACAGCGCAGGCTGTTCCTGCTGAGGAGACTCAGGTCTTTTGGTGTACAAGGGGCGCTGCTGAAGTCATTCTATGACACGGTGGTGGCATCAGCCATCACTTTTGGAGTGGTCTGCTGGGGCAGTGGCATTACTGCAGCCGATAGGAAGAGACTGAACAAACTGATTAAGAAAGCTAGCTCTGTCCTGGGGCAGCGCCTTGATCCAATGGAGGAGATAGGAGAGAGAAGGACGGTGGCTAAACTGTCATCTCTGCTGGAGTCCGAGTTCCACCCTATGCAGGACATACTGAATGCACTGAGGAGCTCATTTAGCAGCAGACTACATCATCCCAGGTGCACAACCGAGAGGTTTCGTAGGTCCTTCCTACCAACGGCTGTCAGACTGTACAACCTAAGCAGGGCTGCTCGCAGAGATAGCAAAAAGACGTAACAAACTAATAGTTTTTTGAATGCAAAAGATGCAATAGACTTACACAATGGTCCCCTCCGGCATACAACTAGGAACTTACCAGTCGCTATGGAGGGTGAGAATATGTATGGGCACATAATCATACCATGTAGGATAACTAAGTAGACGGTTATGCTGTTTCATTCCATCTAGCAACAATGCTCTGCACTGTGTGTGTTTATATATTTACATATTTATTCCATCTAGCTACAATGCTCAGCACTGGGTGTGTTTATATATTTATATATCTACATATTATTCCATCTAGCTACATTGCTCCGCACTGTGTGTGTTTATATACTTGCATATTTATTCCACCTAGCTGCAATGCTCCGTACTGTGGGTGTTTATATATTTACATATTTATTCCATCTAGCTACAATGCTCTGCACTGTGTGTTCATATATTCATATATTTATTCCATCCAGCTACAATGCTCTGCACTGTGTGTCTGTGTGTGTGTGTATATATATATATTTTATAGTAATACGTACATATGTATATTAGCTGCTCTTGCTTGCTTGTTTTTTGTTTTTTTTTTGTTTTTTTTCTTGCCTTCTGATTGTTGCTCTGAGTGTTGCTATCCCTGTGCTGTTGCAATCCTGGAATTTCCCCGTTGTGGGACTAATAAAGGCTTATCTTATCTTATCTTATAAATAAAGTTGAATTGAATTGAATTGAATTGAATTGAATAATTTCGTCTGAGTTCTTCCATTGTTGTGGTTTTTGAGTGAGAATAAGTTTTAGATAAATGTGAGGGAAATCAAAATCAACCCACTTTGCACGGTGATTTAAAAAAAAAAAGAAAGAAAAACTTTTAAAAAATGTTACAATTATGTATACGCAAGAAAGAAACAGAGTTTTACTCCAGGCAAGAGAGAAGAGGTTCGAATTTAAAAAAAAAAAAAATAGTTTCCAACTTTTAAAAATTAGCGCGTTCCAAAAGAAAAAACAACTTGAGTGGCAGTAAAAAGAGCCATTTACATCTGAGAACTGGAGACAGGGGTGACCTTAACAAACCTCTTGTCTAATCAGGAAAGGTTTCTTTTTCTGAAACTGACCAGCAGAATGAAAGAGGTGTCAGCATGAACAAGACTGGTTGGTGATTGGCTGTTTCAAGTCAGATGGCCAATGAGCCGCACAGGGTTGAATGGTTAAGGCAAAATTCACATTATTTACTGTAGGTTACAATTAAAACTTCAGTGATTCATGACTACTTTTCATTATTACAACGATAAACATGCATATCTAAAAAAAAAAAAAATGCAATGTCATAATGGCATGCAGCAGATATAATTTTCTTGTGACAAACTTTTCAAACATAAAATACCTTCAAATCATTGATTAATGAAACAATTCAAACCATAATTATCCATCAGGGTCCAACCATAACTTCCAGTGTGTTCTGAGAAGTATCTTCTGAAAAGCGAGAATCTTAAAGATAAAATGTTAATTTCCTGTGGGATCCTTGTTAGTTTGAGAATGGGGCATAATACTTCACTCGTCCATTTGGGGGCACTGATGCACTTTCACACTTTTGGGTGAAAAGAATGACGACTTCTTTTACTTTCATCTGGACAATCTCAGACCATTATCCAGTCATAAACTGCCACTTTTGGAACTCTTTTGTCAGACTGATGTTTGGGAAGTTGAAACCAGTTCCTAGCTGAAAGTTGCTTATCTTATTTTATTGATGATGGCATAGACTTCAATGCTCTTGCCTTGGGTGAGGAGGAAGGGTTTTATGACTGCACTTTTGGGTGAAACAGTTTCTCCTCAGTACAGAGAGTCTTTTAATAAATTTGGATCCAGCTGCTAAAGCTACACAGGAAAGAGCCATGAGTGGTCCAGCTGTGCTCACGTTGCAATTTGTTGATATTCGGTGTGAAACATGGTGCGATTACATACAAATCAGCATTGATATTCCGCTGTCATCAAGAGAATAAAGTAGTTTGAACATGAGACTTACTGAGGGTGGATGGACAGGACTGCAGACATCTGTGACAGTTTTCTGCTTGTTTAGTGCTGAGGGCAGCCAACATCAGGATGTGGTTTGTGGAGGGAGTTTTATCCTGATTAACCACATGTTACCTTTCACCTGGTGATGCTCTGCTCCTCTTTTCTGTGACAGCCCCTGTTAAAAAAAAAAAAAAAAAAAATCTTTCGTTCTGTGACGGCGGGCATGAAATGCAACACAATAACACATGGCCCCACCAAATAAAATAGTAAGGTCTCACACACACACACACACACACACACGTGCACACAAACACACACACATATACATTTTGCAACCCTGTCTGTTGAAATGGAGGAGATGAAGCAGCGACTTCTAAATCAGTGTATTCCAATCAACCACTGATCTGTGCCAAGTTTCACACAGGGCAAAACGGCTTGTAAAAATGTCAGCGACTCAGCTAATCAGCAGCAGCTGGTATCCCCAGCTTCCAGGATGATGTTGGGTTCATGTGACATCAGCGATGCACAGACATGAAACACTGGAAAAATTCAGTTATTTTGGAAGATCAGACTCCTGCCTCCTTAAAGTTTGAAAGTTATGCTAATGGAGCCCACACCTGCACAGTTGTTGTTTGAAAGTGGCCTTAGACAATTTCCCACAGTACCCCAAATGATCTCTCAGCACCCTGGTTGAAAAACACTGGGTTAAGGTTAAACAGAACATAGTAGCATTCTCCCCTTTTTTGACTTTTGCTTTCCTAGGATTGAAGAAAAAAAATCCACAGTATTCCCATCTAAGATGTGTTTTCTTCATTGGCTTGTTTTCATGTCATTCAGCATTTAACCTCAGACGGTGAACTTACTGCCTGCAGCAGCTCCGGCATGACAAGTGATGTGACCCAGACTACTTTAGAGTAATCTGGGTCACGGGGCATTAGATCTTGTCTTTCTTTCTGGTGGGGCTGGAAAGGAGCTTGTAAATGACTATTAGGTAACTGCAGTTTATTTAAGTTGTAGAAGTGGCTCAAAGGGACATTTGATGCTGATCAGATGCAAAGAGATATTTTTAGATGTACACTTGGCATTACTTCTGCAACAAACTTCGGTCCTTCTAAGGAGTATCCATTGGTCATTCTCAGAGGTAAGTCAATTAGCCATTTTAAAGCAACTAGTATTTCCAAAAAGTGGGATGAGTTGAAGGATAGCAAAGTCTGTTTCAAAATGAACACAGATGAGATGTGACATCATGGAGTAAAAATCCAGATGAGCAGTCTATGTGGTCCCAGGGGCACTGTAAGTGGAGGGTTGATGGAGACTTGAGCAGAGGCCCTGGCCAACCTAGACGAGGGAGGAAAGGGAAGATCCACAATAGATTACCTGAAAAGCAGAGTGACAGACAGTAATGACTTCACAAACTATGGGCTTATGGATTACTAGATGTGAATGGTGACATTGAAATTTAGCAACTACAAATGTGAAAGCAGCAGTATTGGAAAATATAGGACAGACAGAATAAATTATACTTAATGTGAACATATCTACGTCATTGAATCTGGATTAATCTTCTTTTTGTTGTTTTACTCCTGAGGTGAAAGCATTGTTAATACTGTAAAACAGTGTTTGACTTCTGTTCCACTTTTTCTCTACTTAGTTTGATCCAAACCCTGATTTCTTGTTTAACATGTACTTTTAAATATATTCACAAAAGGAATTTTGTGTAATTCAACCCATTCATCATTATGCAAACATTAGGAGTGGGCTGCATTCATAATAATAATGAGTTTTGATAATTTTCTCATCAGGCACCAATAAAGCAAATGTTCACCACTGCTTTTTGACAGCATTAAAGTTTGCTTTAAGTCTAGAGGTTGAAAGGCTGACACATATCATCTGTTGTTAATAAATCACTGTGTCATTTCTTTCTAGAGCATTTTTTTCTAAATTGTGTAGCTCCAGTCTAATAAGCAATACATTAGTTCAGGGTGTCCAATCATGTGCCATGGAGGGCCAAGATCCTGCAGGCTTTACCTCCAACCAGTATCTTCAACCGCATGGTGAATGGTGCCGGTGGTAATTGGGCTACTGTTGGTCAAAGATGGAGGAGGAGAGGGGGAAGGCATGTTAGAAAGCAGAGATAGAAAAGGAAAGGTAGATGTGTGGAGATGTGAGTAAGAACGTTAAATGTAGGAACTATGACTGGTAAAAGCAGAGAGTTGACTGATATGATAGAGAGAAGAAAGGTAGATATACTGTGTGTCCAAGAAACAAGATGGAGGGGAAGCAAGGCTAGGAGCATTGGAGATGGATATAAACTGTTGCACTATGGTGAAGATAGGAAGAGAAATGGAGTAGGCGTAATCTTGAAGGAAGAGTATGTGAAGAGTGTTCAGGAGGTAAAGAGGGAGCCAGACAGAATTATGAGTTTGAAGCTAGAAGTCAAAGGTGTGATGTTGACTGTTGTCAGTGCATATGACCCACAAGTTGGATGTCAGGTAGAAGAGAAAGAGGAATTCTGGAGTAAGTTGGATGAAGTGGTTGAGAGTGCTCCCTGGGGGGATAGAGTGGTGATTGGAGTGGACTTTAGTGGACATGTAGGTGAAGGGAACAGAGGTGATGAGGAAGTCCTGAGTAGGTATGGTCTTAAGGAGAGAAATGTGGAAGGACAGATGGCTGTGGAGTTTGATAAAAGGATGGAAATGGCTGTGGTGAACACAGATTTAAAGAAGAGAGAGAAACATAGGGTGACTTACAAGAGGAAAGAAGGTACACACAGGTGGACTACATCTTATGCAGAAGGAGAAATCTGAAAGAGATAGATTACAAGAAGGTGGCAGGGGAGAATGTAGCTAGACAGCATTGGATGGTAATCTTTAGGATGATTTTGCAAAGCAAGAAGAGAGAAACAGTGAAGGCAGAGCCAAAGATTAAGTGGGGGAAGTTACAGAAGGAAGAAAGTCACACAGAGTTCAAGAAGGAGTTGATACAGACTCTGAGTGGTAGGGAAGAATTACCAGATGACAGAGGAAGGAAGACAAGGAGATTGGTGGTGGAATGAGGAGGCACAGGAAAGTATTCAAAGGAAGAGGTTAACAAAAAAAAAAGTGGGATAGTCAAGGAGAAAGTAGGAGTATATGGAATATAGGCGCATGGCAAAGACAGAGGTGGCAAAGTTGTATGAGAGGCTAGAACCTAAGGAAAGAAAAAAAGGGGTAGATTTTCTAAGGCGGTGCAAATTAGCGAGTGCAAATTAGACAGAGCGCCTAAGGGAGAGGCCAATTTTTGCCAGTGATCTACTAACAACACACAAAATTATGAACACAGACACAGTCACTTCATTTCAATAATGCCCACCCATTCACCAAGAGCACCGCAAAATTGCACACAGGCTGATGAGAAAGTGGATCAACATAGGCACAGCCAGTTCAGAGGAACATAATATATAAAGCTTTTTTCTAAAGTTTTTGTTTAATCACAAACCCCATTAAAATGGTTTATTTTTGTTCATTATAGTTCAAAATTTAGATTTTCATTTAACATGGAAGACTTTTTTGTTTAGTATGTATAAATGAAGCTTTTGTATCTAATTTAATAAAGGACTACTCATGAATAAACTGATTATTTAAACAACATGTTTAGTTTATTAATGCTAGAACCATCAAGATGGTCTGATGGAGACTCTGCGGTTTTATTATGTGAATAACTTTGTTTTAACAAAATCTACAGGTCTCCCAGTTCACAACTTTCTATAAATGACACTGAATTATGGTGTTGCAATTTCGGGCAATGTTTCTATGGATCTGTGCGCTCTTTTTGTTAATAAATCTCGTTGTTGTTTTTCTCCTATATTTTGTATCCTAAACTGGATACAGAGAGAAGAGGGAAATGGATTACCATTTTATGCACAGCAAAATGAAATACTGTAAATATAAAAATATAGACAGAGGAAAAAAAAAACAATGAAGAAAATTGGCAATGTGGAAGATTTTGCTTCAAGAGCAAGGGGGAGCTGATAGAAGAGGAAAATTCCTCAGTCCAAGACTAAACCTCGGCAGAAAAGAGAAAAAAGACTCATTAACAGCTGACACCATCTGTATGTCCTCTGCAGGTATAAGGGCTCCTATTGTATCCTATTTTATGGATACAAATTCATGTAATAGACTATATACAGTATAAACTAAAGAAAATTAAAAAAAAAAACCTTCCCGGCTGATGTCCAGTTCAGCATAACACCAATCTCTGAGACTGTTGATATTCATATACCGTTATCTGTCCTTCTGTCATGCCAAATAAAGTCACACACAGACAGAAGTTCTGCAGTGTGCCCTTGGTTCTCGCCTGTGTCTCCTCCTGGCACAAACAATTGCCCTCATGTCAGGCGCTGATGAATTTATGCAAGTTTTTTGGGGGCATGAAATCTTGGCACATTTAGCAGGAGATTGACAACCGCAATGTTATGTCTGGTATTACCTGCTGAACGAGGTGACTGGGCGCACAGCTTTATTTAGATCACTAGTAATACCTGTTACAGACTCAGCACCGGCCCACCTCCAGACAAGATAAGAGAGATAATAAAATGGCTGACCCGGCCTTATATAGGGTGGGCCGGAGGCGCCACCTGGAGGTGCATGACCAACTTACACTGTGATATTAAATACATATGTCACATCCTCCCCCCCTTTAAAAAGTCCAAAACCACTCACTCAGTTAAGACCCTCCCCAATTTGGGACCCAAATCACACACTAATAAACAAAAACTATTGTCTCTAAATGGCCTAACGCATTCACACAACAAAACCTAGAATAGGGAAGATGGGTGGACTACCGTCCTGCCCACACAGCAAGGTAGATAATTCTGCCACCTGCTAGACTAAATTAAATTAAAGACCATTAATAACTAAAATTGTATGCCGTGCTCCTAAAGTAGAACAAAATCCAGAATAATCCCTTATATAACATTTTTTTTTAAAACAACAACACCAACACAACAACAACAGAACTTCAATATATACTATGTACAACCCAAGTGTTCAAGTAGAAAGGGCATAACTAGTACGGGGCCCCAAGGTACCCTCTCAGCCGATACGCCCCTGGAAAATGCCGGTCTTCGGGGTCGTGGCTGGCCATCCAGATGCTGAAGCAGCTCCTCCTCAGTCTTGACCTCGTCTCACGTCGAGCCTCATCTCCCGGAGTCTCCTCCCGGACACGCCAAAGCTGGTTCACATACCACACCGAGCTGTTAGAGAGCTTGAAGTGCGCTGCGTCCAGTCTGGCCACTATGCATAGACACTCCCGACGCTCTTGGGGTTGTCGTCTGGCTCATCTTCGCTGCGGGCGTGCCTCACCTTGCACCCGGATCCAATCCAGGACCCTCAATGGTGCCCGGCTCAGCTTGAGGTGTTGTTGCCAAGCATGCCGATCTGTCGTGCTCCTCGGTCTCATCCTGACCTCTTCTAACGCTGGTGTAACGTGCGCCCTCGTAACCGCTGTCCCTCCATCCCATTGCGGCCAAACTCCGGAGGCATCCAGGGCTAACCCATCGGCGCCACTCGCCGGCGCTGGCTCTGAGTGAAATTGGTCCTGCTTGACCGCCAAGGCGTCCGGCAGTTCTTCATCCCACACCACATCTTCATCAATTGCCAGAATCAGGGGGTACCAGTGGTCACAGCATGACCACTCCTTCCCAGCGTTGTCTTTAATGGCGAAACCCAGTCTGTAAAATAAATCACAGCCCATGATATTATCACCCGGTGCTGTTACGTGGAACGTGAAGTCCTTCACTGTCACAGACTTTTACCAAACAGTCAGCTCCAAAGTCCCGACCATGTCCAGCCTTCCACCTCAATAACTGTACAACGGCTCTGGGTTGCCTCTAACTCTGTGGTGGGGAAAAAAAAAACCTCTTCACCATGGCACAAATCCGCAGAGAACCCTCCGCTCCCCTGTTAGTCAACACTGGCACCTCCACGTCGTCCAGCCTCACCGTGCAAAACGTGTAACCGTTTGTGTCTGGGGACACCGTGTGGATGGTTGTTTGGGGTGGGCGGAGCGATTTCTCCCGTGGGCTCTCCGGTTTATCTTCATGGCACATCCTGGCAAAATGGTCAAAGTGACCATATCTGTTACACCATGCTCTTCTCACCAGGCAGTCCTTAGCCTTTTTCTGGTGCGTCTTAGACCCACAACCCATACAGAGGAACTTTCCCGGGGCCGACTCCTGCTCGTAGCGTTGGCTTCTGTCTCCTCGCCATCCCAGCTATCTTCACTGTCCAGGTCAATGGCATTTGGCGTGACAAGATGCTCTAGTGGCTGTTGTGACTGGCTGCCGATTTACTCTAGGGCTAGCTTGTCCACGGCTTCCATTTGGAGCACTAGCTTGACGGCTCTGGCTAATGTGAGCTCATTTAAGATAAGATAAGATAAGATAAGATAAGATAAGATAAGCCTTTATTAGTCCCACAATGGGGAAATTCCAGGATTGCAACAGCACAGGGATAGCAACACTCAGAGCAACAATCAGAAGGCAAGAAAAAACAAGAGCAGCGAGTATACATATGTACATGTAAATATAAATATATAGACACACAGTGCGGAGTATTGTAGCTAGATGGAATAAATATATGAATATATAAACACACACAGTGCAGAGCATTGTAGCTAGATGGAATAAATATGTAAATATATAAACACACACACAGTGCAGAGCATTGTAGCTAGATGGAATAAATATATGAATATATAAACACACACATTGCGGAGCATTGTAGCTAGATGGAATAAATATGTAAATATATAAACACACACAGTGCGCAGCATTGTAGCTAGATGGAATAAATATGTAAATATATAAACACACACAGTGTGGAGCATTGTAGCCTGATGGAATAAATATGTAAATATATAAACACACACAGTGCGGAGCATTGTCGCTAGATGGAATAAATATATAAATATATAAGCACACACAGTGCGGAGCATTGTAGCTAGATGGAATGAAACAGCATAACCGTCTACTTAGTTATCCTACATGGTATGATTATGTACCCATACATATTGTCACCCTCCGTAGCGACCGGTATTTTCCTAGTTGTATACCGGAGGGGACCATTGTGTAAGTCTATTGCGTCTTTTGCATTCAATACTATTAGGTTGTCACATCTTTTTGCTATCTCTGCGAGAAGCCCTGCTTAGGATGTACAGTCTGACAGCCGTAGGTAGGAAGGACCTGCGAAACCTCTCGGTTGTGCATCTAGGATGATGTAGTCTGCTGCTAAATGAGCTCCTCAGTGCATTCAGTATGTCCTGCATAGGGTAGAAATCGGACTCCAGCAGACATGACAGTTTAGCCACCATCCTTCTCTCTCCCATCTCCTCCACTGGGTCAAGGCGCTGCCCCAGGACAGGGCTAGCTTTCTTGATCAGTTTGTTTAGTCTCTTCCTATCGGCTGCTGTAATGCCACTGCCCCAGCAGACCACTCCAAAAGTGATGGCTGATGCCACCACCGTGTCGTAGAATGACTTCAGCAGCGCCCCTTGTACACCAAAAGACCTGAGTCTCCTCAGTAGAAACACCCTGCGCTGTCCCTTCTTGTAGAGTGCGTCAGTATTGTGTGACCAGTCTAGTTTATTGTTCAGATGAACACCCAGGTACTTGTAGGATGTCACAATCTCGATGTCTGTTCCCTGTATATTTACTGGTGCTGTGAGGGGTTGTCCTTGCCTGCAGCAGTCCACCACAAGGTCCTTAGTTTTCCTCGCATTGATCTGGAGGCAGTTCCGATGGCACCAGTCCACAAAGTCCTGGATAAGCCCTCTGTACTCAGCTTCATCTCCTTTGGAGATGAGGCCAACGATCGCAGAGTCATCAGAGAACTTCTGTAGATGGCAGTGTGTTGTGTTGTGTGAGAAGTCCGCAGTATAAAGGGTGAACAGGAAGGGAGCCAAAACCGTTCCCTGGGGGGCCCCCGTGCTACCGATGATCATGTCAGACACACAGTCCCGGGTTCTCACAAACTGTAGCCGGTTTGTGAGGTACTCCAGGATCCATGATGACAGGTGCTGGTCCACCCCTGCGCACAGCAGCTTGTCCTTCAGGATCATCGGTTGGATGGTGTTGAAAGCACTGGAGAAATCAAAGAACATGATCCTCACCGCATTCCCAGACTTCTCCAGGTGGGACAGAGAACGGTGAAGGAGGAAGATCACCGCATCCTCCACCCCAATGCCATACTGGTAGGCGAACTGGAGTGAATCCATCGCTGGTCCCACCAGGGGGCGGAGGTGAGCAAGGAGCAGTCTCTCCAGGGTCTTCATCAAGTGGGACGTCAAGGCCACCGGTCTGTAGCTGTTCAGGTCCTTGGGGTGGGAAGTTTTTGGTACAGGTACCACACAAGATGTTTTCCACAGCTGTGGTACCCTCCCCAGCTTCAGGCTCATGTTGAAGATGTACGCCACAATCCCACACAGCTGGTCTGCACAGGACTTGAGGAGCTTTGCGCTGATGCCGTCCGGTCCCGACGCCTTCCTCGCCTTGATCTTCCTCAGCTCCGTCCTCATCTGGGTCTTGGTCAGGGTCAGGATGGGGGGCTGTGTGTTGGGAGTGGGGGGGTGTTGGTGGAGTGGGGAGTGGGCAGCAGGACTTGATGTCTTTAGAGGCAGCAGTGGTTGTTGTGCAGTCAGGGGGGAGGGTGGTTGGTCAAACCTACTGAAAAACGGATTCAGATTGTTCGCTCACTCCCTGCCCCCCGTGGCCTGGGGGGAGGTATTCTGGAGCCCAGAGATGGTTTTGAGGTTTCTCCAGACCCCACTGATGTCGCTCTGTTGCAGCTTGTACTAACAAATGATGAGAGTGTGTTGAGAAGGTGGAAGGAGTACTTTGAAGAAATGATGAATAAAGAAAATGAGAGAGAGAGGAGGATGGATGAAGGAAAGATGGTGAACAACAAAGTCCCAAGGATTAGCAAGATGGAAGTGAAAGCAGTTTTGAAGAGGATGAAGAATGAAAAGGCGGCTGGTCCAGATGATATACCTGTGGAGGTATTGAGACATTTAGGAGAGATGGTAGTTGACATTTTAATCAGATTGTTTAACACAATCTTAGAGAGTGAGCGGATGCCTAAAGACTGGAGAAAAAGTCTTTTGGTACCAGTTTTAAAGAACAAAGGTGATGCTCAGAGTTGTAGTAACTACAGAGGCAAAAAGTTGATCAGCCACTCTATGAAGATATGGGAAAGAGTTGTTGAAGCTAGGTTAAGAGGAGAGGTGACAATCAGTGAACAGCAGTATGACACTATAGGGGCAATGTTTGCTCTAAGAGTGTTGATGGAGAAGTATAGAGAAGGTCAGAAGGAGTTGCACTGTCTTTGTGATTCTAGGGAAAGCATATGATAGGGTGCCAAGAGAGAAACTGTGGTACTGTATGAGAAAGTTAGGAGTGGCAGAGAAGTATGTGAGGGTGGTGCAGCACGTGTATGAGGATAGTGAAACGGTGGTGAGGTGCGCTGTAGGAGTGATGGATGGATTCAAGGTGGGGGTGGGATTACATCAGGGATTGACTTTGAGCCCCTTCTTGTTTGCCATGGTGATGGATAGGCTGATAGACGAGGTCAGACAGGAGTCTCTGTGGACCATGATGTTTGCCGATAACATTGTGATCTGTAGAGAGAGTAGGAGGAAGGTGGAAGAGAACCTGGAGAGGTGGAGGTATGCTCTGGAGAGAAAAGGAATGAAAGTCAGTAGAAGCAAGACAGAATACATGAGTGTGAATGAGAGGGAGGCAGGTGCAATGAAGATGAAAGGAGTAGTGGTAGTGAAAGTAGATGAGTTTAAATACCTGGGGTCAGCCATTCAAAACAATGGAAAATGCACAAGAGAGGTGAAGAAGAGAGTGTAGTCAGGGTGGAGTGGGTGGAGATGAGTATCAGGGGTGATTTGTGACAGAAGGGTAGCAGCAAGAGTGAAAGGGAAGATTTGCAAGACGGTGGTGAGACCTGCTTTGATGTATGGTTTGGAGACAGGGGCAAAGACAAAAAGACAGGAGGTGGAACTGGAGGTGGCAGAGATGAAGGTGCTAAGATTTTCATTGGGAGTGACTATGAGGGACAAGATTAGAAATGAGTTTATCAGAGGGACAGATCAAGTTGAGCAGGTTGGAGACAAATTAAGAGATGCAAGGCTGAGATGGTACGGACATGTGCAGAGGAGGGATAGAGGATATATTGGACAAAGGATGTTGAAGATGGAGCTGCCAGGCAAGAGGAAAAGAGGAAGACCACAGACAAGATTCATGGATGTAGTGAAGGAGGACATGGAGAAGGTTGGTGTTATATAGGAAGACGCAAGGGATAGGGTGAGCTGGAGGCAGATGATCTGCAGTGGCGACCCCTAAAGTGAGCAGACGAAAGAAGAAGAAGAATTGAAAAGAATGAAACTCATATAGTAAGTGGATTCACTGCACACAGACCGATATATTTCAAGTGTTTTATCTTTTCCTTTTGATGGTTATGGCTTACAGCTAATGAAAACCCCAAATTCAATTTCCCAAAAAAAATGAATATTACATGAAATCAATTAAAAAAATGGACTTAGAATAGAAATGCTGGCCAATTGGAAAGTATGCCCATGCACAACGCCCATAAAATATTCACCCTTTGGATGTTTCAACCTTTTAATTCTTTATAAAATGAAATCATGGTTAAAATAATTTGGCTTTTTTGAAAGAGCTTTGCAAAAATCCTTCTTTCATGTCAAAGTGAAAACAAATTTTTACAAACTACTGTCAATTAATTAAAACCCCCTCACCTCCAGCGAGTTGATTCCTGCAGTCTTCCAATTAGTGAAACTGGAGATCACCTGAGTGCAGTTAATGTGTGTCAAGTGATTGTAGTATAAAGACGCCTGTGTCTGGGAGGTCAAGTCTCTGGTTCATCAGTATTCCTGCTACAATTGCAACATGAAGACAAAAGTACACTCAAAGCAACTCAGAGAAAAGATCACTGAAAAGTATAAGACAGGAGATAGCTACAAGAAGATTTCCAACTCACTGGACATCCCTTGGAGTTCAGTTAAATCCATCTTTAAGAAATTGAAGCAGTATGGCACTAGTCTAAAGCTGCCTAGAGCTGGCCGTCCTCACAAACTGAGTGATTGAACAAGAAGAAGACTGGGAGGAAGGTCACCAAGACACCTACATCCATTCTGAAGGAGTTGAGTGCTTCAGATGGGAGAGAGTGTACATGCAACAACTGTTTTCCAGGTTCTTCACCAGTTCAAGCTGTATGGAAAGTGGCAAAGAGAAAGCCACTGTTGAAAAAAACTCACATGAAATTTCACCTGGAATTTGCCTAAAGGCATGTGGGAGACTCCAAGGTCAATTGGAAGAAGGTTCTTTGGTCTGATGAGATGAAAATTGAGCTTTTTGGCCGTCAGACTAGACGCTGTTTGGTGACCACCAAACACTGCACACGTAAAGCATGGTGGTGGCAACATCATGCTCTGGGGATGCTTCTCAGTAGCAGGTCCTGGAAAAGGTAGAGGGGAACATGAATACAGAAGAATATCACCAAATCCTGGAGGATAATCTGATTCAATCTGCAAGAGAATGACAACTTGGGTGAAGATTTATTTTCCAGCAAGACAACAACCCCACGCATACAGCAAAAGCTGCACAGAAATGGTTCAAAGACAACGAGGTGAATGTTCTGGAGTGGCCAAGTCAAAACCCAGATCTCAAATTTGTGGCTGGAGTTGAAAAGAGCTGTTCACGCCCAATCCCTGAGCAACCTGACAGAGCTTGAGCTGTTTTGCAAGGAAAAATGGAGAAAAATTGCAGTGACCAGATGTGCCAGCATGGTTGAGATATCCACACAGACTCAGTGCTGTGACTACAGCCAAAGGTGCATCTACTAAATACTGACATGAAGGGGGTGAATACTTATACAATCATTTACTTTACCTTATATACTTTTAATTAACTGACAATAGTTTGTGAAAATCTGTTTTCACCTTTACATGAAAGCAGCTTTTTTTGCATTTTGTTTTCAAAAAGGCCATTTTATTTTGACCATGATTTAATTTTATAAAGCAATAAAAGGTTGGCATATCCACGGGGGGTGAATACTTTTTATAGGAAGTGTACACACTCAATACTTGGTCGGGGCTCCTTTTGCATGGATTACTGCATCAGTGCAGTGTTGCATGAAGGTGATCAGCCTATGATAATGCTTAGTTGTTGTGAAGGCCCAGGTTGCTTTGATAATGGCCTTCAGCTCCTCTGCATTGTTGGATCTGCTGTCTCCCATCTTCCACTTGAAAAAACTCCATGGATTCTCTATGGAGTTTAGGTCAGGAGAGTTTGCTGGCCAATCCAGCACAGTGATACCATGGTGATTAAACCAGATACTGGTACTTTTGGCAGTGTGGGCAGGTGCCAAGTCCTGCTGGATAATGAAATCAACATCTCCATAAAGCTTGTTAGCAGAGGGGAGCATGAAGTGCTCTAAAATTTCCTGGTAGACAGCTGCACTGACTTTGAACTTAATAAAACACATTGGACCAATACCAGCAGCTGACATGGCTCCCCACATCTAGATTCAAGTTTCAAGATTACTGTGACGGTCAGGTGAGCGTGCTCCCCCTCCTACTGTGTTTCTCTCTCAGCCTTCCTCTCAGCTTCTGGAGTTGATTGCACTCACCTGGATGATTGTGCACACCTGCTGCTGCCTCATCTGCCAGCTTTAAAAGTGTCAGTCTGTAACTGCTTCTTTGCTGGACCGTTGGGTATTGTTGTCATCTCATCAAATTAATTTAATTATATTTTTGATCTCCGCCAGTTCCTAACCTTCTTCTTTTTCATCTTCTCCAGGTTGCTGCCATCTCAGTGGTGACTAATCACTCCGGGGCTGCGCACGCTCACCTTTACCTCCAACCATCATGTCCAGACACCTCCTTCTCCATCTGTTTGCCCTGCTGGATCTACTCCCTTCAGCTCACCACCCACTGCACGCTGGGTCTCCACAGATGGGCCCTTTGCTTGTAGTAGTAAGCCTCCCCTCTTCTCTTGAGCTCTATTCCTCTTCCTAAACTTCCTCCTCACTGACCATTTCCCCTTTTTTCTCCCCACGGGCTGTGTGCTCCTCTTAGTGGGTTTATTTACTCAGCTTTTCAGTAAACTGTTTAAAATGTTCACCCGTAACAGTTGTTCTTCTGGTGAATTACACTCTGCATTTGAGTCTCTGGCACTAACTGAATCATGACAATTTCTTTATTGTCATTCAGCACTACATCAAAAGAGCAGCACAGAATGAAATTATGTTGCAAGTGGTCCCAATAAAAACACAAAAACATCTCTAGCAACACACTCTAACAAATTAAAAAATATATATCAGATTAAAAGACAAGGTTATATATAAATACTAATACACCTCATCAATTACATTAAAAACAGATCTTTTAAAAAAGTTAATCAAAAACATCATCACTGACTGTGGAAACTTTACACTAGCCATCAAGCAACTTGAATTCTGTGCCTCTCCACTCTTCCTCCATACTCTGAGACCTTAATTTCCAAATGAAATGCCAAATTTACAGCAGAGAAAATAAGTATTGAACACTTCAACATTTTTGTCTTTAAACAAATAGCTGATAGAGCCACTGACATGAGATTTTCACCAGATATCAGTAACAACCCAAGGGATCTATACATACAACGAAATCAAAGCAACTGTGTTCACATGAATGACACAGAAAATAAGTATTGAACACATGAAGATAAAAAGGTGCAAAAAGACATAGAAAGCAAAGAAACCAGCTGAAATCCAATAGAATTTAAGAAGCCATCCCATCCTCCATCAGTGTAAATTAATTTCAGCTGGTTAAATCCTGACTGATAGCCTTTAAAAGGTCTGTGAATATCAGATTGTCACACCACAAAGAACTCACGATGGGTAGAAGCAAAGAGTTCTCTCTAGACCTTTGCAGCCCTATTGTTGCAAAACATAATGATGGCATTGGTTACAGGCGCATTTCAAAACTGCTGAATGTTCCAGTGAGCACTGTAGGAGCCATCATTTGGAAGTGGAAAGAACATCATTTTACCATAAACCGGCCATGACAGGGGGCTCCTCACAAGATTTCTGAGAGAGGAGTCAAAAGAATAATGAGAAGAGTTATGAGAAAAGTTATTCAACAGCTAAAGCCCACTCATGGAGAGCTCCAGAAAGACCTGGAATTAGCAGGTACTGCTGTTTCAAAGAAAACAATAAGTAATGCACTCAACCAACATGGGCTCTATGCCCACACACCTCGCAAGACTCCATTGCAGAAGAAAAAGCATGTTGAAGCTCATTTAAAGTTTGCTGCACAACATTTGGGTAAACCAGTAAAATACTGACAGAATTTAGTCTGATCAGATGAGACCAAAATTGAACTTTTTGGATGCCACAACCCACTGCATGTTTGGAGAAATGGCACTGCACATCCTGTCATGGCGTGGGGCTTTTTTTCAGCACATGGTACAGGCAGACATCATATAATTGAAGGAAAGATGAATGGACAAATGTACAGAGACATCCTTGATAAGAATCTTGCCATCTGCCAAGATGCTAAAGATGAAATGAGGGTGTATATTTCAGCAAGACAATGATTCCAAACACACAGCCAAAGAAACTCTCAACTGGCTCCAGAGAAGGAAAATAAAGCTGCTAGAATGGCCCAGTCACTCACCTGACCTGAATCCAATTGAAAATCTTTGGAACAAATTGAAGATCAGAGTTCATAGAAGACACCCATGGAACCTTCAAGAGTTGACTGTTTGTGTGAAAGAACAGGTTAAAATCACTCCTGAGCAATGCTTATGCCTATTATTACCTCGGCCAGGCCACAAGCCGCAGGAGGTAATGTTTTTGCTGGCGTTTGTTTGTCTGTCTGTCTGTCTGTTGGTTAGCAAGATAACTCAAAAAGTTTTGGACGGATTTCGATGAAACTTTCAGGCGTTATTGGAAATGGTACAAGGAAGAACTGATTAAATTTTGGAGATGATCCGGATCACCCTCTGGATCCAGGAATTTTTTAAAGGATTCTTTAACATTGTGAGATAGGGCCATTTTCAACATGTCTGCAGGCGCAATGGAGGGCGCTGGTCGTCGTGTCTGACGAACACGAACTCCGCGTTCTTCAAAGTTTTAGGCACAAAAGCACGCGCAAAACAGTGGTGGGCCGGGCCCGGCAGCGTGCCTGTGTTTCCGCTACGCTGCAAAAGCTGAGACGGGCAACTGACCCGCACGGGATTATTTGGCAGAAATTCCCCGGGCAGCCATAGGGGCTGCGCAAAAACCTGCTCTCTGCCGGAGAAGCTTCCAAATCCTCTTTTGGCATGGAGCGCAACCCCAATAAAACCCACGGCAACCTGTCTACCCAATTTGCATCCGTCAGTGAACCCCTGAGTGCTGCTTTCAGTGATCTATGAAAACGCTCGCATAACCCATTGGCCTGTGGGTTGTACGCGGTTGTGCGATGAATTGCAACGCCCGCAGCCTTCGAGTTTGGAGATGGAGGAGATGAACACAACAGCAACACTTGAGTTTATTACCTCCGCCAAGGAGGTAAGGCTTTTACTGGCATTTGTCTGTTTGTCTGTCTGTTTCACCAGAGGTGGTTCTTGGCCTAGAGAGGAACCCATTACATTTTGGGGATGATCTGGGAATGCATACCTCAGCCAAGGCTCTTCTCACAGTGTGTCAGCCACAAAACTCCAAAACTAATGGACAGACTTGGATGCAATTTTCACCACAAGTGGCAATAGGCCTACACACAAGCCCATTACATTTTGGAGGTGATCTATGAGAAACGGAAGGAGCCTTGGCAGAGGTATGCGCTCTATGAGTGCTTTTCTAGTTACTATTTGTTGTTTTTTACAAGTAATTAATTAATTACTACTATTTCATGCTTCCCTCTGCTCACCTGCTCACACCTGGGGATAACAACAAAGACAGTGATTGGTTACTTTCACATTATGCCCAAAACACACCTCTGAACAATTAAGGACATTAGGGTTGCTTAATTGTAATGTGGTTGTGTGTCAATTATCTTTTTTAGCTGATATTGTGCTTGAAGTTGAAGTTGGTTAGGTCTTTACCCATACTGAGATTGGTCTGCCTGCTCACAGAGTTAGTTCTCAAGGTTGTCATTGCTGGGGTGGCTTAGAGGTTGAGCTCTCTAAGCTTTTAAAATACCTCAGATGGCGTGCGCAACATAAAACCTCTGACAACCAATGTCCAGCTACTGGCCTTCCAATGGCAGAACTGTTAACATTAACAGGAGAAGGGGCAAAGGCCAGTTGCCACACCTTAAAACCAGTTGCTCACCCTGAATTAGCACCACCTTACTCCCCCAGAATTAGCACCACTCTACCCGCCGGCCATCTGATGACTCCCCTTGCCTCTTCTGGTGAATGACTTTCCTTGGAACCCTGGTCCTTCAGGTTGGGATTTTGCACAGGGGCAGCTTCCCTGCCAAGTAAAAATCAACTTTGCTACAGAAACTCAAACTCAGCTGATTTTGTGCTTAATGTTTAATGTCTGAATGTTTTTATGCTGGCAATGGGATTGTGGCACTAAGCCCAAGAAAAATTTCCCATTGGAGACAATAAAGGTTATTTTATTCTATTTGATTCAATTCATTTTTCTATTCTATTCTAGGACAGTCTCTTCCCTCTTTCCGCCGGTGGAAAATTAGTTTTTGCGCTGCTGAAAATGTATAATGTACTTGGACACACCCATAAATGTGCTCTGCACTCTGCAACTTACACAAGATACTGGATCCCTCAGATAGAACCTTAGAGGCAGATTTACTAAGGCAGTGCAAATTAGCAAGTGCGCAAATTAGACAGAGTGCCTAAGGGAGTGGCCAATTTTTGCCAGTGATCTACTAACAACAAGCAAAATTATGAACACAGACGCAGTCACTTAATTTCAATAATGACCAACTATCCACCAAGAGCACCACAAAATTGCGTACAGGCACACCTGATGAGGAAGCGGGTAATCAACAAAGGCACAGCCAGTTCGGAGGAGCATAATATAGTTTTTTAAGCTTTTTGTTTAAGCGCAAATCCCAACAAAATGTTTTTTTAATCAAATTTCAAAGTTTTGATTTTCATTTCACATGGCAGACTCCTTTGTTTAATGTCTATAAATTAATTAAGACTCATGAATAAATTGATTATTGACCAGTGTGTTTATTTTATTAACGCAACAACCATCAAGATGATCTGATGGAGATTCTGGGGTTTTATTATATTAATAAGTTAGTTATGACTTTTCATAAATACTGTATGTGTTTTTTATCTTTTCTGATGCCGGGAACATAATAAAATTAAACACACACGACTTCACTTATTCCTCGGACAGCCACAGCAGCAGGTGAGAGCAATTCTCACCAGGGATGTCCTGGTGTGTCATCGTATGTACTTAATGTTTGCTTTTATTCTTGTTCTTAATCCTATTTGTGTAGAGATTTTGCCCCGAGATGTAAAGTGTGTTATAAACGAAATAAATTATTATTATTATTATTATTATTATTATTATTATTATTATTATTATTATTATTATTATTATTATGCTATATATAAACAAATGAAATTTTTAAAAAATCCTATGCCGGTTGATGTCCAGTTCAGCACAACACCAATCTCTGTGAGATCATTTCTGTTCATAATAATCTGTTCGGTCATGCCAAATAAAGTCATGCACGGGGAAAAGCTCTCTCTTTGGCCACGCACCCTCAGTTCTCTCCGGTGTCTCCTCCTGGCACCAGCGATCGCTGACATGTCAGGTGCAGATGGATTAAGACAAGCTTTTTGGGGGCGCTAAATCCTCCCACATTTAGCAGAAGACTGACAACTGTAAACCTTAATAAATTACCTTGCGCCAGTCATTAAAATACTCCCCTCCTACAAATTTGCACTTTGACATGACAAATCCCACAAATACATACAGTATGCAATGAGGCCAGGCGCAATATTAACATAGTCCACACCTTTCCACCTCTAATTTTGCCCTGCGCCCTTTAGTAAATCTCAACAGTAGTTTTTAATGCCAAAACAGGATTTGGCGATGGCAGAGCACATTATTAATTCTGCCCCTTAGTATCCACCTAAGCACTGCAGGCCAATTATATTAGTATTATCCCTGATGCCAGTAACCTTCTCCAGTAGGATAATCCTGCCTTCATTTAAGGTTTGGAGTTCCTTTGGGGTTATTTTCTCTCTTGTATATGCTGGTTTTTAACAAATATCAATTATTTAAATTACCTTTACTATACCTTAAATATTTCTAAACTCTACGCTATCGCTTTTGGAGAAATTCATGTGTTTGGCGTTTTTTTGTTTGTTTGTTTTTTTTGTTTGTTTGTTTGACTTTTCTGCCAAGCCATTGTTGATGCTTCCAGTTTTAACCTTGATTTCCAGGGTTATAGTTCCAGGTTATATTTTTATGTGCAGACATTCCACTGACATGGAGTGTTAATAAACAAAGAATCACTAAGCTGCAGTGAGCAAACACATTTGTATTCTGTGCCATTTGTGGCTGCTGTTCTATTTCAGGCAGCCTTTACTTCACTGTTCCTAGTGTCGATGCAAAAAGAGATATTGTGAAGACCCCCCAAAGGATGCCATGCTATGCCACGTGAAAACATAAACAGATCATTCTCTGTACATAAAGGGAAAACAACATAATTTTAAATGCCAGAACATTCTGTATGCCCCCCCCCCCAGCATACCAAACAATGGTGTGTGGATGTTTTAAAAGCACTTTCTAAACACTGAAGCTTTTAACTAGCAATTATCATTTCTGATAACTGGTCAAGTGTCTTTTCATGAGAATACAAGTCCAGTGGTTGCGATGGTCAACCGTGGGACTGTTGTGGGTTGAAATGACATTGAATGTATAAGTAGAGAACTTGTAATAGATTTTTCTCCAGTCTTACCAACACAATACAGCCATCCCTATCCACCCACCACTGTCCATTAACACACATTATTTGTATCCACTCAACTTTAAAAAAATGATGAAGCAAGAAACTCTTTTTCTCATTATTTTACAATATACAGTTGAAACCAGAAGTTTGCATCCACTTTATAAAAAGACACATAACCTTTTTTCTCAGTGTCTGACAGTAAATCAGACTAAACTTCCTGTTTTAGATGAGTTGTAAAAAAAAATAACTAAATTATTTATGAAAATATTTACTAAATAATTTTTTAGATAACTGTTTTAATGCTTTCTTCAACATCAGAAGTTTCCATCCATTTCCTTAGTATTTCTTTACCTTGCTCTCACACAACTTTTCAGGTCTGCTCACAAATTTTCTGTGGGATTGAGATCAGTGCTTTGTGGCGTCCACTCCAAAACACTAACGTTGTTGTCCTTAAGCCACTCTGTAACTAATTTGGGAGTATTCTTAGGGTCATTGTCCATTTGGAAGACCCATTGGCCCCCACCACTCCTCCACACTGTATCTCAGCACTGGATCCCCCCCAAGGCTGCGTGCTAAGCCCTCCACTGTACTCCCTGTACACCTTTGACTGTATTCCAACCCACCCAACCACTATCTTTGTGAAATACACGGACAACACCACCTTGGATGGGCTCATCACCACCGACGATGAGAAGGAATACAGGGCGGAGGTAGAGAATCTGCTGCTGTAATGCCAAACAAACAATCTGAAACAGAATGTCCAAAAAACCAAAGAATTCATACTGGACTTCAGGAAGAACAGACAGGACCACGCCACCCTCCCTGATAAATGGCAACCATGTGGAAACCCTCCCCGCCTTCAGGTTCCTGGGCACCCACATCTCCTCTGACCTCTCCTGGACAGTCAACGCCAAGGCCCTGGTGAAGAAAGCCCAGCAGCAGCTGCACTCCCTCCGTGTCCTGAGGAAGCACAACCTGGACCAGAAGCTGCTGCTGGCTTTCTGTCACTGCTCAGTGGAAAGTGTGCTCACCTACTGTCTGGGCGTGTGGTACAGTTGCTCCACAGCCAAGAACAGGAAGGCTGCGCAGAGGGTCATCAACACCACCCAAAAAATTATTGGAGGCCCTTTGCCCTCCCTGGAAGACATCCCAGATCGGCCTGTTTCAGAAGGATCAAGGCCATCACAGGAGACTCCTCACATCCTGCCCACCACCTATTTGACCTGCTTCCTTCTGAACGATGGTTCAGATCGATCATGTCCCACACCTCCAGACTGACAAACAGTTCCTTCCCCTGGGCCATCCGAACTGCAAATAATCAGAGGCCCCACCCCCCTCCCTCCGAACGCTCACGTGCACAAAACTGAGGACCTTTAAATTATCACAATAACTGACCTGTCTTTGCACTCCACACTTTCATGTATACTGACCCATCCATGAAATCACTACTGTGCATATTTTCCATAATCCTTGGGCCATTTTACTCAATTATGTGTTCTGCACTCCGCACTCTTATGTACAGTACATAGTTCCATCTGTAAAGCCACTACCATACCTGTGAATATACCTATGGGCTACTTTTATTTTTATTTCAGTCGTATGCTTAATTATGTGTTCTGTAACTGTGTTTAATTCAAATTCTTCTCTCTTACTTTATTGCTCAGTAGCCTGGCGGAGCACCCACAATTTTGTTGTAGTGTACAACTATACAGTGACAATAAAGCCTATTCTATTCTGTTCTATTCTATTCTATTCTATTCTATTCTATTCTATTCTATTTGTGCCCAAGCTTTAACTTCCTGGCTGATGTTTTGAGATCTTCTTTCAATATTTCCACATAATGTTCTTTCCTAGTGATGTCATCTATTTTATGAAGTGCACTAGTCCCTCCTGCAGCACTGATGCTCCCACCCCTGTAGTTCACAGTTGGGATGGTGTTCTCAGGCTTGCAAGCTTCCCCCTTTATCCTCCAAATGTAACAATTGTCATTATGATCAAACAGTTAAATTTTAGTTTCATCAGACCACGGGACATGTCTCCAAAAATTAAAGTCTTTGTCCCTGTGTGCATTTGGAAACCAAAATCTTTCATTTTTATGTTGCTTTTGGAGTAACGGCTTCTTGCTCACTGAGTGGCCTTTCAGCTCATGTCAGTAAAGCATGCCTACAGAGCCACCCCCCTCCTTCACCTTGGACAATCAGACCATCTTTCCCTGCTCCAAATACCTGCTTACACCCCACTCGGGAAGTGATCTCCCCCAACTAAGCAAACAAAACCTGGTCTGAAAATGCTCTCCTCCAGCTACAGGACTGCTTTGCCTGCATAGAATGGAACATCTTTGAATGGCAGGACCTGGATTCCTATACGGAGTCTGTCCTTTTCTACATTAAGTGTTGTGTAGAAAATGTGACAGTCACTAAAGATATCCGTGTCTTTCCAAACCGGAAACTCTGGGTGACCAGTGAGGTCTGGGCTCTGATCAGAGCCCGCAAATCAGCCTTCAGGCAGAAGGAGAGCTCTCTGTACAGCAATGCCAGAGCCAACCTGAGAAAAGACATAAAACACGCAAAGAACACTGTCAGGAGGAAAGTGGAGAGCTTCCTCACAGACAATAACCCCTGGCAGGTCTGGAGAGGCATCCAGGCCTATACCAACTACAGGGGCCAGTGCCCCCCCAACCTCGCACAGCAGCCTCACTCTGGCAGAGAAGCTTAACAGCTTCTTTGCCCGATTTGAGTACACCACTCCACCCCAAACCCTACCACCCTCCCCCCAAGTCATCCCCAACCTCCTTCCCCCCTTACCTTTCTCTCTACAGGTGCATGAGGTGAGGAGGCAACTGAGAGCAGTGAGCCCCCACAGAGCTGCTGGTCCTGATGCCATTCCAGTAGCAGTGGTCAAAGCATGTGCTGATGGGCTGGTAGAGATCCTCACCAAGCTCTTCAACCTCTCGCTGATGCATGCCACCATTTCCTCATGTCTCAAGGCCTCCACCATCATCCCCATCCCCAAAAAGACTGCAACTGACAGCCTGAAGGACTACAGACTCCTAGCACTTATGTCTATAGTCATGTGTTTTGAGCGACTGGTGTCCCAGCACATCAGAGACTGTCTATACCCCTCCTTCAACCCCCACCAGTCTGTCTACAGGGAGAACCGGTGCATGGAAGACACCATCACCACCACTCTCCACAGAGTGCTAAGCCACCTGGAGAACCCAGTGAGATATGTACTCTTTGTGGACTACAGCTCAGCTTTCAACACCATCATCCCGGATATCCAACAAACTGTACCTTTTCAAGATGCCCCCACCTGCTTCTGGATAAAAAAAACTTTCTAACTAACCACCCACAAAACAGTCAGACTTGGCCCACCTCACTCCTCGGCACTGTCTCTCAGCACTGGCTCCCCCAGGGCTGCATGCTAAGCCCACTACTGTACTCCCTGTATACATTTGACTGGATTCCAACCCACCCAGCCACCGTCATCGTGAAGTGCGTGGATGATACCACCTTGGTTGAGCACATCACTGACGACAATAAGAAGGCATACAGGGTGGAGGTAGAGAATCTGTTGATGTGGTGCAAAGTAAACAACCTGAAACTGAATGTCCACAAAACCAAAGAACTCATACTGAACTTCAGGAAGAAAAGACAGGACCACACCCCCTCCTCATAAATGGCGACTGTGTGGAAACTGTCTCCACCTTCAGGTTCCTGGACACCCACATCTCCTCTGACTTCTCCTGGTCTGTCAACAGCAAGGCCCTGGTGAAGAAAGTCCAGCAGTGGTTGCACTTTCTCCGTGTCCTGAGGAAGAACAACCTGAACCAAAAGCTGCTCCTGACCTTCTACTGCTGCTCAGTAGAGAGCGTACTCACCTACTGTCTGGGAGTGTGGTACGCTGGCTCCATAGCTGAGAACAGGAAGGCTGTGCAGAGGATTATCGACACCACCAAAAAAAATCCCTGGTTGCCCTCTCCCCTCCCTGAAGGACATCTCTAGATCTTCCTGTCTCAGAAAGGCCATCACAGGTGATCTCTTACATCCTGCACACCACCTATTTGACTTGCTTCCCTCTGGACGATGGTTCAGATCAATCAGGTCCCACATCTCCAGACTGACAAATAGTTTCTTATGCTGGGTCATCTGGACTGCAAACAGTCAGAGGCCCAACCCCCCTCCCTCCAAACGCTCACATGCACATAACTGAGGACCTTTTCAATTATCATGATAATCACACCTGTCTTTGCACTCCACACTTTCATATGTATTTAAGCCACTACTATCCCTGTGTATATCCTATAATCCTTGGGCTATTTTATCCAATTGTGTGTTCAATCAGGTGTCTTGTAACTCTGTGTTTTAAGTTCTTCTCTCATACTTAACTGTGCAGTAGCCTGGTGGAGCACCCATAGTTTTGTTGTACTGTACAGCTGTACAATGACAATAAAAGCTTATTTTGTTCAAAAGGACTTATTTCACTTTGGGTAATGACAATCTTTTACCAGCTTCATCTAGCATCTTCACAAGGTCTTTTGCTTTCATTCTGGGGTTGAGATGCACATTTCACATCAAAACACGCTCATCTCTGGGACATAGATCCCGTCTCCTTCCTGAGTGGTATGATGGCTGGACTTTCCCATGGTATTCATACGTGCGTATAATTGTTTGAACAGAGGCATCTCAAAATTGTACCCAAGGATGAACCAGACTTTTGAAGGTCCACAATTCTCTTCCTGATATCTTGGCTGATTTCTTTTCCTTTTCCTTGTGTTTGTCAATTCAATTCAATTCAATTCAGCCTTATTTATAATGCGCCACATCACAGCAAAAGCTGTCTTGTGGTGCCACAATGCAGAAAAAAACCACACAGTCTCAGAAAAACCCAGCAATCAGACAATCCCCTATGAACAAGCACTAAGTGACAGTGGAGAGGAAAAACTCCCATTTGGCAGGAAGAAACCTCTAGCAGAACCAGGCTCAGGGAGGTGCAGTCATCTGCTGGGACTGACTGGGGGTGAGGGGATAGGGAGGATGGAGAGGACAGACATAAAGAACATAACAGTAAGATGCCAAGTGCATTATTGGAGATCAACCAGCAGTATGGATCAGATAACAACAGAACAAAAGTGGGGTTAAGAGACACAAAATCCCTCCTTAAACGTAAGCTATATTAAAAAGGAAGGATTTTCAAATCAAATCAAATCAAATCAAATCAAATCAAACTGTATTGTCATATTGCTGTACATACAACTGTAGTGCAGGCAAGATGAAATTGCGTTTCTCTCAGCATCCATATACAGTGAGGCAAAAAAGTATTTAGTCAGCCACCAATTGTGCAAGTTCTCCCACTTAAAAGATGAAAGAGGTCTCCAATTTTCATCATAGGTATACCTCAACTATGAGAGACAAAATGAGAAAAAAAAATCCAGAAAATCACATTGAAGGATTTTTAATGAATTACAGTGATCCCTCACTTATCGCGGTTAATGGGTTCCAGAACCGACCGCGAAAAGTGAAAAACTGCGAAGTAGCGTCACCCCTAATGACGTCACCCATAAATAACACGTACGTTAATTCTCTCACTCTCTCTCTCATATGATACGCGTGTGTGTGTGTGTGTGTGTAAGTGTATATACATACGTAGATGTAAATAAAGTGTACATAAATATGTTTTTAGAACTCTTATTTTTATAACAAGATACGTAACTCAAGATGAAGATGATTTACTGCACAGGTTAATGAGAGCTTTACTGCTTCTCAGGTGACGCCTCATCGTCAGGTGCTAGAGGCGCAGCATCGTCGAGGGCAGCTGCAGGAGGCGGCGTAGTGGCTCGACGGGAAGACTATTTCGCAGAAAAAGGCACAAGAGAACAGCGAAAAGTTCCACGTGGCGAGACTAGCGATAAAGAACAATGAATGCGGTCTTCCTTCGCTGGGTATGTCGGCAGGGAGAGAAGCTGGGTAAAACGTCTTGGCCAATCAGCTTGCGAGGTAAAACGTTGCGGCCAATCAGCTTGCGAGATTCCCGAGCAGTGAAGAGGTGGGCGGAGAGGAGTGGAGCGGTGGTCAGAGAGGTGGATTTTGAGTTGAGTGGCTCTCCGTGTTGATACCCGATGTTCTAATGTAGTCTCCCTGCCTTCTGCTAGCGCCCGCCCATTTTTTCTCAATTTTGAATTTTTGATGAATATTTCTGAAAAATCCGCGATGCACTGAGGGCACGAAAGGTGAAGCGCGAAGTAGCGAGAGATCACTGTAATTGGTAAATTCCTCAGTAAAATAAGTATTTGGTCACCTACAAACAAGCAAGATTTCTGGCTCTCAGAGACCTGTAACTTCTTCTTTAAGAGGCTCCTCTGTCCTCCACTCGTTACCTGTATTAATGGCATCTGTTTGAACTCGTTATCAGTATAAAAGACACCTGTCCACAACCTCAAACAGTCAGACTCCAAACTCCACTATGGCCAAGACCAAAGAGCTGTCAAAGGACACCAGAAACAAAATTGTAGACCTGCACCAGGCTGGGAAGACTGAATCTGCAATAGGTAAGCAGCTTGGTGTGAAGAAATCAACTGTGGGAGCAATTATTAGAAAATGGAAGACATACAAAACCACTGATAATCTCCCTCAATCTGGGGCTCCACACAAGATCTCACCCCGTGGGGTCAAAATGATCACAAGAACGGTGAGCAAAAATCCCAGAACCACACGGGGGGACCTAGTGAATGACCTGCAGAGAGCTGGGACCAAAGTAACAAAGGCAACATCAGTAACACACTACGCCGCCTGGGACTCAAATCCTGCAGTGCCAGATGTGTCCCCCTGCTTAAGCCAGTACATGTCCAGGCCCGTCTGAAGTTTGCTAGAGAGCATTTGGATGATCCAGAAGAGGATTGGGAAAATGTCATATGGTCAGATGAAACCAAAATAGAACTTTTTGGTAAAAACTCAACTTGTCGTGTTTGGAGGAGAAAGAACACCATACCTACTGTGAAGCATGGGGGTGGAAACATCATACTTTGGGGCTGTTTTTCTGCAAAGGGACCAGGACAACTGATCCGTGTAAATGAAAGAATGAATGGGGCCATGTATCGTGAGATTTTGAGTGAAAACCTCCTTCCATCAGCAAGGGCATTGAAGATGAAACGTGGCTGGGTCTTTCAGCATGACAATGATCCCAAACACACCGTTCGGGCAACGAAGGGGTGGCTTCGTAAGAAGCATTTCAAGGTCCTGGAGTGGCCTAGCCAGTCTCCAGATCTCAACCCCATAGAAAATCTTTGGAGGGAGTTGAAAGTCTGTGTTGCCCAGCGACAGCCCCAAAACATCATTGCTCTAGAAGAGATCTGCATGGAGGAATGGGCCAAAATACCAGCAACAGTGTGTGAAAACCTTGTGAAGACTTACAGAAAACGTTTGACCTCAGTCATTGCCAACAAAGGGCATATAACAAAGTACTGAGATGAACTTTTGTTATTGACCAAATACTTATTTTACCGAGGAATTTACCAATTAATTCATTAAAAATCCTTCAGTGTGATTTTCTGGATTTTTTTTTTCTCATTTTGTCTCTCATAGTTGAGGTATACCAATGATGAAAATTGGAGACCTCTCTCATCTTTTAAGTGGGAGAACTTGCACAATTGGTGGCTGACTAAATACTTTTTTGCCCCACTGTAAATAGAAGCAGCATGATTTAAAACACACTCACACATAGCTTCATCCCTCCACCCCCACCCCCCATCCATTCACACATTCCTGAGACATACTTGGGGAAAAAAAACTAACTAACTATAATATACAAATAATATACAAAATGTCCGTAGGTGCAGTAGTGTGTATGAGAGATTCCGGGTCAACTGTTCAGCATCCTGACAGCTTGTGGAAGGAAGCTGTTGATCAGTCTGGTGGTTCTGCCTCTGATGCTCCGGAATCGTTTACCAGATGGAAGAAGTTCAAAGTGTTTATGCAGAGGGTGAGAACGGTCCTTGACAATGTTCAGTGCCCTGCTCCTACAACGGTTCTGAAAAAGTTCTTGGACAGAGGGGAGGGAGACTTCAATTACCCTCTCAGCCCCCTTGACTATCCTCTGCAGGGCTTTTTTGTCTGACATACTGCAGCTGGAGTACCATGTAGCAATGCAGTACGTCAGAACACTCTCCACCACATCTCTGTAGAAGGTCCTGAGGATGCAGATGGGGAGAGAGGCCTGTTTGAGTTTCCTCAAGAAGTGCAGTCTCTGCTGAGCCTGCTTCCTGATCCCCAAGGAATTCTTGCTCCAGGTCAGGTCCTGCGAGATCTGCACTCCGAGGAACCTGATGTTCTCCACTCTCTCCACTAAACGGCCGCCGATGCTGAGGGGGACGTGCTCAGGCTGTGACCGCCAGAAGTCCATAATCATCTCCTTCGTTTTGTCCACGTTGAGCACCAGATTGTTCTCCCTGCACCAGCCCTCCAGGTCTCTCACTTCTTCCCTGTACATTGATTCCTCATCCCTCTGAATAAGTCCCACCACCGTGGTGTCGTCTGCAAACTTAATAATCTGGTTCCCTTCGTGTCTGGATACACAGTCATGTGTTAGAATTGTAAACAACAGTGGACTGAGTACACAGCCTTGAGGGGATCTGGTGGTCAGCGTGACAGAGTTGGAGATGTTGTTTCCAACCTGGACAGACTGAGGTCTCTCAGTCAGGAAATCCAGGATCCAGAGACATATGGCGGTGTTCAGACCAAGAAGGAGTAATTTCTCCATCAGTCTCTGGGGAATAATGGTGTTGAATGCTGAACTGAAATCAATGTACAGGAGTCTGGCGTAGGTGTCTTTCTGGTCCAGGTGGGTGATGACAGAGTGTAGGGTGGTGACTATAGCATCCTCCGTGGTGTGGTTTGAACGATATGCAAACTGGAGCAGGTCGTGTGATGCAGGGAGGCAAGCTGTAATGTGTGGTTTGACAAACCGTTCAAAACACTTCATCACAATTGGTGTCAGTGCAACAGGACGATAGTCATTCAAACAGGACACAACTGGTTTCTTTGCCACCGGTACAATGATAGAGGTCTTGAAGCATCTGGGAACGATGGCCTGACTCAGGGAGATGTTATAAATGTCAGTCAGGACATGGCAGGAAGAAACCTCTAGCAGAACCAGGCTCAGGGAGGGGCAGTCATCATCTGGGCTTTTCCAAATTGTTTAAAGGCATAGTAATCAGTGTCTGTAAACTTCTGACTTTGAAGAACGTAATAAAATTTCTGTAAAAACGTTTTAATATCAGCACCTCCAAGTCCGAGTCCATGGTCCTCAGCCGGAAAAAGGTGGATTGTCCTCTTTGGGTTGGGGACAGGCTCCTGCCCCAAGTGGAGGAGTTTAAGTATCTTGGGGTCTTGTTCACGAGTGAGGGGAAAATGGAGCGAGAGATGGACAAACGGATTGGAGCAGCATTTGCAGTGATGCGGACGTTGTACCGGTCTGTCGTGGTGAAGAGGGAGCTTAGTTCTAAGGTAAAGCTGTCGATTTACCAGTCAATCTACGTTCCTACTCTCACCTATGGTCACGAGCTTTGGGTAATGACTGAAAGAACAAGATCGCGAATACAAGCAGCTGAAATGAGCTTTCTCCGTAGGATTGCTGGACTCACCCTCAGAGACAGGGTGAGGAGCTCAGTCATCTGGGAGAGGCTCAGAGTAGAACCGCTGCTCCTCCACATTGAAAGGAGTCAGTTGAGGTGGTATGGGCATCTGATTAGGATGCCTCCTGGACGCCTCCCACTTGAGATGTTTCAGACACGTCCCACTGGGAGGAGACCCAGGGGCAGACCCAGGACTCGGTGGAGAGACTATGTCTCCCAGATGGTCTGGGAACACCTTGGTATCCTCTCTGAAGAGCTGGATCAGGTGGCTGGGGAGAGGGAAGTCTGGGCTTCTCTGCTTGAACTGCTGCCTCCTCGACCCGGACCTCCGGAAAAGCGGTAGAAGATGGATTGATGGATGGAATGTTTTAATAATAATAATAATAATAATAATAATAATAATAATAAGTTCCGGCGCCACACGAGTTGGCTGCCTTTTGCAACAGCGGCTCAATTCTGAGTCTTTTTATCTTCCTTCTTCTTTCTGATCCGGTAATAACTTTCTGATCCGGCACACCTTTCACTCTATATATATCACGGACACACAGATCGCCCCAAAGGTCTCCCGAGTCGGCGGACGGAGCCTCTGTTTACAGAAGGAGACGATACAGCAGGGAAGAACTAGCTAGCACTCAACCGCCACCCAGTGCTAAAAGAGAAACTCGACATACCAGGGAACTGAAGTGAAAACGACGCGGGTGCCGGGCTGGAGTTTAGGCGGCGTGCAAGAAATATAAGACAGAATAATAAAGAGCGATGGCAAGAACCAAGCAGACTGCCCGTGAATCTACTGGAGGAAAAGCCCCCAGAAGCAGCTGGCCACCAAGGCTGCTCGGAAAAGCGCCCAGGCCACCGGCCGAGTGAAGAAGCCTCACCGTTACAGGCCCGGTACCGTGGCTCTGAGAGAGATCCGTCGCTACCAGAAATCCACGGAGCTGCTCATCCATAAGCTGCCCTTCCAGCGCCTGGTGAGGGAGATCGCTCAGGACTTCAAGACCGACCTGCGCTTCCAGAGCTCCGCCGTCATGGCTCTGCAGGAGGCCAGCGAGGCCTACCTGGTGGGTCTCTTCGAGGACACCAACCTGTGCGCCATCCACGCCAAGAGGGTCACCATCATGCCCAAAGACATCCAGATGGCCCGCCGCATCCGCGGAGAGAGAGCTTAGACTTTCTGCTGCACATCCACCAACCACAATGCTCCGCACTGTGTGTCTATATATATATATATATATATTTATAGTAATATGTACATATGTATACTAGCTGCTCTTGTTTTTTCTTGCCTTCTGATTGTTGCTCTGAGTGTTGCTATCCCTGTGCTGTTGTAATCCTGGAATTTCCCCATTGTGGGACTAATAAAGGCTTATCTTATCTTATCTTATCTTATCTTAATATAAATACTATTTAGCAAATAGAAATAATTTTGGTAATCCTCTAACTGACTAAAAACAGGAAAAGTTTAGTCTGACATTGAGAAAAAAAAGAGATTATGTGTATATAAATGTCTGGTTTCAGCTGTAGCTGACACAGACAAACATAGAAAACCACTTTAGAGGTGCAAAAACTTGACCTGAACTTCTCTATCTCGCTACTCCAGAATCTCTGTCCCCCAGCTTTCCTCTGAGTGATCATCTGGCTTTACCCACGATATTTGCTTGCTTTGGTGGCCCCTATTAAATCATCTTAAGGGTCACACAAATGTATTCAGAAGTAAAAGTAAAACATTTTACTTGTTCCTGGTTTGGTTTGTTCCCTACGGGATAATGTTTGAAATTATGATCTCATATAGGCAGCACCATCTCCTGGATCACCAAATGCTTGGTCACATGGAACAACCTGATTGATGGGGACCCTTCTAAAAAAAGTTTAATTGAATTTAATTAAATCCATGAGCTATCCAGCTGGGACCACCTAGATGTGTAGAGTTTGGATGTTCTCCCTGTGTCTGTGTGGAATCTCTGGGTACACCTTCGTTAGTTCAAAGAAATGTGGATTAATTGGCTGATGGGGATATGTACATCATGGTGCTTTTAAAATGGTGGGCTAAAGGACATCATGAAGAAAACATCTCGCAACTAACAAAATACAAAACTTCCATCCTGTAACTTCCTCCACCATCACCTTTCCACCCTTTAAATGTTCTCCAGATAAACTATGCTCTCTTCACAAATTCACATTTACAAATCTCTGAATGTCTATTGTAATCTGAGAGAAAAGCCAAATTTGGGGCATCTTTTTTTCAGACTGTAAAAGCTTTTTGTCCAAAAAGCATAAAACTGTTATGCAGATATAATACATTGATGTGGAAGGACAGCAGAAAATACAGGTAGTATGGAACAAGTCTTGTACAGTAACAAGAACCATAAATCCTGTGGTTGGAAGACAAGGAAGTTGGAAACTCAGATTACATCCTTCTGTCACACAACACAAGTCACAGATAGCATGTTTCTGTTGTCACTAGTGCAAAATAACGTGTTACAAAACAACAAAAAAAAAATAATTCCAAACTGTTTAATAAAGTAATACATATGAGGAGTGAAATCCCTCCCCACAGAAATTGGTTAAAAAAATGTTGAAAAGACAGCTTTGCCAGCCCTCTAAAAAATGCCATGATTTGGTTTCAAAGTGAAAAATGAAAACCCGCTTTTTCAGGTCACTGAAAAGTCATCTTCATATAGACATCTCTGTATGGTCAAAATTTGGTTAAAAAATGAAAATGAAATGCTATCTTTTTAAGGTTGTTTAAAAAGTCATGTAGTAACCAACATCATTCATTTTCTGATCTTTCCTGGGTTGTGTGGCACAACTACAACAGCATCTTTAGGCAAGAACCAGAGCACATCTTGGACAGGTCACCAGTCCACCAGACTCTGGTTTTTCCAGACAGTCTTCTATCCAATGCATACCCTGCTTAGTGCTCAAGATCAGACAACACCAGGGGTGTTTGGGGACACCCAGAGCCCAAGGTGTGAACATCAATAAAAAGACATTTGTAAAACCTACTTATATTCAAATAATGTTTTTGGGTTATTTTTAAAGTGTATAGCACAATAGCAGTAGTGCTGGTTTCAGATTGTTCCAGATATTATGTAACAAGCATTATGTCAACTGTCAAACTTTTAAAAAAGCTGTTGAAAATATGCGTTTTTATAAAGCACTTTTAACAAAGACTCCCAGTGGTTGTAAAAGTGTATGTGACTTTTAGTCAAATATTCGTGATCCAGAAAGAGCCTTATTTGTTGAGGAACCTCACACCACCTCTTACACTTTGCAGACCTTGATATTCTGTTAGATTAATGTGTCCAGTAACACAATTCAGGTTCCTGCTCTGCCCAAGCTAGAAGGAAACCATTTTTATATGGTCTCTGATATGATCCCACCTGGAACTTGAACTCATGACCTCCTGGTTATGGGACAGATGCTCTACCTCTAGGCCACCACTCCAGGTAGTGCACATTCAGCACTGAATAATTAAGTGATATGCACATTTAATTCCTTTTTTATATTTAGCCAAACGAAGTTCACTGTGGGTTGTGCATCAGAATCACACTAAATCAATGGAGCCTTCTGTTTCAGAGAATGTTTTGTTTTGTAGGAAACCAAATATGAGCTCATCAGTGTGATCCAGAACTTCCTGATCCATTGCTGTATGGATTTAAGTTTCATGGAGGCACCCTGGTACTTTTCGGGATCAAAAGGGACCCAAAACTGATCACAGCCAGCCAGACAAAATACTGTGGCTGCACAAAACACCACTGCCATCATGGTTGCATTTGTGCATGTGCCAACATTGAGTGTGTCATTGCTTGTCACTGTGCAGCTGATCCAAGAGTATGCAGTTGAGTTGTTGATGACAGTGAATAATTTGTGATATTATATTAAAGGTCTATGACAAACATTAATAAATTAATTTTTCATAGTTTTATACGTGTGGTTTTTGCATTTTGTCAATTTTCCTAACCCTAACCTGTTTCACTCACTTTCTCAAGTTCCCATAAGTCGCTGCACTTTCCCCCATTCTTAAATCTTGTACATATAAATATACCAACCCGGTCTCAGTAAAAAAACGTATCTCATAAACATTTTCCCACGCCTCTAAAAACGTACATTTGCACGTTAAACCCCCCCCCCCCAAAAAAATGTGCCTCGGTACGTATTTACAAGTTCATTCACTCCGCATACAGTCCTCACCGAGCATGCACAGAACATGTCGTCGGCCTCCGTCGGTCTATGGTGACCATGGAAGAGAATCCTAAACGTCTACTCTGCTGGAACAGCACCGCCTGTGACTGAACAGGCCGATGCGCGAATGGCAGTCCCTGTCACACAGGTCGCACTTGTGGGTGGTCTCCGTGCTGCTGGGTCTGTGGCGGTTCTTCCTGTGGGTCCTATTTTCATCTGCTGCAGTAGTCAGTCTCTCTTCACCCGCCTTGAGCTGTCTGGTCAGGGTGCCTCTCCATTTGGAGCGGTCCGTTGCAAGGTCCTCCCAGCGCTCTGTGTTGATCTCCAGGGCCTTCATGTCTCTCTTGCAGACGTCTCTAAAGCGCAGCTGTGGGCGGCCAATGTCTCTCCTGCCAGTCGCCAGTTCTCCGTAGAGGACGTCTTTGGGGATTCTGCCATCCTCCATACGGTGAACGTGGCCTAGCCAGCGGACCCTGCGCTGCCTGAGTAGAGTGAACATGGAGGGAAGGCCGGCGTGGGACAGAACTTCTGTGTTGGGCACTTTGTCCTGCCAGGATATGTCCAGGATGTGGCGAATGCAGCGCAAGTGGAAGGAGTTCAGTCTCTTTTCCTGCCGGGCGTATGTTGTACACATTTCACTCCCATAGAGCAGTGTGCTGATGACGCAGGCGTTGTACACTGCCATCTTTGTCTTGACAGAGAGTTTGAGATTCTCCCACACTCATGTGGTGAGGCGAGCGAGTGTGAAGGCTGATTTTCCAATCCTCTTGTTGATCTCTGTATCATGGGAGAGGTTGTTGCTGATCGTGGACCCCAGGTACGTGAACTGATTCACGACCTCCAGCTCGTAGTCATCGATGGTGATGGTTGGTGGTGCTTCCGTGCCTTGTGCCAAGACATTAGTCTTCTTCAGGCTGATGGTAAGCCCGAAGTCCTTGCATGCCTGGGAGAAGCGGTCCATCAGGGTCTGAAGCTCCTGCTGTGTGTGAGTTGCGACTGCAGCGTTGTCTGCGAACAGCATGTCTCTGATTAGAGCCTCGTGTACTGTGGTTCTGGCTTTCAGGCGGGCGAGGTTGAAAAGCCTGCCGTCAGATCTTGTGTGCAGGTAGATTCCCTCTGTTGCTGTGCTGAAGGCATTCCTCAGGAGCATAGCAAAGAAAATCCCAAAGAGGGTTGGCATAAGTACACAGCCCTGTTTCACTCCGCTGCGTATGTTGAATGGCTCTGAGACGTTGCCATCGTGCTGCACTATCCCCTGCATGTTGGTGTGAAACGATTCGATGAGGCTTTGCAACTTTGGTGGGCATCCTATCTTTGGCAGGATCTTGAAAAGGCCCTCTCTGCTGACCAGATCGAACGCTTTGGTGAAGCCGATGAAGGCGACGTACAGGGGCATGTTCTGTTCTCTGCATTTCTCCTGTAGTTGGCGGATGGAGAATATCATGTCTACCGTCGATTGCTCAGTGTGGAAGCCACACTGAGACTCGGGGTAGACACGTTCGGCAAGCTTCTGTAGACGAACGAGAACAACTCGTGCGTAGACTTTGCCAACAGCGCTGAGGAGGGTGATGCCCCTGTAGTTGTTGCAGTCGCTTCTCTCCCCTTTGTTTTTGTAGAGGGTGATGATCTTGGCATCCCTCGTGTCCTGCGGTATGGCACCTTCCTTCCAGCACTGGCAGAGGACACCATGCAATGGCAGCAGTAGGGCGGTCTTGCAGTGCTTGATCAGGTCGGAGGGTATGCCGTCGTTGCTGGGTGCCTTGCCAGCGGCCAAGCTATCAATGTCCTTGCTGAGTTCGTCGATGGTTGGCTCGGCGTCAAGTTTGTCCATGGATGGCAGGCAGTCGATGGCATCAAGGGCTAATGGTGTCACGGTGTTCTGTCTGGAGTAGAGGTCGGAGTAGTGTTCCACCCATCTCTCCATCTGCTTGTTCTTTTCTGTGATCATCTCCCCAGTGGAGGATTTGAGGGGGGCCGTCTTGCTCTGAGCCGGACCAAGTGCTTTCTTGATGCCATCGTACATACCACGGATGTTCCCTGTTATGGCAGCGGTTTGAATGTCTTGGCTGAGCTGAGTCCAGTACTCGTTGGCACAGCGCCGAGCAGTCTGCTGAACTTTGCTTCTCGCAGCCCTGAGAATCTGAAGATTCTTCTCGTTTGGGTACTTCTTGTACTCAGCAAGTGCTGAGCGCTTGGCTTCAATGACGGGGGTTATCTCGGTCAACTTGGCATCAAACCAGTCCTGTGACTTCGAGGTCTTCCTCCCAAAGGTAGCCAAGGCTGTGCGGTGGATGGTGTTTCGCAGCTCTTCCCACTTCAGCTTTGCAGATTCTCCTTCTTGTGGTACACCAAGTTCCTTCTCAAAGGTGGAGGCAAACTGCTTAACAAGTTCTGGTTGGGCCATCTTGCTGGTGTCAATCCGTGCCTTTCCAGGCTGTCTAGCACGATGGGATTTCTTCAGCTGCAGCTTGACCTTGCAACACACCAATGGTCTGTGTCACAATCTGCACTCTGGAATGAACGGGTGATTAGTACGTTCTTCAGTGAGGTGGGCCTGGTCAGGCTCAAGTCCAGCTGGTGCCAGTGCTTTGAGCGCGGATGTTGCCAGGAAACCTTGTGTTGGGGCTTGGTCTTGAAGAACGAGTTTGTGATGCACAGATAGTGATATGTGCAGAACTCGAGCAGCCGCTGTCCGTTGTCGTTCATTCTGCCCATGCCAAATGGTCCAAGACAGGAAGGCCAGGAGTCATGGTCAGCACCCACTTTGGCATTGAAGTCTCCAAGGAGAATGAGTTGTTCAGAGTTGGGGATGATCCTGACAGTTGTTGCGAGATTCTTGTAGAACTCGTCTTTTGCCTCTGGTGTGGCTGTCAGTGTTGGGGCATACACACTGACAAGTGTGACTGGGCCTTGAGTGGTGTTGAGGCGGAGGGTGAGGAATCATGCAGAGCCATTGCTGCCCGGTTCCACCATCTTCAGCAAGGTGTTCTTCACTGCGAAGCCCACTCCGTGTTAATAATAATAATAATAATAATGCATCGATTTTATATAGCGCTTTATCATATATACTCAAAGACGCTTTACAAATAGGTACATTGTGGGACACATATGTATCACTTTATGCCTCACATCTCAGAGTAGAACAAAGAACTGAGTCTCCTTGGAGATAACAGGAGGATGTGAAAGTTTAGTCTTTGATATGCAAGAGACGGCCTTGGGGGATTCCCTGGTGTGCCGAAGTCTGTGAAGAGGATGCTATAGAATTAAAGAGGAGATGCATTGTTACTTGTGATTAAAATGCAATGTGACTGTGAGCTGTGAGAGTCCTGGATATAAAAAGGATGAATGCTTCTGTGATTTTCCTCTTTCTGCTTTGCTGATGTTGGAAGATGTGAATAAACCTGACTCAAGAGATAAACTCTGCCTCGTCATTTTCACATTTCCACCTAAGAAGTAGCATGCAACAAGAAGAGAATTTCCCGGGGCCAGATTCGTCTGGAGCCCCCAGCCAAGCGTATGCCGCTACGGTCCAGATACCGGACTTTTGGCAAGACAACCCACGCTCCTGGTTCCACTTAGTCGAGGCACAGTTCGCCCTCCGGAGGATAACGGTAGATGACATGAAGTTCTACCATGTGATTGCAAAGCTCGATAACCGCACAGCTCGGCATGTGCCTATTGGAGTAGCCACCAGCCAGCGACAAATATGACGCGTTGAAGGCTGCACTCATCCAGCACTTCACTCTCTCAGTCGAGGAGAGAGCAGAGAGACTCCTGGCCCTGAACGACTTGGGAGATGGCACGCCCATTGACCTGATGGAAAACATGCTGAGGTTGAGGGGCTCAGGCAACGACCACTTCATCTTCACCCACATTTTGCTCAGGACCCTACCGTCGGCCACAAGAGCGGCCCTGGCCAGTTCGCCGTTGTTGGCCCAGTGGGACTTCCGGGCGCTGGCCCAGGAGGTGCACCGGATTCTCAACGCCAGCAAACAGCGCGCGGCCACCGCAGCAGCGACGGAGTTCGGCGCGGCGGCCAGAGATGGCAGGGGGCCAGAGATGGCAGGGGGCCAGAGACGGCGGTAGCAGAATCACCGACGACGGCGGCGGCGGGGGCCAAGGATCGCAGAGGAAACACCCTCTGTTTCTACCATCGCCGCTTTGCAGAGAAGGCACGCAAATGTATACCACTGTGCCGATTCAAGCACTCGGGAAACGCCAAGACTGGGGGTCGGTAGCAGCTGCGACCCTCGGGGAGGAGAACAAGCTGCTCTACTTGAAGGATGCACGCTCGGGGAGGCATTTCCTCGTGGACACAGGCTCCCAGTTGAGATTCATCACACCTTCCTCCGCTGACCGGCTGGTGGTTTCCAGAGGTCCCGGGGTGGAAGCAGCGAACGGCTCGGAGATTAAGACCTTTGGTGAGAGGACTCTGCTTCTGTCTCTACACGGCCGTACATTTGAGTGGACTTTTGTCATAGCAGCAGTGAATTTCAATATGTTGGGGGCTGATTTTCTGTGCTCACATGGTTTGTTGGTTGATCTCGCTTACAGGCGCCTGGTTAATGCATTTTCTTTGGATTCTATTCCCTGTACAGCCCGAGTGGCCCCACCAACAGCACAAGCCAACGTCACAGCCGCAAGCGGTAAGTTCCACACACTGCTCACTCAGTTTCCAGCACTCACGGTCCCCACATTTTCAGCAGCCATCGCTAAACACGGGGTGGAACATTTTATTACTACCACCAGACCGCCCGTTTTTGCAAAAGCTCGGCGCTTGGATGCAGCTAAACTGACCATAGCGCGCGAGGAGTTCGCCAACCTGGAAAGGTTGGGCATCATCAGGCGTTCGAACAGCCCATGGGCTTCCCCGTGACATAATGTCTGGCCCAGGAAACACGCACGCAGGCTCAGGATAGATTTAACAGCTTTATTCAACAAGCAGGTGTGTCTGAATGGATGTGTGTGGTATGTGTATGTGTTGAGGGTGAACGCCGATGCACAGGAAGCAGAGTAGCACACCGTACAGCCGGACAACCCTATGGAGAGAGAGCAGAGGACAAGGGTAAAGGGCACCACACCTGGACAGGGATAATAAGTTGTGTGATGCTTACTTGTGGGAACAGGTGGCTGGCGTTGGCAAGGGAGAAGCCCGGAAGACAGCATCCTGCAGAGCCTGCGTCGATGGTGAGTGTAGGTCGGCGAAGACGGGGAAATCCGCCGCCTGGGAATCTACCTGTGCACAGGGGTGAAGACTTGGAGAAAGGTAAGGGATGCTTACGTGAGGTAGAAGTCTTGCTGGTGATCAGAGGTTGATACACGAGCTACAAAGTGCCGATGCGAACAGACGGCTCCAGCCCACAGCACTGGGCTGAGTGGGCTAAATAGCCCACTGCTGACGAGGCGCAGGTGTGCGCGCAGCTGAGGCCGCTGATGAGCGGCGAGTCGTGACACCCTGCTTCACATGGTCTCAAAAGCTGACGGCTCATGGCGACCTTGCGGAGATTTCCGCAGGTTGAACAACGCCACAGCGCACGACCGCTACCCAATCCCGCATATCCAAGATTTTCCGTTCATTTGGCGGGGGCGCGCGTTTTTTCTAAGATAGACTTGGTCCGCGGTTACCACCAAGTCCCAGTGCATGCTGAGGACATACCCAAAACAGTGGTAATAACTCCGTTTGGTCTATTCGAATTTTTGCGCATGCTATTTGGGCTTAAAGGCGCTGCGCAGACGTTCCAACGCATGATGGACGCGGTGTTGCGCGATCTCCCTTTCGTATTCGTCTACCTGGACGACATCTTAGTGGCCAGCGTGTCCGAAGACGAACACGAAAACCACCTCACGGCAGTTTTCCGGAGGTTGGGAGAGCACGGTTTAATAATCAACCCAGCAAAGTGTCAGTTTGGGGTGGCGCAGATTGATTTTTTGGGGCATCACGTCTCTCCAGAAGGAGCGGTTCCGCTGCCTGACAAAGTGCGCGCGGTAGCAAATTTTCCCCAGCCACAAACGGTTAGGGCGTTGCAGGAGTTTTTGGGAATGGTGAAATTTTATAATCGTTTCCTCCCCCGTGCAGCGCAGCTCATGCAACCACTGTACGCCACGATCAAAAAACAAAAACCCGCGAATAAGATCGAATGGTCCCCGGAGCGAGAGCGAGCGTTCTCAGAAATCAAGGCAGCCCTGGCCATTGCTGCGTTGTTGGCGCATCCGGACCCAACGGCCCGCATAGCGCTCACTACTGATGCATCAGATGTGGCTATAGGGGTGGTCGTGGAGCAGCATGTAGCCGGGGCTTGGCAGCCACTCGCCTTTTTCAGCAGGACTTTGCGCGATAGTGAATGAAAATACAGCGCGATCGACAGGGAGTTGTTAGCTCTCCACTTGGCCATTCGCCACTTCCAGTTCTGGCTGGAAGGACGCCGTTTCACCACGTTTGTTGACCACAAGCCGCTGACATTCGCGATGGCCAAGGTTTCAGAACCATGGTCAGGCCGGCAGCAGAGACAGCTGGACGCGATCTCAGAGTTTACTACCGATATTCAGCATGTGGCGGGTAAACTTAATGTAGTGGCAGACTGCCTCTCGCGCGCCGTAGCGGCCCCAGTCCGCGTAGGGATAGATTATGCAGCCATGGCCGTGGATCAGGCTAGCGACGCGGACGTGCGTGCGCTCCAGTCTGGACCAACAGGGTTAAGGCTGGAGAACAGGGTGCTGCAAGACGGTATGCCCCCCCTAATCTGCGATGTCTCCACTGGGCGACCGCGTCCTGTGGTACCGGCCGCGTGGCGCCGCCGCGTTTTTGACTCGATTCATTCTTTGGTGCACCCGGGAGTGCGCGCGTCGGTCAAAATGGTAGGAGAGAAATTTGTATGGCAGAGCCTGCACAAACAAGTTAAGGAGTGGGCAGCAGCCTGCGTGGCGTGTCAATGAGCCAAAGTACACAGACACACGAGAGCTCCCTTGGAGCCGTTTCACATCCCGGCTAAAAGGTTCGATCATGTTCGTAGGCCCCCTCCCACCGTCACAGGGGTGCACACACCTTCTGACAATGGTGGACTGCACCACGCGCTGGCCGGAAGTGGTTCCTCTGGCGTCAACCACAGCCGAGGAGATGGCGCGCGCGTTTTTAACAGCATGGGTGGCACGCTTTGGAGTTCCGTCGGACATTAAGTCCGACAGAGGTCCTCAATTTGTTTCCGAACTTTGGTCAGCAATGGCCCGAAGCCTGGGTGTAACAATCCACCGCACAACCGCGTACAATCCGCAGGCTAATGGGTTATGCGAACGTTTTCATAGGTCATTGAAAGCGGCTCTCAGAGCGTCGCTGACGGATGCAAATTGGGTAGACAGGCTACCGTGGGCTTTATTGGGGTTGCGTTCTGCACCTAAAGAGGACTTGGAAGCCTCCCCGGCTGAGCTAGTTTTTGCGCAGCCACTTCGGCTACCCGGGGAGTTTCTCCCAGATAATCCTGCGCCAGATAGCTCCCCGTCTCAGCTGTTGCAGCGTGGCCCGGAATCTGCCTGGCCCTGTTCACCACAGTTTTCCGCGCGTTTTTATGCCTAAGACTTTGAAAAACGCAGAGTTTGTTTTTGTCAGACACGATGCTCATCGCCCACCGCTGCAACCACCTTATGATGGACCATTTAGAGTGCTGGAAACAGGGGCCAAACATTTTTTGCTAGATTTGGGGGGCAGGAAGGAAAAGATTGGCATAAACAGGCTCAAACCCGCCTTTGTGGTGGCGGACGAGGATGTGCTGGTGGCCAGGGCTCCTCGGTGCGGCAGACCCCCTCGGGGAAATTCCCCAGAACACCCACAGGGACTGACAAACAGTTTTCACCCCCAGACAGCAGCTCCCCAGCATGATGGCGCCGCAGAAGTGGTGAAGCCCGCTTACAGCAGATACAGGATGAGACTGAGGCCCAAGCAGCACGTGGGCTGATGTGTAATGATTTTATCATGACATGCAGACTGTTATTCTGTTGTTCCATCTTAGATGTTTGGGGGGGGGGGGTCATGTGGGACACATATGAATCACTTTATGCCTCACGTCTCAGAGTAGAACAAAGAACTGAGTCTCCTTGGAGATAACAGGAGGATGTGAAAGTTTAGTCTTTGATATGCAAGAGACGGCCTTGGGGGATTTCCTGGTGTGCCGAAGTCTGTGAAGAGGATGTTATAGAATTAAAGAGGAGATGCATTGTTACTTGTGATTAAAATGCAATGTGACTGTGAGCTGTGAGAGTCCTGGATATATAAAGGACGAATGCTTCTGTGATTTTCCTCTTTCTGCTTTGCTGATGTTGGAAGATGTGAATAAACCTGACTCAAGAGATAAACTCTGCCTCGTCATTTTCACATTTCCACAACATTATTCATTCACTCCAGACAGGCAATGGTAATGGCAAGCTACTCTGCAGCCACAGCTGCCCTGGGGCAGGCTGACAGAAACGTGGCAACCAATCTGCGCCAACGGCCTTTCCGGCCACCACCGAACATTTTATACATTTATACACATTCATACCCACTGTTATGGGCACTGGAGGCAATGTGGGTGAAGTGTCTTGCCCAGGGACACAACAGCAGGATATCTGGGGAGAGCGGGATTCGAACCGCCAACCATCGGGTTATTAGATGACCTGCTCTACCTCCTGAGCCACTGCCGCCCCAGTGTTCCCTGTGTTCGTCACTGCCCTTTCCCTGCCAGTAGAATGTGTAGTCCTTCTCTTTCACTGTGCCTGCGTCAGCCAACCATGTTTCCTGGAGAGTGGCAATATCCGCTTCCAGTCTCTTCAGCTCATTATTGATGATGGCAGTCTTCCTGGTGTCGTTGATGTCCTTGAGGTTAGCAGTGAGTCCTGTCATCATAGTGTGGACGTTCCAAGTTCCCAGTTTTAGAGTTGGTCTCTTTTGTTTTTTTGTCTTGCCTGGTGCGAAGGTTCTCAGCCTGCTGTTCGGACTTCTCCTCATCCCCATGCACCCAATGAGAAAAGCAAGCAGTGGTGGGACAACACCTTATTGGCTGGGGGCTGCCCAGCTTGAGGCGGGCGGTAGCTGTCCAGTGAGATCCGATGATCCCTCCCACCGTCGGGAACAACCCCTGGCGCCGCGCTCTATGCCAATTGAGCGGTGGCTTATAACGGGTAACTGTCATTCCATGTGTTTTGTCTACGCCAAAGGCAAAGCTGGAGTGTCCTCTTCAGTGATCCGGTTTTCTACCTTCCAGCGTTGGGCGTTGGTAGGATTCAAGCCTGGGCAGGAAGATATGGAGAACAAGATGTTGCCCATGCAGCATGTCCCCCCTCTCCACGTCACTGATGAATCCAAAGGAACAGCAGGGCTGCTACAGTTTGGCACCAGCGCCGTCGCAGGAGCTGCCAGAACGGTGTTGAGCACAACAGAGAACTGCCTTACGGACTCCGACTCCGGATTTTTCCTCAGGGTTGACTCCCGAAGCCTTTCCCGTGACCGGGTGTGCCGCAAGGCAGCGGAGGTTTGAAATCAGGGTTTACCTTCCCCTAGATGGGCTACCTTCCCAGGTTGACGAGCCACCATCTACCCGAAGCATCTGGTTTTAAGGCGCCAGAGATCCGCCCTCGCCCCTTCTCCTATTAGTAAAAGCAGTTCCGCCGGGCTTAAAGACTAAACCACAGGGGCAGGCTAGGAGTTGGACTTAGTTGTCAGAGGCTTTTCGAGACGCACGCCATAAGGAGCATTTTATGAGCACTGGGAGCTTAACCCCAGTACCGCTCCTGGCTATGACAACCTTGGAGCCATACACAGAACAACACATCTCTTTTTTTGGTTTCCCAATGCTCATTCATTTGGTGGGAGGGGGATGGCAGCTCGTTTACCTACACAGCTGTTTCAAACAAAACACACGAGTTTGACTCCCCCTCTTGTCTGTCACTGATTTCTTTCTTCAGACTTGCTGTAAAGAAAATTAAAAAGTAAAAATTTCCATTGTTTATGAGAAAGAGGAATTTCTTGTCTAGCAGTCAAGTTGCTGGCATTCTTGTGATGGCCTGAGCGTTGATTCTGTCCGCGCTCGGGTCGTCCAGTATTTTCCCCGTTCTTCTGTGTTGTTTTTTTATATGGCAATTCAGGGCTTTTATTTTGACAGCGTTACAACGGAGCTTCCGGCTGTCAAAGCCGAGTCTCTTGTGACAGCTGTTTACCATTTCTCCTGATTGCATTCCCTTTTATTGATTGGTGTGTTATTGGTATTTAAGGAAGCAGCTGAGGCTTACTCCTCGCTGCGACCTCGTCAATCTTTCATCTACCTTTGGTCAATCTCTCGTCAAACCTTCGTCTACATAAGTGTGTTTCCTCAGAGTCCGTTTTCTAGTGTTTAAGTATATGTTCATGTTTTTGCCCCACGTGACTGTTATTTTGTCATTCATATTTTTTGTTAATAAATATGCAAACTCATCGGCTGGCCCTTGATGTCTTATTGATGGCCCGCAGGAGCCATCCATCACAATTCTATAGTCCAAAAGTCTGTGGCCTCTGATCAAGAAGAAATTGTGTTTTGTTCTTCTTGTGTCACCACTTAAAGCTGAGTTGTTTTTTTGTTGTTTTTTTTTTTAACATTTCCAAACCTGAAAAGCAAATCTGGTCCACCATGTCACATACTACTTAATAGTACCTGTGTGTCACACAGAAAAGGAAGAGCCAAAAAAACTGGAAAGGAGAATGATGTGTTTTCCACAGAGGAAAGAAAGGACTCAGGTTGTTTGGAGTGCACTGAAAAAGTGATTTGAGGTTTTTTTCAGATGAACGAATGTCATTCTTTGTTAATTCATTATAAATGTCAGCAATGTGGAATGAGTTGCTACAGTTTCAACGTTTATTATAAAAGAAGAGAAAGGTAGGAGTAATAATAATAATAATAATAATAATAATAATAATAATAATAATAATAATAATAATAATAATAAAAAATTATCTTATTTTAACTGTAGAAAATGTGTCAAAGCCACCGTTTTTTTTTGTTTGTTTGTTTGTTTTTAACAACTCTAGCTTGGTAGATGGAAACTATAAAATTATCAAGCTCACCTTTGGAAAGGTATTTTTAAGTTTTTTTGGACCAGCTAGAATGACTTCAGTCTTATCTGAATTTAATAGCAGGAAATTACAGGTCATCCAAGCTTTGAATTTCTTAAGATAAGCCTTTACCTTCGCTAATTGATTGCTGTCATCTGGCTTCATTGACAGGTATAATTGTGTGTCATCTGCATAACAATGAAAATGTATACAGTGCTTTCTAATAATGTTGCCTCACAGAAGCATATAAACTAAAAAGAATAGAGCCTCGCACAGATCCATGTGGAACTCCATGACTGAGCTTTGAGTTGGAAGAAAACTCATTATTGACATGAACAAACTGGAACCTATCAGATAAATAAAATCTAAACCACTGCAACGAAGTTCCATTAAGTCCAACAAGGTGTTCTAGTCTTTCAAGTAAAATATTATGATCAATATTATCAAAAGCTGTACTAAGGTCCAAAAGGACAAGTACAGAAACAAGTCCACTATCAGATGCGATAAGGAGGTCATTAGTGATCTTCACTAAAGCTGCTTCAGTACCATGATGGATTCTAAACCCAGAGTTAAACTCTTCAAATAAACCATTTCCCTGCAAGTGGCCAAATAATTGCTTAGCAACAATTCTGAGATTTTTGAAATGAAGAGCAGATTAGAGATTGGTCTATAGTTATCTAAAACTCCTGGATCCATCAGGGGTGAAAATCCCATTTCATTGTTGGGGAGGGGACAATAAACAGGAAAATCTGAGAGCTTAAATTTTGAGGGGGACATAAAAAAAAAAGTCCATTTTTGCTGTGTTGTCTGATACTTTCTCAAATGTCTTGTTTAATGGTATTTGATAATTATATCATTGTTCCTTATTTGTCCATACCCTACCTATCTACAGGTTTTTATATGATCACCCAGCAATACCAAAAGTGGTGCTGGGTGGTCGGTTTCAATTACAACATACAGTATATGATAAAAGAAAATGTCTTTGGTAACCATGAACACTGGTCTGATCCCCACCATAGTGGCTTTACAAGAATTTAAAGCTCAAAATAAGTTCTAAAACTAGAAGAAATAACTTAATGAATAACTAAACTACATCAAACTAGTCTTCAAAAATGTGTATTTATTAACAAGCAACAAAACAAAATCTCATTATGTCTTAAAACAAGGGCTGACAAACAATAAATATTTTTAATGAAATTAATCATAGTGATACAGTGGATTAATTTACAGTAATCATGATTAATCCCCATCCATTATGTTTCTTTTTGTGGAGGCAGAACGACTCATGACTGAAGAAATGAACAAATATAGACAACAATACATCAAAATAACCAAATAAGCAAAGAAAGCAAATACATTTGCATGCAAAATCTAGAAAACAATAACAAAAATACACAAACTTTATTGGCAACAGTGTATTTGAACAACTTTTCTACAGCGAAAAATGCAAAAATATTACTCTATCATACAAAATGTATTATTTACAATATAAACAGAAATGTCCCACTTGTGGTATATATCACTCAGATATTCCATACCTACATTGGTTAGAGCATGTGGAAATGTTTGGGACAACATATACAAAGGAACTTCACACCTCTGAAAGAACAAAGGAATCTCACTGCCGTGTGAAGACCCATGACGTCACAGGACGCCATGGCAACAGACTCGACACCTTCACCCCTGAGAGAGGAGAAGGTCTTCCCATCACCTCCCAAGGCGAAGGGAGGAGTTAACAGGACTAATGGGGGGATTTAGATAACGGGGAGATGTTACCTTTTTCAATGAGTGGACTCTGATGTCAGCTGTTTCAATGAGTGGTGCCATGTGTGCTTGTATTTAACCAGCGAGCAAAGCAGAGATCTCTCTCTTGCCTTCTGCTAAGCTCTGCACCTGTTGAGATTTGATAGAGGAGCTATTCAATAAAAAACCCTGTTTTTAATTCAAAGCCGCCTCGTTATTTCAGCTCCACTACACCACTCCTTTTTTTTTTTGTATCCTGATGATTTTTCATCATCATTGATGCCAGATAAGGAAACTGTTTGTGTCTGCAATGAGGGAACGTGCACTTAAACACATCCTCCTAACTCTCTAAAGGGCCACCCATGCATTTTTATTACATTTGCAACATTTTACTTATTTATTTGGCTATTTTTTGTGTAGTTGCAATTGTAAAGGAAGTGGGGTAAGTATCTTGATGTAAATGCACTCTGGCTTCTAAGGGAGGGGGGAACTATCTTGCACACTCTTTGGAACACCCTGTCATAACAAACTGGTCTCCATCTCTCTAAACAAAAGAACCAAATGTTTTTCTTCTGGTGGCATTGGATCTAACAAACTCCTGGCAGATCATTTTTATGTCCAGTTTGTCTAGTCTCTCCTTATGGACATTACAGACAACCACATTGTTCAGTCTGTCTTAGAACATAGTAGCCTGAAGCCAACTCTTAAGTCTGCGCAGTGCACTAAAACTCCTCTCAACAAGACTTTGGGTAAATGAGATGAAATATCGCTTTCCATGTTCTGTATGTGATTGTTGAAAACATGGACTGATAAATAACTTAACCGTTCACACATTAAAGGCCAAATGTCACGTAACAGGGTCCTTAAAATGTCTTGAAACTAGATATAAAAGGGAACCGATCTGTTCGGGTCTTGGTGCATATGCTTCAGTAACGCCAGAATATTCGTTAATTTAAAACTGCCGCGCTTGGCCTGACGTTCCTACTCACGGCCCCCAGAATCGCCTGGGGAAGAAGGCGGAAGTGACGAAATAGATTGTACCTTAGTTTGATGTTTGGGGTATCCCGATTGATTGTTTATATGGAGACTGGAAGAGGCACTGCATATTTTTAATACATAGACAGTTTTTTTTCCTTTGTTTGTGGAAGGCAATCACTATTTTTGTTCTTAGTTACCCCTCGTTACCAACGTAACAACGACCAACAATTTTATCCTTAGAAATAAATCATCTATCGTATTGCTGGATGGCACCGTAAAACGGGGCTATAAGGGACGGCTCGGTAATAAGGGACACTTTTCTGGGAAATGTTTTAAATGTAATTCGTGTTGTTACTGTCAAATATTTTAAGGATTCATGGATATTTGACAATAACAACACAACTCAGCATCCTGCTCAAAATAAAAAAAGCAGAATTCTGGATTTGGAAGGCGATTCCTCTCTGTTCCGCAGCCGCAGGACAGTTGTAGTGTGAGGCCATTGTAGCATCATCTCGCTTTGGCTCAGCAACAATTATTTTTCTGCTTAAAGACATTTTTGTTTCATCCAGGAATAATGCAAAGAAACGGATTTTCTTCCCCCAGGCCACAGCTGAAATCCCCTTTTGTTAAAACCAGCCTAAGGAATTTCCCCAATGTCCTGCTCCATTTTATTGCCCCCATAAAACATGCAACAGATCCACACTCAGCTAATTTCCTTAAACTGTGAAAACGCTGGATTTAAACAACTTTAAAGTACATTATTACAAACTCAATTCTAAACCTTCATTCTTTTCAGAACTATGAAAATGCAGATGGACTCTGATGTTTTTGATGTGGAAAATCAATAATGTGTGAAATGCATTAATCTGTGATTATATATATATATATATATATATATATATATATATATATATATATATATATATATATATATATATATATATATATGCATGGTAATGCTAAATGAATGTTTATTCCTGCATGTTGATTCAGAAGCACTGCTTATAAGATACACTAAGGTTAGTTTAGTTATACATAAGAGTGTAACAGTACATTCCAATGTATTTAAAACTGTGTATTCCTGTGGACTGATATCATGTATCAAAGTTTGCCTCTAAAACCATGTGACTCCCACAGCCAATCGCTGCACGACAGCTCTTCACCCCAAAGGACTCCGAACAATAGACTGTTTGTTCATTGGACTAAAAGTTCATCGAGCCCGCCCGCGAAGGACGCTCATTGGCTTAGATTCCGGTCAGGCCGGAATCCCGCGAAACTCAACAGAGCTTATAAAAAGGAGAGAGACTCTTTTTCCAGCCTCTTCTGCTCCGGACACTCTTGGCAGAGCCTCTGTCCGGCTCATCTCCTCCATTGTCTACACACAGCAAGGAAGAACAAAGGACCACATGTCGCTTTTCTGAACACAGAGCAGATAACTCGTAACTTGTAATTTATGTAACTTTGTATTTTCTTTTTCTCTTAAACACCTAGGAATTCCTATTTCTTTGAGCTCAATTCTTAATCGGAGTCAAACTCCAATTTTTATTCATCACTTTCCTTTGTTAAACTTTCTGTAAAACCGCCGTTTGTTTAATTTTAATGTAAACTTTAATCTTGACTTTATTTTTATATTTTTCTTGACCAAGCACCCACCAGAAGCTATAATTTTTATCTAAAGTCCGAAAGTTTTCTTTTCTAATTTGAAATCGGATTAGATATCTTTGAATTATTATCGAAGACCTCTGCAGCCGTTTGTCTACCAGGAAGAAAAGACGCAGCTGAGGAATCAACGTGCAGCTGTTCATCACACGCTGAAGAAGCATCGTCACCGTCTGGCTAGAACCCAGTTACAACTCTGGGTCATACAGCCCAGAATCCAGCCTCCTTCGACCGCTTGAATCTAAAGGTCGAGCTGTGGACCCTTGAAGTATCTGCGGGCAGATATTTCCCCTCACATCCACAAAGTCTTGGGCTGAAGACGGACGACAGAATTAACATCACCAGAAGCACGTGAGCTGTAAAAACTTTAATTCCACTGCTGAATAAACTTCTGAGGCTCGGTAATAATTGTATATCTAATCAGATGCCAATTAAGAAGCCCTTAACATAACTCTTCTTTTCATTAAAATTCCGTTTTTATTTTCTTAAGATTAATTTAGGACTTTTTCATAATTAGCAAACTTTCTCCATAAATTTGCGTTGTTTTTAATAATCTGTTAACTCAAACTGATAGAAATTCATCTCTCAGTTTAACCCTGGTTCCGAAAATATTGACATTGTTAATCTATCATTTACAAGATTGATTTTATGATCAATGAAATTATTTCAATGTCTATTAATCATTTCGTTTAATAAATATTTAAAATTGAGAAGTTGTTGGGAATTTATTTCATTCTGAGTCTGTTTCAAGCCCAGGTATCGAATTCACAAAAAATTTTTGAGACTGATTATTGATTAATTTATTGAGTGATCAAACAGGTATAAAGTGAAATTAAAGATCAAATTGCTTCTTAAAGATAGAAGCTGGTGCCCCTTACGAGTGTTATTAACTTTTCTGATGTATATGAAATGAGATTTGAGCTCAGATTCCAATACATCAATATAAATTAAATAATTCATACCTGATCATATTTATTATTTATTAATATCCATTTTCACATTACATATTTTGATGCCCCGCGTGGAGGCCTGGTTGAACTTGAAACGACTCAAGAATGAAAAATTAACCTGTGTGTGATTTTGGTCAATTTTAATTCACAAAGGTGGTTCATTTGTCTGCAGCCAGTCTATTGTCTCTGTCTCTGTCTCTGTGTCACGAGGGGGAGGGGGTGATTTCGCCCCCCTGATTACTCCTGATAACTGCGCTATATAAGTGCAAGTGCAGGTTAGTTAGTTAGTTAGTTAGTAACTGCTGTGTGTCTGCTGACCAAGGTGGGGGTGAAGACCCCCACTGCACCCTAGTCAGTTTAGTTTTTGTTGTTTAATGCATGCTTAAACGTGATTACACGCTGAATAATTAAAATAGGCCTGGAAACAAAATAGCGAAGAAATGCTATTTGTTTTCCCCATTATTTCAACATCCCACAGGCGAAGCAAACCCTTGGGATTTAATTGAATTAACCATTGTATAAACTTGTTGAATAAAGTTTAGGGAGACCAAAGTTTTCCCGCCTTTGGAAAGCAAGGCGTGGTTTTATGGACTGAAGCTTGAGCGTCCACGTGGCACGTGCACGCTCAGTCGCGCACGTGACCGTCAAGCTGTGCATGAAAACTGCGCATGTGTAGATCGGCTCAGCGACACCATCTTAAGTCTAGGTAGAGTTCCCTGTAGCCGCCATTTTGAGTAGAGATCCTTGACTCCTTGCGACGTCATTGGGTTTCCTCTTCTGGAAGTGCAGACGAAAACTGCCTCCATCTTGTGGTGAAACATAGGGACTGCAATTTTTATTTAAACTTATAATCTTTAAAGACGGTTTATAACCAAATTAAGTAATCAAAGTAACTTCAAAGCAATTCATATTATTCGGAATAAACTAAATTTAACACTAATCCAAACTTTTATGCCAAGAATAAAAGGAAAAGGACCTGTCGGCTTCTGAAAGTTTTTTCTCAGTGGTGAAACCCCACTAACTGCATAGACACCTATAGCAGGAACATACTGTATATAAACACCTCTATTGTATTTAATCACTTATATAACCACATATTATAATCTTTTAAGCTAAAAGCAAACATATTTACACACTTTTAAGCAAAAAGTTACAAACTTTGAAGCTATATGTGTGCTTATTTTGCTGTTTTTAAATGTGATATGGTGTGATTCCCTTCCCACAGAAACCCAGTTTTAGCTTAAGGATTCTAATGCTGATGTTTACTCAAGAGTAGCATTAAAGTAGGATTAATCCTGTGCATTTTAACAAATTTACAGACTTAGTGAATATTTATAATTTTTCCTCTTTCTCAAATTTAGGAAACCACATCAAGCAATTAACACTTAAGAGAGGCTCTAGGCGTTATTTAAACTCATTGTGTCATTTCTGGATTCATGCTTTATCTACAGGAAAAGAAAAACATTTAACCAACCTGCATAATTTTCAAATTTTTCCCAGGATTTAAAAGAAAAGTCAAAAAGGTGCAAACATTGATTATTCTGTAAGTAAGAAATTTATAGATCACAATCAAGAAAGATCACTATTGGCTTCAATCCTAAGAAATCATTGGACACCAAATATTCAAACAATTCACTTGTTTCTAATTTGTAAATATTTTAAACATTAATGCTTCAAATGAAAATAGGCTTTAACAAATAAAACCAAAGGAAAGCCTTAACTTTAAAAGAAAGTGGAAACTTATAATCTTAAATCTTTAAAGCATTTAGCCTCTTTTGCTTTTGGATTTCTTTTGTAAATAAAATCCTCACTTTCAAAGTGACATTCTGCAAAATTCCAAAGCTAGTTATTGATGACAAATTCCAATACTAGACTTTGAAAATCAAAGGAAAGAAGTCAATCCACACCATTGAAATTTCAGTTTTGTTTTGCGAAACAAATTCAATCCAATTTCAATTCAACTTTATTTATCAACATACGGTTTCAACGAACGAATTATTTGAAGCATCACTACATTTCTAAATAATTTCAAAATTCTATTTCCCATCCTGCAAGCCTACAAGTTGAAACAAATTCTAAAGGAACTTCCAACCATCACGGTTGCAAAATAAAACACTCAAGGTTAAACCTTGTTGAACAAATTTAAGAAGAATCAACCAGTTGAATTTTATTTTTAAAAGCTAAATAACAACAACGGTCAAACATGAGTCATCAGACAACCGACCAATTTACCAAACTGGATGACCTTCAAACAACATTGGAAGCATGGACTTCTAATTTAATTTCTAGCTTCACAACACGGGTCAACGAAACACAGCCCGAAGAATTGGAGCAACTCACTGAAGAACTTTTGAATGAACATACTGAAAAACCATCAGAAGGCAAGGACCTCACCAGTGTGTTAGGTAAGTTTGCGCTAACATTAGTCGCAAGATTAAAGGTAGCCGAGAACGAGCTAGCAAATCAACAAACAACGATCTTATCTCTCCAAGAAGAGAACGAGACACTGAAGGAAAATTTGGAACAATCTCAAGAGGAGAATGACAAAACTCAAAACCAACTGGATGAAGCGTTACAAGATTTGAACCGTGCAGAGTCGGAAAAGGAACGGTTGATGCATAACAATGACACGCTTCATCAAGACAACAATGAACTTGAAGATGCCCTTCAAGACACAAAGAAGGAACTCAGAAGAGTTGAAGGTCAACTTGAAAATGTGAAGAAAGACTACAAGGAATGTCAACTGCTCCTAAAGGAAAGGCATGAACACCGGGACACCCACCGCGCTCCCTCGCCCGATTCCCGTTTCGAATACGGACGACCGCGTGGACAGCGTGCGTGTGCCCCTTCAGACCGCGACCTTGACAAGATCGCGCAAAATATCACCAAATTTGATCCAGGACCTACGGGTTCACCTGATGCCAAAGTCTATTTACAGGACATTGATTACTACCTGCGTAAGTATCCTGATGCTACAACAGACGATCGCATCTATCTGATCAAACTAACATCTAACAGGTCAGTGTCAAAATTCATAGACCGACAGCCGACAGACATCAAAGCAGATTACATGCTGCTCCGCAAAGCCATCGAAAAGGAGTTCTCCGATGACTGCCTACAGGCAGGGCTAACCGCAGCCCTAGCCGTGAAGCAAGTACGCTCAGAGCCAACACAAGCCTACTACCAGAGACTCCTACTTGCATATTTTGGATCTCAGAATACACCAGGGATGGAAGAAGACCACAATTTCAAGACCCTCTTCATCCAAAACCTCCATCCCACTGTGAGTCATTACCTGGGAGTTACAGCTAACCCAAGGTCAAACTCAATAAGTCAGCTGAGAGAGTTTGCACACTATGCGTTCCAAAAACAGCAACAAAGTCGCAACAAGCACACTGAGCCTGCCACAGTGCTAGCTATTAGCGATGCATCTAACACCTTGGAGTTGGAAGGAGCTCCTCGCTCTTCTCCACCTCTTACACCGCGAGTACATCAACAGCCGAAGCATTTTTCCAACCAACCTCATCAAGGTCCAAACCACACCAGGTCCTCTGGATATCACTTTGGACCAACTTTGCGAAAACCCGACTACCGTCGTAGCTCATATCCACGGGATAGGTCACGAGAACGCGATACGGACTACCATGATGACAGATACCGATACGAAGACACGCGTAACTGCGACAAATGGTCTCCATCCCATCACAGAAGCTCAGAAGCAGAGACCTATCACAAACCCTGGAAGGAAGAAGAAACTCCTACATTCAGTAGAGAAGCTATTGAAATTGTCCAACACCTCCTAGCAGAGATTCAAAACTACAAAGAGAATAAAACTGCTAACATTCTAGCTATATCAGCTGTGCCAACTCAAAACAAGCGTTCCAAACGAAGGAAACGCAAGAAGAAAATCCCTCATGCAAATGAGGAAGGACCAAAGGACTCAACACAGTCCAGTGCTGTCATGGCAGCCCAACCACAGGTCACAGACCACTCCTCTAACAACGTGTCGCAACTCTGTGTCGAACCATCGGTTCCACAACTCCTATGCGACTTAAACGAGAGGGGGGTGGCACGGAAATTCTACCCTCCACTGATCCTTGAAGACATGGTGTGTCAGGACGCTGTTTTAGACACCGCTGCTGACATCACGCTCATGTCACACACCCTCTTTGACAAACTACGTGTAGCCGCTAACCGCGCTAACAAACATTTGAAACTGGAACCCTGTTCATTAGCTGTGCGACCATATGCGCTTACTAAAACAACCCTGTTGGGCGTATCACTACTAAACATGTCCATTGGACCCATGACCTTGACACATCCGGTCTACGTGTCCAAACTTGACGCCATCCCATTGCTTGTTGGCAAAGACCTACTGAACCGTTTTGAGCCACTGATTGATTTCAAGAACCTCAAACTATGGGCTCAAATGCAACACCCTCACCCATTTGACCCAACAAGGACAACAGAATCACAGTGCTTGGTTCTGAACACTTTAGACACCCCAAGTCTCACACAACTAGCACTGTTGGAACAACTGCAACCGAGTGAAAGCGACCGCCAAGACCAAGGTGAGCACTGTCCACGAGAAGTCAAAAGTCACCTTCAAATACAAGGTCAAGCCAAACACTCAAATGATCTTGAAAACTCAATGGCCGAGCAGAAAACCCCAAACGGCCCTCTTGAAACCCTCGATACCCATGATTCAATGGTGGTGTCACATTTTGAAACCCACCCACCCGCCCATGAGGCCTGCATGGTCACAAGAGCCACACCAACAAGCTCTCTAGACCCTCTAAAACCTCACCTTTTTGCGACAAAGAACCCAACTTTTGCAAACGCAAGGCGCCCAGTCACTCAACCTTGCAACCAAATGATCCATAAAACCGTCAAACACCGATTGGATAAAACGGTACATGCGCTACCCGCATCTAAACCCTATGACATACCAAAACTGATGCCACTTCATACGACACAATCTTCTCTGCAGCTATGCAATGGCACTCCTGATCATGCTTCCGACGAACCATCATCTCCACCGCTCAGTGTTCCTCGAAACCAGAGGGGGGTGATGACTGCCAATGCCCATAACATTCCAGCTGCAGAACACAAAAACGCCAAAACGACATACAAAGCTCCCAAGGCTGTATTTCAAAACCATTCGGACCGAGTCGCTAAACAACAGAAAGCGTACAACGATCAAAAACTCTCGCATGACAAACTGCGAAGGGGGGACAAGATCTTCCACCCCACATTTGTACCACAGACACCTGAAATCAATTTACAGGAAAGGAAAATCACTCCTAAATTCCTGCCCAAGTGGATGAATCCACACATTGTCAACAACAATCTTTGGCCACCCAAGAGCCAAATCCAGGACCCCATTTTCAAATGGGCTCACCAAAATCAGAGTAACCTTTACCAAAACCCCATGGGACTTGTCGGGTACAACACTGTCAAAGTAAGTCCATAAATAAGATCAAAACTTAACCTACGTCTGAGAAATAACTGTAGCTAACTACTAGCCTCAGGTACACTCAGTCAAATTTCTCCAATCAGTTAACTGCATCCAAACCTCCAGAAAGGAAAGGGTATATTAAAACCAAATTAGCCCTTAAACTAAATTTCAAAGACCTCTGTAAAATCTAATAAACTTCAATCAACTTACTATTACCAAATAGTATACACAAGACATTCAACACCATTAGCTTGAGCTAATAATCTTAAAACTCCCATCAAAGGTGAGAAAAACAAGCACAAGGTTTAGAGTTCAATCTCTTAAGCTCTATTCTGTAATTTCCCAGTTTTGGGATCAATAAAGTACATCCATCTAAAAGAAATCATTCCACCTCTAAGAGGAATTTTCATTTGCCAACCAGGTATCTAAAGAAAGATCAACAAGAAGATTAAGATCCAAAACCACTCACTTTTATGTTTGCCAAGATGATGGCCCTCCTGTTTATCAGTTTAGCCATCTGCCTAGCAATCACACCCACTGTTACCCAGTCAGAATTAGGCCAAGCCAAAACGAAAGGTCAAAGATCCTCGGATGGACTCTTAATAACAGCCTCATTGTTAGAGCCTCTAGTTAACCTTAGCATGCCCACTGTTAACTCGGTCAACACCGCTAAACCGAAACGCCAGGTTGTCAAACCACAAATGGTTACCAAAATCTTACAAGACACTGTGTTGGTTTTGAATGCCTGCTCCGAAGCTTCAGTCAAACTCAACAAGGTCTTGAACTCTTTGCTCTTTGTGTTAAAGGTTGACTATGCTCACACACAGCCAATGTCTGTTACCCTCAGAAGTAGCTAGAAACATTAGCTTTTCAGTTAACGCTTTAGCAATGAATATGCTCTCTCATCATATCCTTTTTGCAGTAAATCCAAATTTACTTCTCATTGCCATCCAAAGAATGATAACGACATCCTATGCCCACTCAGTTTTTCTGAACAAAAGCCTCAAACACCCTATGATTTGGACATCTGTGGAACCATGGTTTAGTCTAACTAAACAAATTCAATTGGAACCTCCTTGAGTCACCTCAATATTGATTAGTCCGAATCTACCTCAAATATGAAAAAAATTTATTTTTGCTTTTGACTAAGATTTTTGGATACATGCTTGTGTATATACAAATAACCCTTTTATACTTTATTTAGATTTTATGTACATTTAAACTGTTTTTGAAACCTTGAACAGATATTTTTCAGCAAACCCAAAACATTTATATCAAGTATGTCAAAACCCTCATACTTCTAGTTCATTTTTTTTTGTACCTAGAATTTTTAAGTCTTTACAGGCTTATACAGAACTTTAGTATATCCTAGACAATTATACAATGTTTATATTTGGTCACGCCAAAATTATTTTTGAAATTTCCAGAAGTTTTTTCAGAAAACCAAATTTAAGGACCTACACTTTGGAATAGATACTGTTTACAAGCTTAAGACTTATCGACATCAGAACTTTAGTTCAGCATTTGGATCAAGCCTCGCCAAATTGGGATTTGATGCCTAGGATTGCTATCAACGCTGAATCAGCGTCACCATTGATACCAGAGGGGGGGCTGTAGCATCATCTCGCTTTGGCTCAGCAACAATTATTTTTCTGCTTAAAGACATTTTTGTTTCATCCAGGAATAATGCAAAGAAACGGATTTTCTTCCCCCAGGCCACAGCTGAAATCCCCTTTTGTTAAAACCAGCCTAAGGAATTTCCCCAATGTCCTGCTCCATTTTATTGCCCCCATAAAACATGCAACAGATCCACACTCAGCTAATTTCCTTAAACTGTGAAAACGCTGGATTTAAACAACTTTAAAGTACATTATTACAAACTCAATTCTAAACCTTCATTCTTTTCAGAACTATGAAAATGCAGATGGACTCTAATGTTTTTGATGTGGAAAATCAATAATGTGTGAAATGCATTAATCTGTGATTATATATATATATATATATATATATATATATATATATATATATATATATATATATATATATATATATATATATATATGCATGGTAATGTTAAATGAATGTTTATTCCTGCATGTTGATTCAGAAGCACTGCTTATAAGATACACTAAGGTTAGTTTAGTTATACATAAGAGTGTAACAGTACATTCCAATGTATTTAAAACTGTGTATTCCTGTGGACTGATATCATGTATCAAAGTTTGCCTCTAAAACCATGTGCCTCCCACAGCCAATCGCTGCACGACAGCTCTTCACCCCAAAGGACTCCGAACAATAGACTGTTTGTTCATTGGACTAAAAGTTCATCGAGCCCGCCCGCGAAGGACGCTCATTGGCTTAGATTCCGGTCAGGCCGGAATCCCGCGAAACTCAACAGAGCTTATAAAAAGGAGAGAGACTCTTTTTCCAGCCTCTTCTGCTCCGGACACTCTTGGCAGAGCCTCTGTCCGGCTCATCTCCTCCATTGTCTACACACAGCAAGGAAGAACAAAGGACCACATGTCGCTTTTCTGAACACAGAGCAGATAACTCGTAACTTGTAATTTATGTAACTTTGTATTTTCTTTTTCTCTTAAACACCTAGGAATTCCTATTTCTTTGAGCTCAATTCTTAATCGGAGTCAAACTCCAATTTTTATTAATCACTTTCCTTTGTTAAACTTTCTGTAAAACCGCCATTTGTTTAATTTTAATGTAAACTTTAATCTTGACTTTATTTTTATATTTTTCTTGACCAAGCACCCACCAGAAGCTATAATTTTTATCTAAAGTCCGAAAGTTTTCTTTTCTAATTTGAAATCGGATTAGATATCTTTGAATTATTATCGAAGACCTCTGCAGCCGTTTGTCTACCAGGAAGAAAAGACGCAGCTGAGGAATCAACGTGCAGCTGTTCATCACACGCTGAAGAAGCATCGTCACCGTCTGGCTAGAACCCAGTTACAACTCTGGGTCATACAGCCCAGAATCCAGCCTCCTTCGACCGCTTGAATCTAAAGGTCGAGCTGTGGACCCTTGAAGTATCTGCGGGCAGATATTTCCCCTCACATCCACAAAGTCTTGGGCTGAAGACGGACGACAGAATTAACATCACTAGAAGCACGTGAGCTGTAAAAACTTTAATTCCACTGCTGAATAAACTTCTGAGGCTCGGTAATAATTGTATATCTAATCAGATGCAAATTAAGAAGCCCTTAACATAACTCTTCTTTTCATTAAAATTCCGTTTTTATTTTCTTAAGATTAATTTAGGACTTTTTCATAATTAGCAAACTTTCTCCATAAATTTGCGTTGTTTTTAATAATCTGTTAACTCAAACTGATAGAAATTCATCTCTCAGTTTAACCCTGGTTCCGAAAATATTGACATTGTTAATCTATCATTTACAAGATTGATTTTATGATCAATGAAATTATTTCAATGTCTATTAATCATTTCGTTTAATAAATATTTAAAATTGAGAAGTTGTTGGGAATTTATTTCATTCTGAGTCTGTTTCAAGCCCAGGTATCGAATTCACGAAAATTTTTTGAGACTGGTTATTGATTAATTTATTGAGTGATCAAACAGGTATAAAGTGAAATTAAAGATCAAATTGCTTCTTAAAGATTGAAGCTGGTGCCCCTTACGAGTGTTATTAACTTTTCTGATGTATATGAAATGAGATTTGAGCTCAGATTCCAATACATCAATATAAATTAAATAATTCATACCTGATCATATTTATTATTTATTAATATTCATTTTCATGTTACACCATCAGCCTAATGACTTCTCATTGTAGTGATAATAGCTCACGCTGAGCGATCTGCCCGCCCCGGCCATCAGCCTAATGATTGAGTCCACACTTCTAACTGTAGTGAGAATAGCTCACGCTGAGCGATCTGCCAGCCCCCTAGCTGTGGGGGTCACACACACGACGTGTTCCTCAACACACTCAATAATTTTTTTTCCCGTATATTTTTCTTTTGGGCGTACAGAAATGGCAATACGCCCGTATTTGCTAAAATTGCATTTTCCCCGTATTAAAATACAGCGAAAACATATCACTTGACAGGTATGCGCCTCCATTCTCATTCTGATTTGGTCAGTTTCTTGACGGCAGCGGCTCTCCTCCACTGTAATAACAATGGCTTCCGAAAAATCAATATTTATGGGGCGCCCTCGACAGACCCCCTTCGGCTTCCCAATTCTGGAGGCGATTAATGTCCAATTCAATGACATTTTCCACTGGTTCTGCTCTCTGGTCATCGTCGGAACTGTTGTCATCAGACAAAGCATCTGATTCCGTCTCGGACGGCTCGAACCTGTAAGGTTCTATGCCTCTGTCACTGTCTGAACCACTGACAAAAAAAAGACAAAAAAAGACAAAAAAAAAAGACAAAACTAAACTAATTTGTTCACAATCGCTGTCACTTTCCGTCATGATTGTCCAATGTTGATAAGTGTGAATGTGGATAGGCAGGGCAGCCAGGGTGAAATTTGTGACGTCAAAATCATGGCCGCGGTCTGGATTGGCTGTCACAAGCCAGCGAGCAAGGCGGGGCCTTCGCCTGGTGTATTTTGTGCAATTATGTAAATACGGGTGGGTGACATGGTCTCCGGTATGAATATTTGGTTTAAGCTATGTGTATTTTATCAAAATTCGTTGTCATTTAGAAAAAAAAAATTACGTGACATTTGGCTTTTAAGCTTTCAATGCACTTACTCACTCCATACCACTCTCTGCCTGAGCTGCCTCTCTGTCTGCGTGTGTGTTGGAGCCGCAGCAGCCCCGCCCACAGGGGAGAAACAGATTGGACTAAACCACTGTGAGGATGGGAAGGTGGGGGGGTTCTAATCTTTCAATAGTTATAAATGTCAAACAATGTGTTTTTATGTCACACCATTTGTATTGTGCCTTCAATGAACATTACTATGCTATTCAAATAAAAAAAAAATGTATTTATTTTATTATTTTTTTTGGTGGGGGGGCAACTTTATGGAAGGGGGGGCATGATCCCTGTGTCCCCACAGGGATTTACAACCCTGGGATCCAGCATTGGCTTTTTAAGTAAGAGTTTAATTACAGCAGTTTTAAAAGACTGCGGTATATGGGCAAATGTTAATGAAGAATTGATTATTTGAAGAATAGAGCTACCAATAAATGGGTAGACTTCTTTAAATAACCTGGTAGGAATAGGGTCTAAAAGACAAGTTGAAGGCTTGGATAATGAAATTATTTTATCTAGCTCTAGAAGGTCAATTGGAGTAAACTCATAGAAACAGATATCAGTTGAAGGAGTTGTAGTAGTTAATGTATTTAAGTTAATGGTGGGACGACCCTGACTGATTTTACTTCTGATAGATGAAATTTTATTATTGAAGAAGTTCATAAAATCCTGACTAGTAAGCTCTAAGGGAATGCTAGATTTGACAGTGTCCTGATTCTTTGTCAGCATGGCTACAGTGCTGAAAAGAAACCTGGGATTATTCTTGTTCTCTTATATTAATGCAGAATAATAACTTGTTCTGTCTTTCCTAAGAGATTTTTTTTATATATTCAAAATTGATTTCTCCAAGTCAAATAGATTTCATCTAATTTAGTGGAGCACCATTTTCTTTCTAATTTACGACTGTTATGTTATAAGCTACAAGTTTCTGTGTTGAACCAAGGAATTAGAAATCTCTAATTAGACTTTTTTTTAAAGGGCCACCATGTCTAGGGTCTGATGCAGAGAAGCTGTCACACTATCTACCATGCTATTAATTACAGAAGGAGCAAGCTCTCAATAGCTTATCTCTGTTGTGTTGACACATGGCATAGAGGAAACAATCTGCTTTACTTTGGTAACAGCATCATCTGATAGAAATCTACTATAGTAACATTTTTCTTTAGGAGTCAAATAGTCAGAAATATTAAGATCAAAAGTAAACAGATAATGGTCTGACAGTAAAGGGTTATGAGGAGACACTACCAGATTTGGTATTTCTATGCCATTTGTCAGAACAAGGTCCAACGTGTGGTGGAGATAATTAGTAGAATTTCCTACTTTCTGAAAAAGTATCCAAAGAAAAAAAATATCTGGCAATCTCAGGTGGTGAGCCTGGACCCACGGAGACATCTGGCAAAGCTGCAACTTCCTCGGTGACCCTGGGGGAAAGCTCGGACAGGACAGGTAGAGAAAAAGGGTCAGGGTCACCAGCAGCAGTGGAGTCCGGCGAGGTGAGCTCAGGTGCATCTGACAGCTGCACCCGGCTCTCCTCACCAAGAGCCAGACAAGATTTCTCTAAAATAGACACAAGAAATATGAAGGAGAGCACTTGCCTGAGCTCGAGCTCCACCGCTGTCCAGGACTCTGTCGATCCAAGTGATGGTGTCTTGGGCCCGGCCCTCTGGAGATCCAGCTTGAACTCTGCTGCAGTGGCCCCTGCAGCAGGCATGGTGGTCAGTGCAGTCCTGGGACCCCTCAGCGATGCGTCCCACGGAGGTGGCTCGCCCTGCATGGTGACAAGAGGTCGGCTCCCTGTTGGCGCTGCATCCTGCTTAGCTGAAGCCTGGGGACTCTCCTTAGACGGCACAGGTGTCAGCTCGGTTATAGCACTCTCCCTCTATCCAAAGCGTGGCTGCAGGGCTTGAACAAGGTCCTCCAGGGCCACAGGCTCCTCCAACGTCGGGCGGCAGAAATCTGGGGCCGGCAAATACTCAGGGGTTAAAGGAGGAGACAAGAAGAGAGCAGGTAAGATGTGTGTAGTTGCAGCAGGGGGTGAGGACTCAGAGGACTTCACGGTCTTAGCCTCACCACCGGGATTCAGGCAAGGTAATTCATGTTTTAATGACAGAGAATGAAAAAAAAACACATGATGTTTTCTTCTGCAGCTGGCACGGAATCCGCCCTCTCCGTGGCTGCAGATGTTGTGGGCCCCTCAGAGGAACGTGGAGGAGCCGCCCCTGCAGACTTGGTGATGGGCGGAGCTGAAAAGGAGGCCACCAGTCCTTCAGCAGCTGGAGGAATCGCTGAGGAAGAGGGAGAAAAAGTAGCAGCGGCGAGGTTGACTGACGGGACAGCCGGAGAAGAAAATTCAGAGGGAGAGATTGCTAGGGGAGTTTTCTCGGCGAAGAAGGGGCTGCTGAGGAGGAGGTGGAGGCGTTCTTCCGGTGGTCTGGAGCGGGATTACGATATCGCCGTGGAGCTGATGGAGGCGGAGCAGGAATGGGCGCACTGGAGGCGAAGCAGGGCGTCTTACGCAGAGCGCGCTTCCATATAGGCGCTGGGTTCGGTGGAGACAGCCCCCACGTCAGCCCTGGGAAGGAATGTTGAAGGACTGAGAGCGGGACCAACAAGTCCGTGAACTGGGTACAGTATGTTTCCACAATCCCGGCTGCGCCTCAACTATGGCGGTTGCTGAATCTACGCTCTTTCAGATTTTATTTGGGCTGTGGGAGGCGAGAGCCTCCTCCACAAAGCTCTGGACGAACTCGGCAGCCCACTGCCCCTAGACACGTGGAGATTCGGCTGCCGATCTCCCCTTGGCTGACAGAGGTCGGCGCGCTGGGGACATAATTGCTCCACAGGACAGGTGAGTAAGAACAGAAAAAAAAGGCAAAAATCCACTAACTGCAGCGGCTGGGTCTTTTTACTAGTGGCAGTCTACTGTCATGATTTGCCCCTCAGGGCAGAGAGAGACAGACCCACGCGCCAACTGCAGTTTGTGGTATTTGGTAACAAAAGGCACACAAAGTGCTAGAGTGCGTAAAGCAAAAAATCAAAACAGAAGACAAGGTAAGCTTACAGACTGGATGAACTCAAGACAAAACTCACCAGAGCAGGATTAGGGCTCTGGTGGCGAGGAAGAAGAGATTCTTATTAAGACTGCCACAAGAAAGAAATGAAAAGGCAGTCCCTAAATAGGTCAAAACAAATAACTCAAGTGATGACAGGTGTGGGGTCACATGAGCGGGCAAAAGGAAACAATGATAGATGACTAGGATCAGCTACGAAATAGTGAGAGGAGAGCAGAGAGAGCTGACAGGCCGACGCCCAAATGGAGCACAATCCGGAAACGTCACTTGACAGCTGTCAACCCACAGAAAGAACACAACAGTCCAAAATACAAGGAATAAGATATCAATAAATGCAGATGGATAAATAATTACAAATTGATTTTAAAAAATGAGCGTAAAAAAACTGAAACATAAACAGAAAAATGGAAAACAGTACGAGAATACGAAATCTCAAAAGGCACAAAATACAACAAATATATAAATACAGAGGAAAGTTCACGAGACTGAGCATGGTGAGACCTCCAGTGCTCAGCTCGTGACACTCACTATATGTTTTTAGACCAACGATACAATCAGAATAATGCCATCAATAACAAGAGCATGCGGAGGTGACTGCAATATCCCCTGGCTCAGTTTTCTTTGAAGTTCCCAATGAAAGAGAGCAGTTTTCAGCTTCTACATGTGCATCATCAGTGTATATCAAACCCTGGAACCAAGTTTCAAATCATTTAGAACAAAACTGTAGGAGGAGTTGATGTCACAAGACAGTTACAGTAGCTTTTGTGGAACAGACCGACATTGGCATAACATAACCTTCCTTTGTACCCTTATTAGTACCCTTATTATTCCTTTGTACCAAATTAGTACCCTTCCAAGTACTAATTTATAATTTGTAGTTATACACTGCTCATTGCTCAATGTTCATTAGCACACTGTACATAAGTCTATGCCATCTCAGGTTCCCATCAGTTTGAACAATGCTTATTTGCACACTCTACATAGTGTTATTAGTACTCATTAGTTTTAGTATTTAGTATTACAGTAAGGTGTGTTTAAGGAGTCCTAACTTCCTAATTGTGTGTTGATGTGTGTGTGTTGTTAGCATCCATTAGTATTAGGACTGAGTTACTGTAAGTACTGTGACATGACCTTAGAATTGTTGTTAGTGTGTCATGACCTTAGATTTGTTGTTTCTGTACCTATTACCTTGGCATTCATTCGGAGAGCAAAGTAAGAATTTCATTGCTCAGGAAATGTGTCATGAACCAGGCTTGGGATTCCCCCAAGTTTGGTTCCATGGCATTGTTACCTTTTGGGTTCCATATTTTGTTTCCTTGTTCAGCCATTCTCCTGTCAAGTGCTGACAGGTGATTCCAGTTTGTCATTATCTGTTCCTCTGCCTGCTCAGATTCACACACCCACACTCACGCACACACATGCACACATTCATTCACATAAGCACTCACTCAGTCCAACACACACCCACTCATTCTTACATGCATGCACTCACACACCTGCTTCCACTCAGTCAGCCCACACACTCTATCACACCGGCAATCACTTTGATCATTATGTGCCTTGTTATTTAAGCTCTGTCCTCCCACTTGTGGTTTCCGGATCATTGTTTGCAATGTGTGTTGAACAGTTTGTTTGTGCTGCATCGTACCTCTGTTCATGCTGCCTGTCTTTGTGTTTCGCTAGGGCTAAACTGGGATTGACTTGGACAGTTCAAGCCTTGTGAGTATATTTCATTTCCCTCTGCTGCCCAGTCATGTCTGGATGTGCTTAGGGTTTTCTCTTTGATTAGTTTGGCTATCAGCTACGTCTGATGCTTTATAGTTTCGCTGCTTTGTGAATACTCAACTGTGTGCTATTGAGCGTCCTGGTAGTCATCCATGTTTGCCCCGCATTATTCATCTGTTTGTTTTTGGACTGTTTGTTCACTTTTTGTTAATAAATTCACACAAAATCTTCCTGCACATAGGTTTTTGCCTCTCCTGCCTCAATCAGGCAGGAAATCATAACAGAATGATTGGGCCATTTTAAACCCAGCGGAGGATTTGTGTGTTTTGCTTTTTGTGTTCCCTCATCTTTTTTTCCCTTCATGATGAACTTTTCTGTTTTTTCACTGAGCCTGGAGGAGTGTGCTGTGGCCAAGCATGATGTGGACTTCGCCTCTAGGGCTCATGCCACCCATTCTCCGGAGGTTTTGTTTGCAGTTATTGGACAGTGCAATGGGAGTGATCCAGAAGTGCCCCAGCTTATGGAGATTCCCGGGACTGACGCCGCTTCTCACAATGGTGTGAGAGTCTCGTCAGCGGCTGGGGGGAGGTCGGAGCGAAACGCTTCCCATTCAACCCCGTAAATTGAGGAAGCATACTCAGAAGCTGGAGGCTCGTCATCTTCACCTCGAATCTGAGTCTTCTCCTCCGCGACCTATGGAGGGGAGCAACAGCCCACCACCTGCAGTCAACACCCAGACCCAGGTTGCCAGGCAAGTGTTTTCTCATTCTATTTCTCCTGTTAATGATAAACCTTGTCTGTCATTCGAGAGAGAGACGCAGGTTAAGCAATCACCTGCATTCTCCCTAAGAGCTGCAGCTGTTTAAAACCTCTACTTCCTCTGTGTCTCCTCTGTTCATACCCGAGAGCTTGTCGGATCACCAGAAGGCGGGCCAAGCTTCTCTGATGGCCACGTACCGTGGAGGGATTTCCCCCACTTTGCAGCCTGCCGATTCGTGTTCACCATGTCTAGGAGGAACTCTTAAAGCTCCAGCCCCCAGGGACGCTGCTCCGGCTGTCACGTCAGCTTCCTCCCCAGGGCCGTTGCAGCTGAGGATCCCTCGTCCATGGTGCCTTCATCGTCCACTGGGAGCATGGCCAGTCCTCCCTCAGCCCCGCCCATCATCCAGAGTGCAGGGGTGGTTTCCTCAGACTGTTCTGGGGGGCCCAAGTTCACTAGAGAAGTGGAGGTAGAGGAGTCTGGGCTTGCTGCAACGGAGACCATCATACCCGAGGAGAGCAGGCAAGTGTTTTTTCACTCTTGTTATCCATCAGACAAATTCCCTTTCCTGTCTCCCGGGGGTGAGGCCCAGGTTATGCAGTTCACTGGGCCCTTACTATCCATTGCAGCAATTAATGACTGGTCTACCTTGTCCATATCTCTTTCTCTCGTTCCTGATTGTCCACTGGTCCTGAAGCCTGACCACCAGAGGAGGGAGGAGTCTGCGGCACTGGAAGACATTACCCCAGCCCCGCGGAGTCAAGTTGCGCAGGAAGAGGAAGCTGTGACCGATTCGAAGCCTGTGCCGACCGAGGAGCGTCCTCTGGTTTCGATCAGTGTGGGTCCAGCGCAGTCAGGAACTGCACCTCCAGATTGCACGCCGGGGAAGTTACCCATGTGGGAGCGTTCACTGGAGGTGACTAGGACTGCCATCACCATCTTGCCTTCTGCAGAGGTCCCCACGGCAGAGTTAGCACTGAAGCTGGATCACCGCTAGACCGGGTCCGAGATGTCACCACTCGGCAGATCGTCGGAGTCCTGGATGGTGGTGGAGCTTGAGCTCAGGCAAGTGTTCTATTTTGTCTTTCTCTTTTCAGTTTTGGAGCAACCTTGCCTGACTCTTGGAGAGGAGAGCCAGGTGCAGCCATCCGCTGCATCTGAGCTCGCCCTGCCGGGCTCCGCCGCTGCCGGCAACCCTGACCCCTCTTCCTTTTGTGTCATCTCTGAACTTTCTCCCAGGGTCGCCGGAGAGGTGTCGGCGCCATCAGAGGCCTCCGAGGATCTGGGTCCACCGCCTGAGGTTCCAGCTGCCCACGCCGTTAAGGCCTAGCCGGGGTCCACCGTGGGTGCAGCAGTGGCTCAGCCAGGCCCCACCGTGGGTATAACAATGACCCAGTTGGGGTCCACAGCAGGTGCAACGTTGGTCCAGAAGGGGTCCACCATGGGTGCTGCTGAGCTCCAGCCTGGAGCCACCGCAGGTGCAGCTATATCCCAGACGGGGACCTCCACGGGTGCAACTGAGCCCCAGTCTGGAGTCACCAGGGGTGCAGCCATGTCCCAAGCCGGGACCACCAAGGGTGCAGCCATGTTTACAACTGGGACCACACAGGGTGTCACTGGCCAGCTCGAGGATGCCGAGGCCTTCCCTTCGCTTCCAGAGGCCTCTGGGGTGTTTCTTCCTCCTCTGCCGGGCGCCGTCATGGTCCTTCATCCTCCGCCACCAGTAGCCATGGGGGTTCCTATCCTTCAGCCCGGTCACCCACCTTTAAGCCTCCCGGTGGGTAGGCCACCTCCTCGCTCTCCCCTCCGGTCCTGGTGGCTCAACAATGCTGACCGGCCACCTGAAGAACTTTGTCTCTGGGTCAGGAGGCCCATTTGTTCTGGCAGGCCGCCTGACACTGTTCAGTGGGCCACCTGCTGGGCTTGGGACTCTGGCAGGCCACCCAGTTAGTTTCACCTTGCCATGCCTTTGGCCCAGGACTTTGGTTGGCCCCCTGAACTGTTGGACTCCTTGGTCTGGGGGTCTTTGTCCTAGGGTTTTAGGTTTTTGGGTGGTTTATTTTGGTGTTTGTTTGTGTGGGTCCTGAACGGGGTGTTTTTGTTTGTTCCCTGTTGTTTATTGCAGTCTTGGTGGGGTGGGGGGAATGGGGCGGATGGTTTTCTTTTTTCTGTTTTTGATGGTACTCTAGGGTGTCTGGAATCCACCCCTTGAGAGGGGGGCTCTGTCATGAACTGGGCTTGGGATTACCCCAAATTCGGTTTCACAGCATTTTTCTCTTCCTTTATGTTTTGTGGTTTCTGTTACCTTTTGGGTTTCATATTTTGTTTTCTTGTTCAGCCATGTGGGACCCTCCTCTCCTGTCAAGTGCTGACAGGTGATTCCAATTTGTCATTATCTGTTCCTCTGCCTGCTCAGATTCACACACCCACACTCATGCACACACATGCACACATTCATTCACATATGCACTCACTCAGCCCAACACACACCCATTCATTCCTACATGCATGCACTCACACACCTGTTTCCACTCAGTCAGCCCACACACTCTATCACACTGGCAATCACTCTGATCATTATGTGCCTTGTTATTTAAGCTCTGTCCTCCCACTTGTGGTTTCTGGATCATTGTTTGCACTGTGTGTTGAACAGTTTGTTTGTGCTGCATCGTATCTCTGTTTATTGTGCATGTCTTTGTGTTTCGCTGGGGCTAAACTGGGATTGACTCGGACAGCTCCAGCCTTGTGAGTATATTTCATTTCCCTCTGCTGCCCAGTCATGTCTGGATGTGCTTAGGGTTTTCTCTTTGATTAGTTTGGCTATCAGTTGTGCCTGATGCCTTATAGTTTCGCTGCTTTCTGTATACTCACCTGTGTGCTGTTGAGTGTCCTGGTGGTCATCTATGTTTGCCCCGCATTATTCGTCTGTTTGTTTTTGGACTGTTTGTTCACCTTTTGTTAATAAATTCACACAAAATCTTCCTCCTCATGGGTTTTTTGTCTCTCCTGCCTCAATCAGGCAGGAAATCATGACAAAATTTAACGTTTCTTAACTGTGCACATGATGATAAAGCCTTTGAATCTTGAATCTTTGGTTTCCAACTGACGGGATGAAAAGTAGACACAAGATTCCTAAATTACTGAACAATTCCTTTAGCTTTTTGATTGGGCTTAAAAATTATGACCATAAAACTTTTGAACAGACCTGGTAAAAAATATAGTCATTTGAAAAAAATTAGGACACCCCAATAAATATTCAGTTCTTTATTAAGAAATGTTCACATATCTATGTCAAACCTTATTTTTGTTTTTATTTGCATTTTTTAAACATTTATTTTAATCATTTTAACCTCTTGCACTCCGGGATACCGCGGGCGGTATCCCGGGCGGTCACGTCTCTGTGTCCTAGTGCGTCCTCGTGCATCCTAGTGTGCACTGTGCATCTCAGTGCGCACTGAAAAAAAAAAAAGAAGCTGCATTTCTGTTCTTCCACTACAGACACAGCCGCGAACAGAAAGCCAAAGGAGTGCTTTGATTGGTTTAGATTTGATTGACCTCTCATTCGACTAATAAGAGCCTTGAATTGGGTTTCTGAAACCCTGAAGAACCAATGACTGAAAACCTAGCAAGAAGGACCCGCCTACCAATGGCTGCGAATACAGCGAGCCAATTGAAGCAGAGAAGTTCGATGATTGAAAGTGTGCATCCCGTGCATAAAATCTGTTTTGTGTAAGCCGCTGTGTGTAACGGTAGCGTTCGCCAGTCTTTTTTTATTACTACTGTTCTTATTTGTTTTGAAAAATCGTTCGCCAAAACCGCAATCATGGAAGCGCAAAACCGCAATCATGGAATCATGGTTTGACCGGGTCGCGTGACCAGAACCACGAGTCCATAACAAGCGGACCAGCTTCATGTTCGTCTGACAATCAGGAACAGATGTTCACCAGTGACACTGCTGTTGTGGACAGGTAAGTGTTATAAGCTAAATTATTCTTTATCACTGAAAATAGTAATCAAAATGACTTTTGACTGATCGGTGATTACAACTGTGCGTCATCGCCACTTGACGGACCGATTTTTTGTGCGCCGTGCTCCTCTGTAGCGGGGGAGGGAGTTGTTATCCTCTACATTGCTTTTATTTTAGTATAATTTTTATTGCACTGTAGGTTATTTTTTCTTGTAAAAAAATGAATGAATATTTTTATTGTTTGAATTGTTTGAATTGTTTATTCATGAATGAATAAACAACCCCCCCCCCCACACACACACACACAACAGCCCTGAATGTCACCTTTCATTTGAGCCCAAGGTGAAGCTTCTTTATTGAATCATTCAAAAGTTATAGACGTTTTTCAAAACTGCCATTTGGCACAATTTGACACAGTTCAAAAACGCCTGGGAACAACCTGAGAAAAAAGTTGTGTAATATATTCATTTTTTGTGGTATTGTTACAAAATTTTGACCTCAGCTGGATAATACTTGGTTCTACATTTCTGTTGCATTTTCCAGCCAGTATCTGACAGCTGTGTGTTATTTGCAAGCATTTGTATCTAAAAAAACTGAATAATAATAATAAATAATAATAATAATAATAAAATAACTGAAATCTCCAGCAATGGTTGAAGTCAGCCTCTTATTAAACATTTATTCATTCTGAGTAGCAGTGCGTGGGCTCTAATGAACATGTGAAATAAACCAGACATATGTTTTAGTCTCAAGGGCCATGTGGCTTAATTTATTATTAACTTATGTGTGTATCCATTTTTTATTATTGCTGCTAGTGTGATTGCTAGCCTCCCCTCTTCTGACGGCCGCCTATCAGCACCTCAAGAGGTTCCACCCGTAGCATGCTGACATACTCTTTTTGGTTCCCTGCGGTCTCCTGATTTTAGCCCCTTGATGATTCATTCCCAACTCTGTCACAAACAGGCCCCTAGGGGTGGGAGTTGACCTCTGAGCCACAACAAGACCCAGAACAGCCACTTGGTCCCAAAAGCAGAGGCTGGCTGAAAGGTGGGATCAGGCATCTGCTCTAAGAAGAAGTTGTGCCAACTGATAAAAAACCTGCGAACATATTTATCATGTTACATTGGGTTTGGCCTCTTTCTTAATAGATACATTATCAATATGTCCTCTGTTGTTTGTTGTTGTCATGGTAACTTTTGGAGTCCCCTAGTCGATATATTGTTTAACATGCAAAGGTAAAGTACACATCTAAGCATGAGGCCTTTACTTGTAAAAATGTTTTAAACACAGGTATTTTTGTATGTTGTACGTACGCATGAGAAAGCCCTCAAAGTGACATTTTCAGCTGTGTCACGGAGCAAGTGAGATCAGACCATCCATGCTTGGTCCTGTCAGCAAGACTGATCATCGACACTGTACTGAAGGTGGCATTGATTGCTTGAGTCATGGCGGAGTTTCACCTCAGTGGGATGCTGGCCTCCTGCTGGCTTGGTGTGATTGGTGCTCAGTGGAATCCGTTAGTGGTGGTGCAGAGTGGGAATCCTGCAGACATTATCAAACACTTCACCGTGCATCAATAGCCCACTGACCAGGGTTTAACCATATGTTGAATGTGAATACCAAGATGAATACAAAGCATGGCCTGGACTAAGAGCACAAAAAAGGTCTAACAGCACAATATACATTATTTTTCCCCCTTCATTGCCCTCAGTTCAAATAACACATGGAAATGGATGGTTAAGTAAATGGATTGCTGTTTTCAATATTTATCTTAAATTGTATCTAATAGTAGAGAATACATTGGATTGGGAAAAAAAAACCCAGCCTTTAATGTTATGTTGAATGGATTTTTTTCTAATTACTTTAATTGGTGGTAAAAATACAAGTAAGAAAAGTTGCCAAACATGTATTTAGTAAGAGTAATTACAGTAAGTGTCTATTTTTGACAATTTGTGAGTTGTTTCCCTTAAATTTGTGGCATCTTCTTTTTTCCTTATGAGCCTGTTTCTTCTTCTAATAATACATTTACACTGTTATAATACATTTGGAAGGTTTTTTCTTGTAAACTTATGACATTTCATATTTACTTCTGTTTGACAATATTATTATAAAGCATTCAATGACTTTCAATTGGTATGCAGATGACACACAATTATATTTATCAATGAAGCCAGATGATAGTAATCAATTAATTTTCAATTCAACTTTATTTATATAGCGCCATATCACAACAATAGTCATCTCATAGTGCTTTCAAATGTAGGGGAAACCCCACAATTGCAGAAAGACCCCAGCAATCAGGTGATCCCCTGTGAGCAAGCACATGGCAACGGTGGAGAGGAAAAACTCCCTTTTAACAGGAAGAAACCTCTAGCAGAACCAGGCTCAGGGAGGGGCAGTCATCTGCTGTGACTGGCTGGGGGGTGAGGGGATAGAGAAAATGAAAAGAACAGACATAAAGAGAGCAAACATTGAAGGAGAAGCCAAATACATTATTGGAGGTCACCCGGCTGTCTAAATCTATTAACAGCAAAACAAAAGGAGGGTTAAGAGACACATGATCCCTCCCTAATCGTAGGCTATATTGAAGAGGAAGGTTTTTACCCTATTCTTAAAAACAGAGATAGAGTCTGACTCCCAAACCCAGATTGTTAACTGGTTCCACAGGAAAGGAGCTTGATAGCTGAAGGCTCTGCCTCCCATTGTACTTTTGGAGATTATAGGTATTACAAGTAATCCAGCATTTTGGGAGAGTAGTCCTCTGTTAGGATGATAGGGTAATATCATGTCTTTTATATAAAAAGGGGCCTGATTATTAAGAGTTTTGTAAGTGAGAAGAAAGGTTTTAAACTTAATTCTAAACTCTATGGGAAGCCAATGAAGAGAGGCCAGAACCGGAAAGATATGATCTCTCTTTCTAGTACCCGTTAAAACTCTTGCAGCAGCATTTTGGATCAACTGAAGACTTTTTAAAGATATTTTAGGACAACCTGATAATAACGAGTTACAATAATCTAATCTAGAGCTAACAAAAGCGTGGATCAGTTTCTCAGCATCACTCAGAGACAAGATGCTCCTAATCATGGCAATATTACGCAGATGATAGAAGGCAGTCTTAGAAGCAAATTTAATATGTGAATTAAAAAACATCTTGATCAAAAATAACTCCAAGGTTCCACACAGAACTATTCAGAGAAAGAGTAGCCGCATCCAAATTAAGAGTTTGATTTGGAAAGGTATTTCTAAGGTTTTTTGACCACCACGAATGACTTCAGTCTTATCTGGGTTTAATAGCAGAAAATTGCAAGTCATCCATGCTTTGATTTCCTTAAGACAGGCATCTAACTTGAGTAATTGATAACTCTCAACAGACTTCATTGATAGTTATAATTGTGTGTCATCTGCGTAACAATGAAAATGTATACAGTGTTTTCTAATGATGTTGCCTAATGGAAGCATATATAAACTAAAAACGGTAGGGCCTAACACATCCCTGTGGAACTCCATAACTGAGCTTAGAGTTGGAAGAAAACTCATTATTGATATGAACAAACTGAAGTCTATCGGACAAATAAGATCTAAACCACTGCAGCAAAGTTCCATTTAGTCCAACATAGTGTTATAATCAATCAAGTAGAATATCATGGTCGATGGTATCAAAGGCTGCACTAAGATCTATAAGGACAAGTACAGAAACGAGTCCATTATCAGATGCGATAAGGAGGTCATTAGTGACCTTCACTAAGGCTGTTTCAGCACTATGATGAATTCTGAACCCAAATTGGAACTCTTCAAAAAAACCATTTCCCTGCAAGTGGTCAAATAATTGCGTAGCAACAACTCTTTCTAAGATTTTTGAAATGAAAGGCAGACTAGAGATTGGTCGATAGTTAGCTAAAACTCCTCAATCGAGCATTGGCTTTTTGAGTAACGGTTTAATTACAGCAATTTTCAAAGCCTGCGGTGCATGACCTAAAGTTAAAGAGGAATTGATTATTTGAAGAATATGGCTACCAATAAATGGGAAGACTTTTTTTTAAATAACCTGGTAGGAATAGGGTCTAAAAGACAAGTTGAAGGCTTGGATGAGGAGATTATTTTATCTAACTCTAAAAGGTCAATTGGAGTAAAGTCATCCAAACAGATATCAATTGAAGGAGGTGTAGTAGTTGCTGTACTTAAGTTTATGGTGGGAAGAATCTGACTGTTTTTTTTTATCTCTAATAGATAAAATTTTATGATTGAAAAAGTTCAAAAAGTCCTGTCTAGTAAGCTCTAGGGGGATTTGAGGATTGACAGAGTCCAGACTCTTTGTCAGCCTGGCTACAGTGCTGAAAAGAAACCTGGGATTATTCTTATTCTCTTCTATTAATGCAGAGTAATAACTTGTTCTAGCATTTCTGAGAGACTTTTTTATAAATTAAGAGATGATTTCTCCAAGCTAAATAGATTTCATCTAAATTAGTGGAACATCATTTTCTTTCTAATTAACGAGTCATCTGTTTTAAGCTACGAGTTTCTGTGTTAAACCAAGGGGATTGAAATCTCTGATTGGACTTTTTCTTTTTTAAAGGGGCCACCAAGTCTACAGTCTGATGAAGAGAGGCTGTAACACTATCTACCATGCTATCAATTACAGAAGGAGCAAGCTCTCCATCTTCTATTTCCGTTGTGTTGACACATGGCATAGAGGAAACAATCTGCATAAATTTGGTAACAGCATCATCTGAAAGGCATCTGCTGTAGTGGTATTTTTCTTTAGGAGTCAGATAGTCAGGAATAGTGAAATCAAAGGTTAACAGACAATGGTCTGACAGTACAGGGTTATGAGGAGACACTACCAGATTTTCTATTTCTATGCCATAAGTCAGAACAAGGTCCAATGTGTGGTGGAGATAATGGGAAGAATTTTCTACTTTCTGGGAAAACCCCATTAAGTCTAATATTGAATTGAATGCCTTATTAAGGCAGTCACTATCTACATCAACATGTATATTAAAATCCTCTACTATAATTATTCTATCTGATTTCATCACTAAATCAGGTAAGAATTCAGCAAATTCGGATAAAAACTCTGAGTAGGCTGAGGGAGGATGATAAACTATGGCAAAGAAAATTGGGTTTAAGCTAATATTGCTAACATGACCCATACTGAGGACCAGGCCCTCAAAGGAATTAAAACACTTCTGGGATTATGATAGGTTAGATAACCAGAGGGAGTTGATTCATTTAAACCAACATAATCATCTTGCCCTAGCAAAGTGTCTGTAAGGGATATTAAATCAATCTGATGATCAATTAACATATCATGGACTAGTAGAGACTTGGGAATTAGAGACTTAATATTTAACAAACCGCATTTATTATTATTTTTTTTTAATTATGAGGAGGACGAGAGGCCAATTCATTAAATTTAGAGACTTGATGTTTAATTTGAGTTTTACCAACTTTTTGTTTAATCACTTTGGGATGTTTACACATTATTTTTTTTATGAACTTTGGGGGGAGTAGACAAAGGTTCGCTGAGGGGGAAGACAGGGGCTAAGTTGAGGGGTGGCGGATGAGGAAGAGCTGCCGAAAGGCGTGTATTTATCAAGTTATGTTGTATTTGTCTTGGGTTATAATATTTTGGGTGACGGGAAACAGACATAATCTCTATGGGGTTATAAACTGAAGACTGATCGAAACAGTGAGGAGTATTTGGATTAATAGGATTAATATGAGAAGTGGAAACAAGGAAGGGCTGGTTGGCAGACCTAGGAACTTCGGGGTGAGTTAACGTACCAAATTTCAGTCACTGTACTAAAAAACGCTGAATGGAATAGAACAGATTGTCCCTTAAAGCATGTGTACCAAGTCTATTTGGACGGATGCCATCTGGCCTCATAAATGATGGGCGGTTCCAAAACAGGTTGAAATTGTCTACAAAACCAATGTTAAAAGTAGGACATGTAGAACACAACCAGGTATTAAGGCTGAGAGTTCTGCTAAAATAATTGTAACCTCATCTGAAAGGTGCCTAAGGCCCAGTCTGCTACAGTTCATAAGAGTGGACAGAAGGTTCTTGAAGTCACTCTTTAAGATCTCTGACACTTCATCTGGGATTTTGTTGCATCCAACATGTACAATGACAGTTTTAGCATGGGAGAATTCATTTAATAGGTCAGGGGAAAGACCCTCAATGTCTGACACTTTAGCCCCAGGAAAAAATTTAGTGACACAGTACCTGCTTCTGATGTTCCTCATAATTGAATAACCAATTACCAGTGTTGTCTGGGGGGGCCTTGCCGGTGGCTTCTGAAATGGTGGGTAATTTTGCCGATGTTGTTGTTGTAATGGCAGGGTGATGCACTCTCTTCTTTTTGGAGCTGGTGTATAGTTTGGCTCACCTAAAGTAGTTTTAATCCGGGGCTTGCGGGTTTCGGCTGCTGCTGAAGGAGGAGGGGCGGCCATGGGAGGATGACTGGCGTCCAGGTGGGGAAAATCTTCCAGGGAAAGGATGTCAAATCTGTTTTCCAGTAACAAGGGAAGAGAGGAAGTGCAGCCATGTCTGGTTAATTAACCCAATAAGAGGCATGTCTTAAGGGAATCAGAGTGTGGATTACTTGTAATGTCTTACCATGAAACTCAGATAAGACTGAAGTCATTCTAGTCGGCCCAAAAAACCTTAGAAATTTTTTTCCCAAATCAGACTCTTAGTTTGAATGGGGTTACTCTGTCTCCAAACAGTTCTGTGACGAACCCTGTGTAAGGATCCTGACCTGCCCTGTGTGTCTGTCTCCCTCTTTTCCTGCTGATTAGCACTCTCCCTGCAGCCCAGATCATCACCTATTGCTAATCAAAGGAGCCCTTCATAAGGAAAGCTCTCTCACTGCTCTGTCTGGTCACGTCAGACTCTGCACCTGTCTGTATCCTTGCTCTGCCAACATTATTGAACTTTTTCATGCCTGTCGTGTTTGACCTCTGCTTGCCCTAGACCCAGCTACCTGTCTCACACCTTGTGCCCCTGCTTGTCTGTTTACTACTGTCATGTTTTGACCCCCCATCAGCTCTCGGACTTCAGACCTCACATCACGGACTTGGATTTGGATATTCCTGGATTTGTGCACATCATCACTCCCCACAAGTAAGTCACTTTACCACCATTTGTATATCACTGCTCCCTGCACCAGCTCCTCTGCACTCCGGCCTGGCCAGCCTGTCTCCAGCACTTCGCCCACAGCATTCCCCATAGCACCTCTGCGCTCTCACTGCTGACAACCAGCTCCCCAGCCTGGAGAATCTTGACCCTGTTCCAGCTGTTCTCCTCGGAAAAGCCTGTAAGAATAACTCAGTATTATATTCTCATCCATACCTGTTTAGTGTTACTTATCCCTGTCTCTGCTCTCCCCTACAGGGTTGCCAGATCCTCATCACACATAATCATCATTATTATTGCACAATTATTGTAATAAAGATTATTGTCTCTGTACTTACCATCTCCTTCCTTGTTGCATTTAAGTCTAACCCAGCTAACCTTATCACCCTTGAGTTATTTTTTATCATGATTTGTCCTTTAATTCACATACTAAACTTGTTTCTAAGACTGCCTTTTATCATTTGACTAATATTGCCATGATTAGAAACATCTTGTCTCAGAGTGATGCTGAGAAACTAATCCATGCTTTTGTGAGCTCTAGATTAGATTATTGTAACCCTTTATTATCAGGTCAAATAGGTTCATTTTGTCTTCTTTAAATTATTTATCTTTTGTTCATACAAAAGAAAAAAAAATAGAAAGGAGATGTATTTACCTTCTTTACATGTTTCGACTGTACACTTCAGCCTTTGTCAGAAGAGTCAGCTGATTGCTGCCAGGTGACATTTATCAGCTGATTTTCGTAGGCGGGGCCAGCACAGCAGATCTGTCAGATCCACCGAGCCGGCCCCGCCTACCGCCATCAGATGGTCTCTGGAGAATGTGGTCCCAGGTGTGGGAAAGAATAATGGCCCCCTCATCTCGGTTCATGGTGTCTTTTCCCCGCTTCCTGATCTCTATGGCCTCCTTGATCCAGCGTTTGTGTCTGTTGCTCTCCGATCCAATATTCTTTGCGTTGTCCCAGTCCATGATGTGATTATTTCTTTTGCAGTGATCTGATATTGCTGATTTTAATGTTTCTTGTTCTGCCTTTTCTTTTTGTGATCTTGTGAGTCGTCCTTGTGTTTCCTTCCCACATTCCTTCTGGTGTTCTTTTTTTCTTGTGGTGAATGGTCTTCCAGTTTCTCCAATGTAGGTTTTATTGCATGATCTGCATGATATTTCATATATTACATTGCATTTTTTTGTCTTGTTCTATTCTGTCCTTAGGGTGTACTAATAACTGTCTTAATTTTTTGTGTGGTTTGACTGCTGTGTTTATTTTGTATTTTTTCATGATCCTTTGAATTGGTTCCGTGATCCCTCGTATGTATAGTATAGTTATGGTGTCCTTGTTTTTGATTTCGGCTTTTGTTCTGTGTCTTATTTCCTGTTTATTTTCTTTGTTTTTGACTTGCTGTTTCCCTTTGTTTATGGCCCATACTGGATATTGGCAGCATATAAGAGCATGTTTTATGTGGTTTTCCTCCTCCTGTCTGTCTTCTTGATCTGTGATGATGGTGGCTCGTTCATATAACGTCCTGATGACTGATAGCTTGTGTGCTGTGGGGTGTTCCGATGTCCATAGTAGGTATTGATCTGTGTGGGTTGGTTTCCTGTAGACTGTGATTTTTATGCTGCCGTCATCGTTGTGGTGGATTTTCATGTCCAGAAAGGCTATGGTGCCATTTTCCTCCTCTTCGTGTGTGAATTTTATGTTCCCAGCGCTGTCCGTGCTGTTCAGATGGTCAGTGAGTTCTTGCGTGTGTCCTTTCCTTATTTTTTCCAGAATGTCATCCACGTATCTCTTCCAAAGGGTGGGTTTGCATTGTGTAGGTGCTGTGTTAATGGCTTTGTTTTCCAGATCCTCCATGAAAAAAATGCTCATGATGGCAGATAGTGGGTCTCCCATTGCAAATCCTTCTTTTTGTCTGTAAATTTTTCCTCTGAATTGAAAGTAGGTGGATTTTGCAACAAACTGTAATAATTTGGATATGTCGTGAACTGTGAGATTTGTGCATCTTTTTAGGGTACTGTCATTACTGAGGCGTTCTTGCACTATATGTAGTGTGACGTCAACAGGTGTCTTTGTGAATAATGAAATGATGTCATGTGAAATGAGGATCTCGTCTGATTTTATTTTCATATCTTTGAGTTCTTGTGCCAGCTCTTTTGAGTTTTTGCAGTGGAAATCTGATAGTCCAAGGAGGGGTTTGATGATTTCAACCAGGGCTTTTGATAAATTGTATGTAACTGATCCAATACTGTCTATTATTTGCATTCAGAGCTCACTCAGCGCACCAACACCGCGCTGAGTGAGTCTCGTGATGGAGGAATAAAACATCTTAAACCTTCGGCTTGCCGTGTCTGCCTGCACTTATTTTTTCCTCCACAGTGGTGACCTGACGTGAATGGACTGTCTCTCCCTTCTGCCGCGCTGTGGACTATTTTTTCCTTTATTATCAGGCTGTCCTAAAATGTCTCCAAAGTCTTCATTTGAGCCAAAATGCTGCAGCTAGACTTTTAAGAAGTACTAAAAAGAGAGATCATATCTCTTTTATTCTGGCCTTCCTTCACTGGTTTCCGATAGAATTTAGAATTATGTTTAAAATCCTGCTCCTCAATTCCAAAGCTCTGAATGATCAGGCCCCTTGTTATTTAAAATATCTGATACTACCTTATCATCCTAAGAGAGCACTACACTCTCAAAATGCAGGATTACTTGTAATACCTAGAATCTCTAAAAGTACAATGGGAGAAAGAGCTTTCAGTTTTCAGGCTTCTTTCTTATGGAACCCACTGTCAATCTTGATTCAGGAGTCAGACTCGATATCTGTTTTTTAAGAAAAGGGTTAATGCTTTCCTTTTTGACATAGCCTGTAGTTAGGGTTGATCAGGTGCCCCTAAACATTCCCTTAGTTATGCTGCCAGTAGATTTAGACAGCTGGGGGACTTTGCATGATGCACTGGGCATCACTCCGTTCTTCACTCTCAATGAAATGTGTTTGCTGGTCATTAACATCTGTTCTCTCCAATAGATTGAGTCCCCATCGTGCTGTTTGCTCTCTATATGTCTGTTGTTTTCTTCTTCTTCTTTATCCCCTCACCCCCCAGCCAGTCACAGCAGATGACTCTCCCCTCCCTCAGCCTGGTTCTGCCCGAGGTTTCTTCCAGCAAAAAGGGAGTTGTTCCTCTCCACAGTCACCAAGTGCTGCTCACAGGGGATTGCCTGATTGTCAGAGTCTTTCCCTACAGTTTGACAGTGCTATGCGGTGACTGTCAGATGACTGCCCCTCCCTGAGCCTGGTTCTGCTGGAGGTTTCTTCCTGTTAAAAGGGAGTTTTTCCTCTCCACCGTCGCCAAGTGCTTGCTCACAGGGGATCGCCTGATTGCTGGGGTCTTTCTGCAACTGTGGGGCTCCTCCCTACAGTTGATAGTGCTATGAGATGACTGTTGTTGTGAAATGGCGCTATATAAATAAAGTTGAATTGAATTGAATGAAATGGTGCTACAAGGGGCGCTGAAATGTTCATAGGCTGAAAAGTTCCTAGTGGTCAAATCTGACCAAATGTGGTTTATTTTTCAACATAGTCTCCCCTTCGGTCCACATATTCTGCCATCGGTGTTGCAGCACTTGGATCCCTGCTGTTGAAAAATAAACCACATTTGGTCAAATCTAACCACTTTGAACTTTTCAGCGCCACCCCCCCCCCCCCCGACACCGCCTCCCCCCACCGTATATAAATAAAGTTGAATTGAACTGAGCTGAATTTTCCTTGCAAAAGAATTTGCATTTTACAAATTTATGGATTTTTTTCCTTATAAATTTGGGTTTTGTTATAAATTGCCTTTGTTCACATAAATTTGTAAAACTCTTTCATGTAAAATTTTGTAATAAATTACTTTTTCACAAATTTTTAGCTTTTTACTCCTGTACATATTCAGTCTTTTATTTTTATATCTGCAATTTTTCCTCACTTTGATATGAGGAAGATGAAATATAAAATGTCCGCATGTGTACGTACATAATCCAAATCATTTAAAGAGGTAGTAATCGATTCAATATTTGCAGAGCATGAACAATAAATCTGCGGTGAAAAAAAACGAGCACTCAAATGAAATTATTGAAATTAAAAGTAACTCAAATGACAGAATCAAATGTACTTGAGTATAAGTTCTTCAAAAATCTACTGAAGTAAGAGTAAAACGTATCCTGCAATAAAACTAGTGACAAAAGACATTTTTTTTGAAACAGTTACTTCAGTACATACACTGGAGTAAATGTAAGTCATTATTACCCACCTGTGATCTTGAAGTGCTTTATGCAAACAGCAGAAAAATATCCTTGATTATGTAGTCAACACTAAACTACTAGGTGCTAAACAACATAGAGCTGAGACAGATGTTCTCCAGATGCTGGTGTCATTAACAGTGTGTCTGGTCTGACAGAGTTGATCACTCTCTGTGTGGGAGGAAGCTCCAGTGGACTGAATATAACCAGAGGGAAGACAGCTTGCATAGCTGATGCTCATTATTCTAAACATCCCTGTTTTTGTGTGAGTGGCTGCTGAATGGTACGCCGTAAAACTGAAGTTAATTGTCACGTTGTAAACCCCCGGCAAGCATACTTGCAGTCAACATTATGCACACTGTTCACCTTTCTACTGTCATCCCCACTTCTATTGGCTTTCTCATTGTACTCAGTGTGATTTATATATATATATATATATATATATATATTTGCCTTACAGCAAGGCCTCTGTCCTCTTTTTGCTCACAGAATGATAAGGGATGACAGTGTAATCTCTGTTATATTAACCACTGGTGACCTCACATTATGTAGGGTTAAGTGAAACTTGATCAGTTCCCCAGCAACATCAGTATCAGTGTCTTTGAGGGGGTCAGCACACTCCTAACTGCTGTCCCAGTCATGTGACAACCAACAAGAAGCGGTCATTGATTTTTCTGCCCCTTGACACTTGCTGAAAGGAGAATCCTGCCCTTTTGTAATTGTATTGGCACGTTGCTTTGCTGCTTTTCAAAAGGATATCAACAAGCACATGGCCCTTAGCAGTGAATGGCTCCTATGACATGAACATGAATATGCATAGAGTATTCAGACTCAGCTGACCCTGTAAACAGTAATCGCCTCAAGGAAAAACTGAAAATAACAGTGGAGAGGTTCAGCTTTGCACATGCGTGCATATATGTATACCCATAGCAATTTTAAGGTAAACTCATTTGCATTTTCCTAAGAATAAAACCACAAGTGATCATTACAAGACCTCCTCCCAGTTAGTTTGCCAGAACAAAATGAGGAACAGGAACAGAGAATTGCATCACAACCAGAAATGAGAATTAACATTTGCTTGCCTTCACCATCCAAGCTGTAATAGGAAACAACCCAATAAGAAAGCACACAAAATTTAAATTCCAAAGATAAAAGATACACAATGTTGCTTTTAACCAACAATTTACTCTATGTCAGAATTCGGGAAATTTCAAAGCGTAGTTTTGATTATTCACTTAAAGAAATACAAAATAAATGTTTCCAGTCACTGTCAAATGAAAACAATGTAGTTGTTTGGGATTATTCTAAACTCAGCTCCATGACTCCCCTGTTTGTCCTTATTGGTTTATTGTGCTATTTTTCATGTGCTCCTTGCCGCCCTCGTTGTCCTTGTTATCATTTTTATCTGTTTCCTGCATTTAGGTCTTGTTTACCATTTCTCAGTGGTGTTTTGATTTCTGTAGTTTCTGCTATGGGTTCTCAAGGTTGTCTTTATGTTTGGTTTCCCCTTTGACGGCAGTCTGGGCTGTCAGTTTGTGTGGGCATGCGCTGCTGCTTGTCAAACTGCCAGCTGCCCCTCCCTCACCTGTTTACCAGCAGCCGCTCATCCTCCTCAGTATTCCCAGCTGTGTGTCATTGTCTGTCTTCCTTGCTCAGTTTACCCACATCTGCCCCTAATCATTAATCAGCTGTTCCCCTTTATATAGTAGTTCACTCGCTATAGCTTTGTCACCAGCTAAATGTCAGTTTACTCTGGGTTATAAGGACTGATTCCCTTCTCCCCACCAGAGCCCTACCGCTCTGGTGAGCCTCTTTGTGTTACTTGTTTGTTCATCGTGTGTTGCTCTTGCACTTGTGTTTTGTGCCTCAATAAATTCACAAACTCACAGCACAACGATCTGATTGTCTTTCCCCTCCGTGCGCTGCATAAAGGCGCACGTTCATGACAGTAGCCGGTGACCAATGTTCAATCCAGCTGCTGTGAGTTTGTGTAATGTTCACCCTTGCGTTTTTTACACCCACCTGTTTTTTGGCGCACCATGTCCCACCTGGACAAAGTGGAGCAGCGGGAGGTGTGTTTTTTTGGAGTGTATCCTGATGCAGACGCAGGCCTCCCTTTCTCCCAAGATGGTCCGGGAGGGTCGGGACAGCGTGGCACAGGTAATGGAGGCATTCCCCAGCCAATGAAGTAACCAAGAGGCGATGGATGTGCTCCGCTCCATTTACTCCCTGCCGCGTGATGAACCTGAGGAAGAACTCCCGACACCGGAGCCATCTCTTACAAAGAGGAAGCACTCACGCTGTTTGAAGCCTTCAGCCTCTCTCACTGCAGCTCTGCCTCCTCCACCTGTGTTTTGGCCCACTCCATCAGACGAGGAACTGGAGGATTGAAAACGGCTGTTGGAAGCTGAAACGGACCACCTCTTGGAGGTGAAGCGGTGGCTACTCCCAGATTTAATCCATGAAATGGAGAAATGCTTTCCTTGTGAGCCGAAGCTGGAGCAGGTGACCAAGAGTGCTCAGACGCGATGCCTCTTTTCCTAAATGAGCCGACATCTCCTTCCCCCGCTCGTCGCCGCCGCCACACCAGGAAATCTCGGCAGAGGGGCTTCACCATTTGCCCAGCAACCCCTCCCTTTCAGGGGGAAGAAGATTCTGCTGCAGAATCCTCTCAGCCTCCCGGGGAGACGGAGCACGACCTCGGGTCGAGAGCTGATGTCATCACTCCCTAGGAATTCAGGCAAGTTCTTATACACTCACTCACTCTTTCCTCTGAAATAACTTGCCTGATTCCTGAGGTGGAGGCTCAGATTTCACAGCCTGCTGAGTCTCCATCACCAGCTGTCATTACCGCTATCCATCTGTGTCTCCTGTCTCCCCCACATCTCTGTCGGTCCTGGGAGGAGGTTTCCAGACTATGGAGGAGCCAGAGGTTGTTGAGGGGTCCACTCCACAAAGACGGCGTCGTCCTGGACGGGTCCGCCGCAGGAGGCTGCATCCCTCATCTACAACCATCCCTATTCTGTGGGGGGACCCCGGGTCTGTCATGACACGGAGGAGGCTGTGTGGTCTCCTGATGCAGCAGATGATGCCATACACCAGGAGAACAGGCAAGTACAGACTCATTCTATGCTAATTATTGATGAATTGTCTTGCCTGCCTCCTGGTAAAGAGACTCAGATTATACAGTCCCCTAAGTGTTCTTTGCCTGCTGCAGAGGACAAATTTTCACCTATCCTTTCCATCTCTCCTCCTCCCACTTCTGAGTGTTCATCGGCCCTGGAACTCGACCATCAGATGATGGAAGAGCCCGCGGTGAAAGAAGGCTCCATCCCAGCTCCGCAGGTCCCATACGGGCAGAGGGAGGACGCTGAACCCAAGCCCGTCATGCCGAGTCCAGTCCCTATGCTGATTCGCACCCAAGCTGCTATGCTGGATGAGTCTCCTGCATTGACCACTATGCCTGGGGCCTAAGGGACTGACACCACCATCACGCCTGCTGCAGGGACTGCTGCAGCAGAGTCACCCATCAAGCACGACCTCCTGGAGGCCAGGCCCAAGATGTCGTCCCCGGGATCAAAGGAGTTCTGGACGGCGGTGGAGCTTAAGTCCAGGCAAGTGTTCTCATTTGTTTCTCTCCCTATTGAAGTGGAGCAATCTCATCTGGCTCTTGGTGAGGAGAGTCGGGTGGAGCCCTCAGCCACATCCGAACTCACCTCGCCGGGCTCCGCCGCCACTGGAGACCCTAACCATTTTTCCTCTCCTATCACTCCTGAGCCTTCACCTAGGGTCACCGGAGAGGATCCACCACTGCCAGCAGTCTCTGTGGAGCTGGTCCAACCTACCGATGATGACGGAAGTTCAGCTTCCCTGGTGGAGGTCGACGAGGGGGGTCCGCCTCAACCTGAGACCTCCGTGGGTGCAGAGCCTCTTCAGTCTGAAGACCCATCGCTACCTGGATCATCGGAGTCCTGGACGGCGGTGGAGGCCGAGTTCAGGCAAGTGCGCTCTTTAGTCTCTCTCCTACCCGTGTTAGAGCTATCATGCCTGACTCTTGGTGAGGAGAGCCAGGGGCAGCTAAGCGCTGTACCCGGGCTCACCTCGCCGGGCTCTGCCGCTGCCGGTGACCCTGACCCTGTCTCTTTTTGTTCTGCTTCCAAGCTCCTTCCCAGGGTCGCCGGAGGGCGGCCAACACCACCTGAGGCCGTTGAAGATCCAGGTTTGTCGCTCAAGGTCACTGTGGGCTCAGCATCCCTTGCTGTGGAGGTCATCATGGGTGCTGCCAAGTTCCATGCTTGGACCACCGCAGATGAAGTCGAGTCCCAAGCTGGGACCACTGTGGGTGCAGCTATGTCCCAGACCGGGACAACTTGCGGGTGCAGCCATGGCCGAACCGTGGTCCACTGCAGGTGCAGCTGTGGCCCAGCTGGGGTCCACTGCTGGTGCAGCTGAGTCCCAAGCGGGGACCGCTGTGGGTGCTACCGTCCTACTTACCGAAGCCATTGAAGGCGCCGTTCCTTCTCCTCCTTGACCAGACGTCATCATGGTTCCTCCCTGCTCATCAGCAGACATTGTTGTGATTCCTCTGTCCTCGTCACCAGACGCCGTCGTGGTTCCCCTGTCCTCGTCACCAGACACTATCGTGGTTCCTCTGTGTTAATCACCAGACGCCGTTGTGGTTCCTCTCTTCTCATCACCAGTTGCCGTCGTGGGTCTTTTCTTCCCGCTGCCAGTCGACACCGGGGCTCCCCATCCTCAGTTCTCCTTCCTGGTTGTGGCTCTCCCTGTGGGGCAGCTGCCTCTCGGGCCGCCTCGCCTATCTTGGGGGCTGAAAGACTCAGGCCGGCCGCCTGATAAACTGCGCTGTTTGGTTGGGTGGTCAGTTTTTCCTGGTAGGCCACCTGACTCCTTCCACTGGGCTGTCCAACTGGCCTGAAACTGTGGTAGGCCACCTGACTGGGCGTGCCATTACATCTGCTGGGCCTGGGACACTGGGCGGCCTCCTGATCCTGCTCGCCTCTGGACTTGGGGGGCTTGGTGTGTGTTTTTCTGGTGTGGGCCCTGTGTAAGGTTGTTCTTTGTTCCCTCCTGACCTCTTCCCCCCCCCCACCCTCCCTGGGTAGATTGTGGTAGTTTCCGCTGGGAAGGGGGGGGGGGGGGGGGTCTTATTTTTCCTGATGTCACGTTGGGTGTCTGGTGTCCACCATTTGGGGGGGAGGGTCTCTCATGTGCTGAGTTTGGGATTTTTCTAAACTCAGCTCCATGACTCCCCTGTTTGTCCTTATTGGATTATTATGCTATTATTTTTCATGTACTCCTTGCCGCCCTCGTTGTCCTTGTTATCATTTTTATCTGTTTCCTGCATTTAGGTCTTGCTTACCATTTCTCTGTGGTGTTTTGATTTCTGTAGTTTCTGCTATGGGTTCTCAAGGTTGTCTTTATATTTGGTTTCCCCTTTGACGGCAGTCTGGGCTGTCAGTCTGTGTGGGCATGTCCTGCTGCTTGTCAAACTGCCAGCAGCTCCTCCCTCACCTGTTTACCAGCAGCCGCTCATCCTCCTCATTATTCCCAGCTGTGTGTCATTGTCTGTCTTCGTTGCTCAGTTTACCTACATCTGCCCCTAATCATTAATCAGCTGTTCCCCTTTATATAGTAATTCATTCGCTATATCTTTGTCACCGGCTAAACGTCAGTTTAGTCTGGGTTGTAAAGACTGATTTCCTTCTCCCCACCAGAGCCCTTCCACTCTGGTGAGCCTCTTTGTAAGTGTTACTTGTTTGTTCATTGTGTGTTTCTCTTGCACTTGTGTTTTGTTCTTCAATAAATTCACAAACTCACAGTACAGCGATTGGATTGTCTTTTTCCTCCATGCACTGCGTAAAGGCGCACGTTCATGACAGTTATATTCAATAAAGCAGAATGACACAAGGAACAAGTATTGAACACTCAAAGAAAACAAGGTGCTAAAATGCATAGAAAGCCAAGAAACTAGCCGAAATCTATCAGAATTTAGGAAGCCATCTCTTATCACAGCAAATTAATGTCAGCTGGTTAAGTCCTGACTGATAGCTTTTAAAATGGTGAATGGCATTCACTTATATAGCACTTTTTTCTCATCTCAGGATAATCAAAGCATTTTACAGATTCTGCTGTCCACACATTTACACATTGATGGTGGTGGAGCTGCCATGCACCAGTACTGGCCTGACCCATCAGGAGCAAGTGGATGTTCAGAGTCTTGCTCAAGGACATTTCAACATGCAGACTGCAAACAGAGTGGGAATCAAAATATTGATCTTCCGATCAGTAGTCGGCCACACGACACCTGTGCCAAAGCCACCCCACATTTAAAAAGGTCTGGGAATATCAGATTGTCACACCACAAAGAACTCATGATGGGGAGAAGCAAAGATATAATGATGGCATTGGTTGGTGGTTCTAAACTGCTGAATGTTCCGGTCAGCACTGTCGGAGCCATCATTCATAAGTGGAAAGAGCATCGTTTTACCATATACTGGCCACGACCAGGAGCTCCTCGCAAGATTGCTGATAGAGGAGTCAAAAGAACTATCAGAAGAGTTATCCAAGAGCCAAAGACCACTTACAGAGAGCTCCAGAAAGACCTGGAGTTCGCAGGAACTGCTGTTTCAAAGAAAACAATAAGTAATGCACTCAACCAACATGGGCTTTATGCCTGCTAGCCTCGCAAGACTCCACTGCTGAAGAAAAAGCATGTTGAAGCTTGTTTAAAATTTGTTGCACAACATTTGGACAAGCCAATAAAATACTGGGAGAATATAGTCTGCTCAGATGAGAACACAGCATGTTTGGAGGAGAAATGGCACTTCACATCCCATCATGGTGTGGGGGTGTTTTTCAGCACATGGTACAAACAGACTTCATATAATTGAAGGAAAGATGAATGGACAAATGAACAGAGACATCCTTGATAAGAATTTCTTGCCATCTGCCAAGATGCTGAAGATGAATCAAGGGTGGATATTTCAGCAAGACAATGATCCCAAACACGCAACCAAGGAAACTCTCATCTGGCTCCAGAGAAGGAAAACAAAGCTGCAAGAATGGCTCAGTCAGTCATCTGACCTGAATCCAATTGAAAATCTATGGAACAAACTGAAGATCAAAGTTCATATAGAAGGCATCCACAGAATCTTCAAGATTTGACTTGTGTGGAAGAATGGGCTAAAATCACTCCTGAGCAATGCCTGTGCATAGTTTCTCCATACATGAGGTTTCTGGAAGCTGTTATTACCAATAAAGGCTTTTCTACTTAACATTAAATGAATTTCACCAAGCATGTTCCATACTTATTCCCTGTGTCATTCCACTTCAATTAATGGTCTTCAACTCCCACCTCCGGAAGAACTTCAACCACATTCCGAGGTAGTCTGGAGATATGGAGTCTGAATTGGCCATGTTCTCCACCTCCATTGTTGAAGCGGCTGCCCAGAGCTGCGGCCACAAGGTCATCGGGCATCTCGGGGTGGCAACCCCTGAACCAAGTGGTGGACACCGGTGGTGAGGTGGGCCATTAAGCTGAAGAAGGAGTCCTATCAAGCTTGGTTGGCTTGTGGGACTCCCGAAGCAGCTGAGGTGTACCGGCAGGCCAAGCGGAGTGCAGCTCGGGTGGTTGCTAAAGCAAAAACTCGGGTATGGGAGGAGTTCAGTGAGGCCATGGAACAAGACTTTCGGTCGGCCTCGAAGAGATTTTGGCAAACTGTCCGGCGGTTCAGGAGGGGGAAGCAGCTCCCTGTCCACACTGTGTATGGTGCAGATAGGGAGCTGATGACTTTGACTGTGGATAATGTTGGGCGGTGGAAGGAATACTTTGAGGATCTAATCAATCCCAATGGTACGCTTTCCACAGAGGAAACGGGGCTTGAGGACGAGGAGGACGACTCGCCTATCACAAGGGCTGAGGTCACCATGGTGGTTAAAAATCTCTTTGGTGGCCAGGTCCCGGGGGGTGGACAAGATTTGCCCTGAGTACCTCAAGGAGCTGGATGTTGTAGAGCTGTCATGGTTGATATGCCTCTGCAACATTGTGTGGAGGTCCGGACCAGTGCCTTTGGCATGGCAAACCGGAGTGGTGGTTCCTCTATTCAAAAAAGAGGACCGGAGGGTGTTCTCAAACTTTAGAGGGATCACACTCCTCAGCCTCCTTGGGAAGGTCTATGCCAAGGCACTGGAGAGGAGAGTCTAGCTGTTGGTTGAACCTCAGATTCAAGAGGAGCAATGTGGTTTTCGTCCTGACCATGGCACATCAGACCAGCTCTGTGCCCTCTCGAGAATCCTCGAGGGTTTATGGGAGTTTGCCCAACCAGTTTACATGTGTTTTGTGGACTTGGAAAAGGCATTCGACCATGTCCCTTGTGGTTTTTTGTGGGTGTGCTTCGGGAGTATGGGGTATCGGGCTTGTTATTACAAGCTATTCGGTCTCTTTACGACCATTGTGAGAGCTTGGTTCATATTGCCAACACTCAGTCGGACTCATTCCCAGTGAGAGTTGGACTCCGCCAGGGCTGCCCTTTGTCACTGATCCTGTTCATAATTTTTATGGACAGGATTTCTAGGCGCAGCCAGGGACCAGAGGGTGTCATGCTTGGTGACCACAGGATCTCATCTCTGTTGTTTGCAGATGATGTTGTCCTGCTGGCTTCATCCAGCAATTACCTATAGGTCTTACTGTGACGGTTTGCCGCTGAGTGTGAAGCTGCTGTGATGAGAAACAGCATCTCCAAGTCCGAGTCCATGGTCCTCAGCTGGAAAAAGGAGGATTGCCCTCTCCGGGTTGGGGACAAGTCCCTGCCCCTAGTGGAGGAGTTTAAGTATCTTGGGGTCTTATTCACAAGTGAGGGGAGAATGGACCGAGAGACTGACAGACGGATCTGAGCAGCATCTGCAGTGATGCGGGCGTTGTACCGGTCTGTTGTTGTGAAGAGGGAGCTAAGCTCTAAGGCAAAGCTGTCGATTTACCAGTCAATCTACATTCCTACCCTCACCTATGGTCATGAGCTTTGGGTAATGACCGAAAGAATGAGATTGCGGATACAAGCGGCTGAAATAAGCTTTCTTCATAGGATTGCTGGACTCACCCTCAGAGAAAGGGTGAGGAGCTCAGTCATCCAGGAGAGGCTTAGAGTAGAACCGCTGCTCCTCCACATTGAAAGGAGCCAGTTGAGGTGGTATGGGCATCTGATCAGGATGCCTCCTGGACGCCTCCCACTTGACGTGTTTCGGACACGTCCCTCTGGGAGGAGACCCCAGGGCAGACCCAGGACTCACTGGAGAGACTTTGTCTCCCAGCTGGTCTGGGAACACCTTGGTAGCTTCCCTGAAGCGCTGGAGCAGGTGGCTGGGGAAAGGGAAGTCTGGGCTTCTCTGCTTTAACTGCTGCCTCCACAACCCGGACCTTGGGGGAAAGTGGAAGAAGATGGATGGATGGATTTTTTGGGAACACAGTTTCCTTGATTTCTTTGCATGTATGGATTACACAACAAAACCCCAATTCTGGGGAAGTTAGTCCTTATTTCAGCAAGACAATGCCAGGCCACATTCTGCACATGTAACAACGGTGTGGCTTCATAGAAAAAAAGTGTTGGTACTAGGCTGCCCTTCCTGAAATCCACACCTGTCTCCCATTGAAACTGTGTGGAGTATTATGAGATGCAAAATCCAACCGTGAAGACCCCTGGCTGTTAAGCAAATGAAGTCATACATCAAGCAAGAATGGAAAAGAATTCCACCATCAAAACTTCAACAATTGGTGTCCTCATTTCCTAAATGGTTATTGAGGAAAGGTGATGTAACACAAAACATGACCCTGTCCCAGCATTTTTGGAATGTGTGGCAAGAATCAGCTTCAAAATGAGTGAATATTTTCAAAACAATCTATTAAGTTTATCAGTTTGAACATTAAATATCTTGTCTTTGAGGTGTATTCAGTTGACTATAGGTTGAACAGGATTTTTGTATTTTCTTTTTATTTATGTTTTACACAGTGTTCCAACTTCACTGGAACTGGGGTTTGTATAAAAATTAAACATGAGGAGGGAAGCACAGACATACTGGCCGAGATTCACCTTATTCACTGATATTGGACATCTGCAAATAAGATATCAACTATAGCTGATGTTTTTCTTTTTTTGTTTGTTTGTTTTGCTGTGCTCCAGCTGTGACACACTGATTTGGCCCTGAGAAAAAAGGAAAAAAAAAAAAAAAAAAAAAAACTCTACTACAGCTGCAAATTCCAGAAATATCCAGCACTGAACAATGTTTAAGCATTTTAATTCCTTTTTTTAAATCTATGTATATTTGTTTGTCTTACTGACATTGAAGATAAAATAGATGAAAACACACACACACACACACACACACACACACACACACACACAAAACCTATTGGTATCTCCTATCTGCTACTGGCTAACTTAATATTTTAAGCAATGGTCTTGGTACTGGCCCAAATTTTCCATCTTTGCACCCTAACAATAGGCTATATTTCTTAAAGCATACTTAGTGCTCTGGACTGCCATAATGCAATATATTTATCTCCTCAACTTAAATGAAATCCTTGTGTACATTAGATCCCATATTAAGTTTCATCTCACATTAGTCTTTCTGTTTGCTCTACCTTTTCACTAAACAATAAAACATTAATGAAAACATTCTAGGTATGTTTTTCTGTCGACATAACCTTTTACAGACAGAAAGCTGAGAAATCATGCAATGATACTTAAATGAGACAAGAATTGTTAAAGTTCCTTAGGGTTCCATATAATATTATTCCAGTTAAATGTGTTATTATGGGTTACATGAAACAACAATTTTAATTTAGCTGTGACCATATTCCAGGGTAGATGTAGGGGGACAGGTTAATACTTGTTGTGTGTCCGCTGGTGTTGCTGATTTGAGTAACAGGAAGTCTCCATTCATTTTCTTTTTTTAATCATACTTTATTACATTTTTATTCAAAACTCACACTGTGGAAAGAACAAGCCCAGTATAGTCTCAATCTTAATCACCATACTCATATTGTTTACAAACTTCTGAGTGAGAATTAACAATCAGTGTATTCTATTCATAAGAGGGTGAAAATCCAATCAAGGAAAAAAAAAATCAAGCCCATAACAATTTAACAGAATTTTTTAATTTATTTATAGACTTGCTGTGGTGGGTTACATTTTACCTGAAAATGGATACATGTTGATTTTTCTCAGAGAGACAGTTGTATGTTCCACAACTGAAAAGCGGCCTATGGTCTATCAGCTTTGCTCAGCCAAGTTGACAGGCTATTTCTTAGTCACTGCAGTAATTTTGTCAGAATATCATGGAATAAACAGAGACACAATTAGCAGCATCTTCTAGAATCAGATGGTAGTCTGTAGGATGACTTTGGAAAGCAATAAGAGGACGAGCGTGAAGGCAGAGCCAAAGATTAAGTGGAGGAAGTTACAGAAGGAAAAAGTTACAGAGTTCAGGAAGGAGTTGAAATAGGCTCTGGGTGGTAGGGAAGAATTACCAGATGACTGGTGAAGTACAGCAAAAGTATTGGGCGAAAAAGGGAGAAAGGTATGTGGTGTATCCTCTGGACAGAGGAAGGAAGACAAGGAGACTTGGAGGTGGAATGAAGAGGTACAGGAAAGTATTCAGAGGAAAATGTTGGCAAAGAAAAAGTGGAATAGTCAGGGAGATGAAAAAAGTAGACATGAGTATTTGGAGTCTAGGCGCATGACAAAGAGAGAGGTGGCAAAAGCAAAGGAAAAGGCATATAGTGAGTTGTATGAGAGGCTGGACACTAAGGAAGGAGAAAAGAACTTGTTTCAATTAGCTAGACAGAGAGATGAAGCTGGAAAGGATGTGCAGCAGGTTAGGTTGATTAAGGACAGAAATAGTACTAAGAAGTGAAGAGAGTGTGTTGAGAAGGTGGAAGGAATACTCCGAGGAGCTGATAAATTAAGAAAATAAGAGAGAGAGAAGGATGGATGAAGGAATGATGGTTAAACAGGAAGTTCAGCGGATTAGCAAGGTGGAAGTGATGGCAGCTATGAAGAGGGTGAAGAATGGAAAGGCAGTTGGTCCAGATGGCATAGCTGTGAAGGTAACGAGGTGTTTAGGAGAGACAGCAGTGGACTTTTTAACAAGATTGTTTAACCCCTTGCACTCTGGTCAATTTCCCTAAAAACGCCAAAAAAATAACGTACCCAAAGTAAATCAAAAGCTGTTCATCAACCCTTTGCAGCATCTTCATGGGGTTGGTCTCATTTAAAAGAAAACACTTAGAATTTTTTGGCAAAACAGTCATAATCTCTCTAAGTGCTCCTGCCACTGAGTAACAGTCATCTAAACATACTGAACTTGAAGAAAATAAAGTTCGCCTGGGTGTTTTTTTGGATACAAATGCTTGCAAATAACACACAGCTTCACATCTGGGCTGGAAAATGCAACAGAAATGTAGAACCAAGTGTTATCCAGCTGAGGTAAAATTTTTGTAACAATACCGCAAAAAATGAATATATTACACAGCTTTTTGCTTAGGTTGCTCCCAGGCGTTTTTGAACTGTGCCAAATTGTGCCAAATGGCACAGTTTGGAAAAACGTCTGTAACTTCTGAATGATTCAATATAGAAGCTTCATCTTGGGCTCTAATGAAAGGTGAAGGGCTGTGTGTGTATGGGGGGGGGGGTTGTTTATTCATTCATGAATGAATGAATGAACAAACAAGCCCCCACACACAAATAAGCATGCCACGTAAAAAATGTGTGGGTTTTTTTTTACAAGAAAAAATATCTGTAATAAAATATATACAATAAAATAACTGTAATGTAGAAGATAACAACTCCCACCCCCCTCCCCCCCCGCTACAGAGGATGGACATCGCCCATCGCTACATGACGGAAAGCGGGGACGGTGCACCACGGTCTAATACGCACAGTTATACTAAAATATCTGCAATAATATCTGCAATCCGCTACAGAAGAGTAGCGGGGGGGGGAGGCGTTCACGGTCCGGACGGGTCCAGTCGACGGGTCCATGGGTCTGGTCCGTGCGCCGCGGTCTTAATGTTGCGATGACGCACAGTTGTAATTTACCGATCAGTCAAAAGTCATTTTTGATTACAATTTTCAGGGATAAAGAATAATTTAGCTTATAACACTTACCTGTCCACAACAGCAGTGTCGCTGGCGAACTTCTCTTCCTCATTGTCAGACTAACATGACGCTGGTCCGCTTGTTACGGACTCGTGGTTCTGGTCACGCAACCCGGTCAAACCATAATTCCATTATTGTGGTTTTGCGCTTCCATGATTGTGGTTTTGGCGAACGATTTTTCAAAACAAATAAGAACAGTAGTCAGAAAAAAAGAATGGCGAACACCTGTGTGTCACCCAGCCTTCGTCGTTGGCCTCCATCGGTCTATGATGACCATGGAAGAGAATCCTAAACGTCTACTCTGCTGGGACAGCACTGCCTGTGGCTGAACAGGCCGATGTGTGAATGGCAGTCCCTGTCACACAGGTCGCACTTGTGGGTGGTCTCCGTGCTGCTGGGTCTGTGGTGGTTCTTCCTGCGGGTCCTTTTTTCATCTGCTGCAGCAGTCAGTCTCTCTTCACCCAGCCTTACACAAAACAGATTTTGCAAGGGACGTACGCTTTCGAACTTCTGTGCTTCAATTGGCTCGCTGCATTCACAGCCGTTGGTAGGCGGGTCCTTCTTGCTAGGTTTTCAGTCATTGGTTCTTCAAGGTTTCAGAAACCCAATTCAAGGCTCTTATTAGTCGAATGAGAGGTCAATCACATCTAAACCAATCAAAGCACTCCTTTGGCTTTCTGTTCGCGGCTGTGTCTGTAGTGGAAGAATGTAAATGCAGCTTTTTTTTCCAGTGCGCAATAGGACGCACAGTGAGGGTGCCCTCGTGCGCTCTAGGACGCAGAGACGTGTCCGCCCGCGGTACACCAGAATGCAAGAGGTTAACACAATCTTGGAGAGTAAGAGGATGGCTCAGGACTGGAGAAGAAATTTTTTGGTACTGTGGCGGAAGAATAATAGGCGGCGAACTGAGAGTTTTTGAGGGTGTTTATTTATTATTCATCCCGCCATCATAGAACTCACTCCAGCCCTGTGCAGGCGGGCTGGAGCGGGTCCTCAGGCTCTCGTGAGGAGAAACAGAATGCGTGTCATCAGAAGCAGTTGTCAGAGAGAGAGAGTTACAGAGCAATGCAGTTTTATGCCCAGTTACAGACAATACATGAAAGGCATGGGACATTTGCATCACAGTGAGAGCAGGAAGCATGAACGTTTGCATTTGAGTCATACATATCAACCGCGGAACTGGCAGGAAGAAGCTAGACAAAGAGCGGCTGCCTATTGATCTCAATACACACATCACATTGTTCTACTAATTGCTCCAGCTGAGCGCTCTGCTTGTCCCAGTCTGTTGTGGGGGTTACCCATACACTCCCCCCCAGAGGGCTCAGCGGGAAGCTGAGGCCTGGATAGTCCGGCTTTGGGAGCGAGCTGCGGGGGAAAGCTTGCTGCAGGCGGCGGTGGAGGGAGGGGGGGTGGGGGTAGCAAGTGCCGGTCCGGGATGGCGAAATTGTCTGGGCCGCGCAAAAATTGCCCGTGGATCTGCGATGTTGAGGGGCTGTCCCGTTGAACATGCGGAGGTCCACAGCAGCTGTAAGAAGAAAAAATTAGTCACTGACTCCTCTCGCGGCCATGAAGAAAAAAAGGAGCTGCAGCAGTGAGGGACTTGGCATGTTGACTTTAGGTGCGCGCGCAGCCCTAAAGTCCTTGGGGAAAGCTGACGGCTGAATTCCCTTGTGCGCCGTGGCTGAGACCATTAGAAAATCCTGTGAGTGAGCTGCGTGCATGCTTCAGGTGTGTGAGCAGCCCTGAAGGTTCTGTGTGCAGCGGCGAAGGACGATGGCGGTCTGTGTGGAGCCGGTATTGTCCCGTGCATGGTGTGCTGTCCTCATAACCCCCTGGAGTGCATGCAGGGTTCGGTGCATGGCAGGTCCGCTGTAGAGGCGAGTCAGGGTCAGGGAGCTTGCTGGAGATCAGCGTCGTCGGCGCCGATGGTCATCCCTGTAAGCTGTTGCGTCGTTCGCTGTGTCGGGTCGTGATGCGTTCAGGTTCACACGCTGCATTCTCCGTCGGCCCTGGAGGTCGCCGTCGTGGAGAGAGGACGAGGTGCGTGCGCTCTCGTGTGGAGGAGCTGTGAGAGCGGCCGGTCCCAGCGTGGATGTGCAGATCTCAGGCGTGCAGATCTCACCATGAAGCTTTCTGCAGCTTTCCCGGTCGTGGGTGATCTCCGGAGAGTTTCGCCTGGTGGTGGCTCTGCGTCGAGGTCTCCCTGTAGCAGAAGGGAGGGCAGATCATTTGCGTCAGGCTGCTGCGTTCGCTTGTCGTCGGAGAGTCACCGCCGGGGGCTGCCAGCGTGTTCTTTCTCGGGGTGACCAATGTGGCGGAATGGAATAATAGGCAGCAAACTGAGAGTTTTTGAGGGAGTTTATTAATCATACCGCCATCATTGAACTCACTCCAGCCCTGTGCAGGTGGGCTGCAGCGGGTCCTCAGGCTCTCGTGAGGAGACACAGAATGCATGTCGTCAGAAGCAGTTGTCAGAGAGAGAGAGTTACAGAGCAATGCAGTTTTATACCCAGTTACAGACAATACGTGAAAGGCATGGGACATTTGCATCACAGTGAGAGCAGGAAGCATGAACGTTTGCATTTGAGTCATACATATCAACCACGGAACTGGCAGGAAGAAGCTAGACAAAGGGCGGCTGCCTATTGATCTCAATACACACATCACATTGTTCTACTAATTGCTCCAGCTGAGCGCTCTGCTTGTCCCAGTCTGTTGTGGGGGTTACCCATAGTACCAATTTTCAAGAGCAAAGGTGATGCCAGAGCTGTAGTAACTACAGAGCCATAAAGTTTATCAGTTACACTATCAAGATGTGGAAAAGAGGTGTTGAAGATAGGGTAAGAAGAGAGGTGAGAATCAGTGAGCAGCAGTACGGTTACATGCTAAGAAAGAGTCCTACAAATGCAATGCTTGTTCTAAGAGTGTTGATAGAGAAGTATAGAGAAGGTCAGAAGGAGTTACGCTGTGTCTGTGAATCTAGAGAAAGCAGATGATAGGGTGCCAAGAGAGGAAGTGTGGTACTGTATGAGGAAGTCAGGAGTAGCAGAGAAGTATGTGAGGGTGGTGCAAGACATGTTTGAGGACAGCAAGATGGTGGTGAGGTGTGCTGTAGGAGTGACCGATAGATTTAAGGTGGTGGTGGGATTACATTAGGGATTAGCTCTGAGACCCTTCTTGTGTGCCATGGTGATAGACAGGCTGACAGACGAAGTCAGGCAGGAGTCTCCGGGGACCATGATGTTTGCAGATGACATTGTGATCTGTAGTGAGAGTAGGGAGCAGGTGGAAGAGAACCTGGAGAGGTGGAGGTATGCTCTGGAGAGAAGAGGAATGAAAGTTAGCAGAACCAAGACAGAATACATGAGTGGGAATGAGAGGGAGGCAGGTGTAATGGTGAAGATGGAAGGAGTAGAGGTAGTGAAGGTAGATGAGTTTTAATACTTGGTGTCAACCATCCAAAGCAATGGAAAATGCAAAAGACAGGTGAAGAAGAGAGTGTGGGCAGGGTGGAGTGGGTGGAGACGGATGTCAGGGGTGATCTGTAACAGAAGGATAGCAGCAAGAGTGAAAGGGAAGATTTACAAGACAGTAGTGAGACCTGCTATGATGCATGATTTGGAGACTGGCACTGACAAAACGGCAGGAGGTGGAGCTGAAGGTTTTAGAGTTGAAGATGCTAAGATTCTCATTGGGAGTGACTAGGAGAGACAAAATTAGAAATGAATTTATCAGAGGGACAGCTCAGGTTGAGCGGTTTGGAGTCAAAGTAAGAGAGGCAAGGTTGAGATGGTTTGGACATGTGCAGAGGAGGAGGGATAGTGGATATATTGGACAGAGAATGTTGAAGATGGAGCTGCCAGGCAGGAGGAAAAGAGGAAGACCACAGAGAAGATTCATGGATGAAGTGATGGAGGGCATGGAGAGGGTTGGTGTTATAGAGAAAGATGAAGTGATTGGGTGACATGGAGGCAGATGATCTGCTGTGGAGACCTCTAAAGTGAGCAGCTGGAAGAAGAAGAAGAAGAAGAAGAAGAAGAAGAAGAAGAAGAAGAAGAAGAAGAAGAAGAAGAAGAAGAAGAAGAAGAAGATTTTCCAGAGTCTTGATTTTTTTTTTTTTTTTATTTTAAGAAAAAGGCCTGGACTAACTGACAGCAAAGAATGAACAAAACATCTCTATAAATAATAAATGCAGCAGTCCTGCTCAGCAGTGTATTGCATTTAGTTCTATAAAGGAAAAAGCTTGAAGTTTGATAGATGGGAGTAAACTAAAGCGTAGCTTGGTTACATGCTCAATAAGGACCAAGAGGATTTGCATTCATGAGTCCAGGTGAGGGTGACTGCCAGTAAGCACCACATTAGAAGCTTGTCTTTTTTTTTTTTTTTTTTTTTGGTCATACTGATGTTAACCAGCTGGCAGAGGATTACAGGGTTTTTTTCTTTCATTAAGAACATGTACCTTTTGATACCACCTGTTTTTCCTTAAAATCATAGTTAAAGTGGATATATTATGACATTTTCAGTTTTGTGGTGCTTTTGTTCTTGAATTTGGGTATTTGGAGTGGCTATCTATGCAAAAACTCTCTTAAGCTGATGTACAGCTTGTGTCATAGTGTTGGGAGTCAGGCATAACAAAGTAACAAAATTACAAAGTTAGGCATTACTGTAACGCCACTACTTTTGCAGGAATTTGTTGTGTAACAAAAGTACTGTTTAAAAATCCAGTAATGCTTTACAGTTACTGAAATTTAAACAGATTTGTTACTGTTTACTTGTTTTATTCATGTATATATAAATATGGATATATATTTTTTTGTGCAAATGGATATACAAACTCACCCTATCGTAGGTGAGATGCAGAGATCACTCAACCTATCATAAAAGACTGTGAATCCTCATCAGTCTGAGCGGAGGAAGAGATGAAGCAACTTTGTTTTTGTGGAAATTAATAGACACATTATTTTTCCTTTCTCGCAGTTAAGGACAAAAGTATATTGGTGGGTTGCAAGTGAAGTGCCGGTTGAGACCTACCACAATCTTTTGAAGCTACCAATTAAATAGCAACAAAGCTCGTGCTAAGGAACGACTAGCTATCTGGACAGTTTGTGACCCAGCAAGTACTAAACCGACTGACTACCAGATACATCGTTAAAGCCTGAAGACATTAGATCAAAAGTCACTTTTCATCAGACACCTGAGACTGTGAGACGCTGAAGTCAAAAAGCATTTACATGCTACCAAGAAAAGATTATTCAAAAATGGATTCTGATCTCCAAAAGACATTTGAGGAACTGGATCACGTCTCTGTCACAGCAGACATTTGGACTGTGGATAATGAACGTTTTCTTTGGATCACTGCACATTGAATGAATCCAATTCATCCAAAGTATAAAGGTCAGATAAACATGGACAGTTTTATGTCCCACACACTGACACGTGCAGCAATACCACCATAAAAAATTGTCTGTGAAGTTTTGTTTGAAGCAGTCTGTTTTCTGGCTGCCATTAATAATAATGAGCCCGTAATGTAATTCATTATTAATAGACTAGCACTGAATGGCATGATGTATATCCAGTTATAAATTACCTGCCTCCTTTGCATCCAGTTTGTTTTTACAATATATGGTTATGGTAGATCAAGGAAGATTTATCACAAATGTACATAAAACAATATTTAAGAATAGAATAGGCTTTATTGTCATTGTACAGTTATACAGTTCAACAAAATTGTGTGAGCTCCACCAGGCTACTGCACAATAAAGTAAGAGAGAAGGATTAGATAAAACACAGTTATAGAACACACGATTAAACCCACGACTGAAAATAGAAATAAACATAGCCCAGAATTATGGAAATATACACATGTATGGTAGTGGCTTTGCCGGTGGAACTATGCACACACAATTGAACACATGATTGAATAAAATGGCCCAAGGATTATGGAAAACATGCATAGCTATAGTAGTGGCTTCAGGGATGGGTCAATTTACATGAAAGTGCGGAGTGCAAAGACAGATGTGTTATTGTGATGATTAAAAACGTCCTCAGTTCTGTGTATGTGAGCGTTCAGAGGGGAGGGGTGGGGCTTCTGACTGTTTGCAGTTCGGATGGCCCACGGGAAGAAACCGTTTGTCAGTCTGGAGGTGTGGGACCTGATTGATCTGAACGGTCAACCAGAGGATATGTCCTCCAGGGAGGGCAAAGGGCTGCAGATGATTTTTTTGTGCGGTGTTGATGACCCTATGCACAGCCTTCTTGTTCTCAGCCATGGTGCTGATGTACCACACACCCAGGCAGTAGGTGAGCACGCTCTCCACGGAGCAGCGGTAGAAGGCAAGCAGCAGCTTCTGGTCCAGGTTGTTCTTCCTCAGGACACAGAAGAAGTGCAGCCGCTGCTGGGCTTTTTTATAAGGGCCCTGCCGTTGACAGCCCAGGAGAAGTTAGAGGAGGTGTGGGTGACCAGAAACATGAAGGAGGGGATGTTTCCACACAGTCTCCATTCATGGGGGTGGGTTCCTCTCTGTTCTTCCTGAAGTCCAGTATGAGTTCTTTGGTTTCTTGGATGTTCAGTTTCAGGTTGTTTGTTTGGCACCACAACAGCAGATTCTCTACGTCCGCCATGTATGCCTTCTCCTTGTCATCAGTGATGAGCCCAACCAAGGTGGTGTCGTCCACATACTTCACGATGATGGTGGTTGGGTGGGTTGGAATACAGTCAAAGCTGTACAGGGAGTACAGTAGAGAGCTTAGCACATAGCCTTGGGGGAGCCAGTGCTGAGAGAGAGTGTGGAGGAGAGGAAGGGGCCAAGTCTGACTGTTTGTGGGCAATTGGTGAGAAAGATTTTTATCTAGGAGCAGGTGGTGGTAATGGTAAATGGCGTTCACTTACAGTATATAGCACTTTTCTTCTCATCTAGGATGACCAAAGCGCTTTACAGATCCTGCAATCCACCCATTCACACACACATTCACACACTGATGGCGGCAGAGCTGCCATACACACAGGCACTAACCAGGCCACCAGGAGCAACTGGGGGTTCAATGTCTTGCTCAAGGACACTTCGACAAGAGGACAGCAGACAGAGCGGGAATCAAACCCATGACCCTCCGATCAGTAGTCGGGCACACTACACCTGCGCCACCGCTGCCCCGTGGTGGGGGTCTGGAGGACATGCAGGTTATTGATCAGGATGTCTAGGATGATGGTGTTGAAAGCTGAGCTGTAGTCCACAAAGAGCATCCTCATTTAGCTCCTTGGATTCTCCAGGTGGCTCAGTGCTCTGTGGAGAGTGGTGGTGATGGCATCTTCCATAGGCCAGTTCTTCCCGTAGGTGAAATGGTGGGGGTCAAAGGAGGGGGGAAGACAGTCCCTGATGTGCTGGGACACCAGGCACTCAAAACACTTCATGACTAAAGACGTGATTGCTGTGGGTCTGTTGTTGTTCAGGCTGTCAATTGCAAACTTTTTGGGGATGAGATGATGGTGGAACCCTTGAGGCAGGAGGGGATGGTGGCGTGCGTCAGGGAGAGGTTGAACAGCTTGGTGAGGATACCTGTCAGCTGGTCTGTACATGTTTTGACCACCAGTCCTGGGATGCCATCAGGACCAGCAGCTCTGCGGGGGTTCACTGCTCTCAGTTACCTCCTTACCTCGTGCAGTTGTAGAGAGAGAGGGGAGGGAGGAGGGAGGGGGAGATAGGGGAAGGAGGGGAGAGAGGGGAAGGGGGTGAGTTTGGGGGGCGGTGTGCTCAAACCAGGCAAGCTCCTCTGCCAGAGTGAGGCTGCTGTCTGATGCAGAGGGACCCTGACCCCTGTAGTTGGTGAGTGCCTGGATGCCTCTCCACATCTGTCGAGGATTGTTGTCTGTGAGGAAGCCCTCCACTTTCCTCATATAGGCATTCTTAGAAAGTTGTATGCCTCTCCTCGGTTTGGCTCTGGCAGTGCTGCACAGAAAGCTGTCCCTCTGTCTGAAGGCTGAGTTGTGGGCTCTGATAAGAGCCTGGACTTCACTGGTCATCCAGGGTTTGCGGTTTGGAACGATCCAGATGTGTCTGGTGACTGTCACATTTTCTACACAGCATTTAATGTAGAAGAGGACAGACTCAGTGTAGGGGTCCAGGTCCTGCTGTTCAAAGATGCTCCAATCAGTGCAGGCAGAGCAGTCCTGTAGCTGGAGGAGAGCATTTTCAGGCCAGGTTTGAATTGTTTGTTTGATTGGGGAGGATCTTTTCCTGAAGGGGGTATAGGCAGGTATTAGAAGCAGAGAGAGATGGTCTGATTGTCTAAGGCGGGGGAGGGGGGTGGCTATGTAGGCATGCTTAATGTTGCTGTAAACATGATCCAGTCTTCTTTCCCCTCTTGTGGGACACTTAACATGTTGGTGGAATTTGGGGAGTCCAGTCTTTAAGCATGTTTTTTTTTTTTTTTTTTTTAAATCCCCTGCAGTAATGTGGACTGCATCGGGATGATCTCTTTGCTTCCTACTGACAATGTGCTGGAGGTGGTTGAGTGCGAAGCTAGCGTCTGGGGGAACGTAAACAGCTGAAACAATTACTGAATTTAGCTCGCGGGGAAAATAAAAAGGCCTGCACAGGAAGGACATGGTCTCTAAGTGCGGTGAACAGTGGCTTTGAATTATTCTGCTGTTATTACACCAAATGTGAAGCACATAAGCACAGAGCCCACAACCTCTACCCTTTCCAGAATCAGCGCTGTGGTCAAAACGGTGTGTAGTTCGGCAGGGTAATTCCACAGCGGCATCTGGAATACTTGGATTTAGCCATGACTCAGTCACAATCAGAATACAACAGTCCTGGATGTACCAATTGTAGGTGCTGTCCGATCACAGCTCATCCATTTTATTGGTGAGGGATCTGATGTTGGTGAGAAAAATTGATGGTAATGGTGGTTTGGTGCATAATTTGCACAGCTGGGCGTGGAGGCAAGCCCTGTAGCCTTGTTTCTGCTTTCTCTATGATCATCTGCGCCGTTTGCAGGGCCCAAGAACAGCTGAAGAAAAACAGCCCCAAAGCATGATGCTGCCGCTAACATGTTTCACTGTAGGTATGGTGTTCTTTTGGTGATGAGCAGTGTTGTGTTTGCACCACATATACCTTTTGGAATTATTGCCAAAAAGTAAAATCTTGGTTTCATTGGACCACAGCACATTTTCCCACATGAGTTTGGGAGATTTCAAATGTGTTTTTGCAAAATGTATCCGGTCTTAGATGGTTTTTTTTGTAAGATAAAACTTCTGTCTTGCCACCCTACCCCATAGCCCAGAGATATGAAGATGACGGGAGATTGTTGTCACATGTACTTAACAACAACTACTTGCCAGAAATTCCTGCAGCTCCTTCAGTGTTGCTGTTGGCCTCTTGGCAGCCTCCCTGACCAGTTTTCTTCTCATCTTTTCATCAATTTTGGAGGGACATCCAGTTTTTGGTAATGTCACTGTTGTGATATATTTTCTCCACTTGATAATGACTATCTTCATTGTGCTCCATGGTATATTTAATGCCTTGGAAATTCTTTTGTACCCTTCTCCTGACTGAACAGGGGTGTGTAGACTTTATATTCACTGTATATCAAATATGAGCAGAGCTCCTTTTGGCAAAGTAAATCTGTTTGGCACAATAAGGGAAGCAGATATTTGTCCTGCTTGCCAAGCTGCTTGACAAGACAAGTGAAAAAAATAAAAGTATCATGATTGCTCCAAAATTTAATTTATGTTAATACTCAAAAATGCTTCTACAGCTGCATAGAGATTTTTTTGGATGAAAATTGCTTAAGATGGCCTTTTTGATAGCAGAGGTTGCTGACCTCTGAGCTAAGCTAATAATTCTTGGTGGCATTTTAATACTCCTCTCATCATGGTTATCTGTTGATTACAGCACTGAGGATATTTCATACAGGCACTCAAAAAGATAATTTCCTTTTGCAGTCAAAGCCTCATGTGTCAGTTCTTTGTAAGACTAAAATCAGTAATGATGATAGTTTGATTATGAAAATTATGCTGTGAGTAAATACTGCATCTCATCAAGAATCCCTTGTGCTTCGAGCAGGTTAGAATGAAGACGCAAATGCTGATGCTATTCAAATGATCGCCTTTGGATGTGAACACATCAGAAAGCTAGTGGCCTGCTTTCTAATTAAATGTTTTAGTCGAGCAGCTTCCACCGCTGTATCTCGGCATATTATACACGGACGTACTTATCAGGCCACTTAGGAATATTTTGTGCCCTCAGCAGTTGGGCTTTTCAACAGAGTGTTGCTCAGCGGACATGAGCGGGCCACTATTTGGCAGCATTCAAACTGCTCCTGAGCCCTCTGCATGATGTTTTACTCTGACTCTTTCAGCCTTGTTGTCATGTTTGTAATGAAAATATTTTTTACAGCACCTCAGTGTAAAAACTAAATGTATGACTTTATTAAATTGTGGCCAAAAGTAGCAATCTCCAGACTCAAATCAAAGATTGCATACCTCAACAGCACACATACGTCTGGCCTACATCTGCCAAATGTACGTTTGCACCAGGAATGCATTTTAGAGAGGTTGTTTGCACATTGGCAAAATCTATTCCCAACGCAAACTTGCTGACATTGGTCCAAAGTATGTGTGCTGTTAGGGTAGTCTCTTAGGAAACAAATGGAGTTTCACACCACTGTGTGTGCTTTCTTTTTAACATTTCTGTCTTAAAATGAATCACTAAATTTGACACTTTTAAACACTTTTGTAGAGCTTGGGAGAGGGGAAAAATGGAAGAATTACATCATGGCATGCTCAGATTCTTGAAAATCTTATCTCTCTCTAAGCCTCGCTGCCTCACAGTGTTGATAAGAATAAGCTTGCATGTCCTTCCTGTTTCACATAGCGGTACCCAAGTGTGTCTGAGAAGAGCACACAAAAGGATTTTCATAATTTTGATATTCGGAAGATTGTTATCTTATGTTCTGCATATTATACAAGCTGAATAACAGCCTATAGCTGTTTAGCAGAATTAGATATTTAAATCACATTCTCATATCAGGGATATAGTCAGCTCTCGCTTCTTCTAGTTCTGATTATACATGCTTTGTGATGCTTCCACTCCGGTATTTCAAAACAACGCCCACAACCATACAATAAAAACAACAGGTTAGATGCTATGTTTTTATGCCCTCGATGTAAGAAAAACTTATGCTTTTACCTCCTAGTATTATTATTTACAGACATATCTTTGACTCTGTTGCTGATTAAAAACAGTAAGCATATTTCTCTGCATCATCAAAACACCACTTAATTAAGGTCTTCTCTCATATCAGCCAGCAGTGCTGCATTGGCAACCTTAGAAGTTGCTCCTTTCACGACTATGTAAATTATCTTTCATCTGACTAGTGCAATTAATGAAAAGTTATTGTAAAGTCAGTAAATTTTGCAGCCTTGGTAGTGAACCAAGGCGACATATGTGTCAAACCAGTTCCACAGAGAAAGTGTGTGAACTCAGCTGTGACAAGTTTCATTACCAACTTTCCTACAACACTTCATATCTTTCCACTGGATGTCAGAAACATCGAGAAAAGCTGCAGAAATTGATTAATTTTGCATAACTGTGTTTGTGTGCTTCCCATAATCAACCCTGACAATATCACATACACTTACACACACATTTCCATCTTTTCTTTGCCATTGTAGTCTGTATATACCAGACGTCAGCAACTAAAAGTGTAATAGGTCAGTCCCAGCTGACCTATGACTCTGCCCAACGACTCCCAGTGGGGTGGGAGTCTTTGGGCACCTCATGATTCAATTATGATTCACAGGCTCCAATTTGATTCTAAAATGATTCTTGATGCATCTTGATGCATTTTTTTTTAATATTCAAGATATTTATCCTCCCACTGTTTGAAAACTTGGTCCTTTGAAAGTCAAGTATTTGCAGTGACCTATGAATTTACTTCCAACCTGTTTAAATGAAACAAATGGAAGAGAAATGTGGCAAGTCACATGGACATTTTTTTCACAAAATGTTCTTTTAAGAACTGCCATCCTTCCATGGACATTCTTTCAGAAGACCACAGCTGTCTTCATGAAGGGCAATATCATATAGCTATAACACGCCAGATGAACCCTCATGGATCGTCACCTTATCGTGGTGGGGGGGGTTGTATGCCCTAGTGATCCCAGGAGCTATGTTGTCTGGGGCAATTTGCCTCTGGTAGGGTCAGCCAAGACAAACTGGTCCTGGGTAAAGGGCCAGACTAAGAACGATCTAATAGACTCATGATGAACATTAGAACAGGGATCCAGTTTACCCCGCCCGGTATGGGATTACCGGGGCCCCACTCTGGAGCCAGACTTTGGATAGGGACTGGTGGCCGGGTTTCCGCCCATGGGACCTGGCTGGGCTCAGCCCGAAGGAGTTACATGGGTCCGCTCTCCAGTGGTCTCATCACCTGCAGGAGGGACCATGGGGGTCCGGTGCTGTGTGAATCAGGTGGCGGTCAAAGGCGAAAACCTTGGTGGTCTGATCCCAGGCTTCCTAAACTGGCTTTTGGGACATGGAATGTCACCTCTCTGGTGGGGAAGGAGCCTGAGCTGGTGCATGAGGTTGAGAGATACCGGCTAGATATAGTCGGCCTCACCTCAACACACAGCTCCAGTTCTGGAACCAGTCTCCTGGAGAGGGGCTGGAGATTGTCCTACTAGGCGATGAGCAGGGGTGGGTATTCTTGTATCCCCCCGCCTTGCTGCCTCTATATTGGAATTTTCCCTGGTGGATGAAAGGGTTGTTTCCCTGCACCTTCGAGTTGGGAAACAGGTCCTGACAATCATTTGTGCCTATGCACCAAATGATGGTTCAGAGTACCCACCCTTTTTGGAGTCTCTGACTGGGGTGCTGGAGAGTGCTCCCTTGGAGACTCCATTGTCCTACTGGGGGACTTCAATGCGCATGTGGACAATGACAGTAAAACCTGGAGGGGGTGATATGGAGGAACGGCCTGCCCGATCTGAACCCGAGTGGTGTTCAGTTATTGGACTTCTGTGCTAACCACAGTTCGTCCATAACGAACACCATGTTCAAGCATAAAGGTGTTCATATGTGCACCTGGCACCAGGACACCCTAGGCTGCAGGTCGATGATCGATTTTGTTATCATGTCATCAGACCTGCGACCATATGTCCATATGTCTTGGACACTCCGGTAAAGAGAGGTGCAGAGCTGTCAACTGATCACCACCTGGTGGTAAGTTGGCTCCGATGGCAGGGGAAGATGCCATTCAGATCTGGTAGACCCAAACGTATAGTGAGGGTGTACTGGGAACATCTGGTTGAGGCCCCTGTCTGGGAGGTCTTCAACTCCAACCTCCGGAAGAACTTCAACCACATTCTGAGGGAGTCTGTGGACATGGAATCTGAATGGGCCACATTCTTCACCTCCATCGTTGAAGCAGCTGCCCAGAGCTGCGGACGCAAGGTCGTCGGGGCATCTCGTGTTGGCAGCTCCCGAACCAAGTGGTGGACACCGGTGGTGAGGGGGGCCATTAAGCTGAAAAAAGAGTCTTATCAAACTTGGTTGGCCTATGGGACTCCAGAAGCAGCTGAGGTGTACCAGCAGATCAAGTGGAGTTAAGCTTGGGTGGTTGCTGAAGCAATAACTTGAGTATGGGAGGAGTTCGGTGAGGCCATGGAACAAGACTTTTGGTCGACCTCAAAGAAATTCTGGCAAACTGTCCAGCGGCTCAGGAGGGGGAAGGAGCCCCCTGTCCACATTGTGTATGGTGCGGATAGGGCGCTGCTGACTTGGACTGGGGATATCGTCTGGCAGTGGAAGGAATACATCGAGGATCTCCTCAATCCCACTGATACACCTTCCACAGAGGAAGCAGGGCTTGTGGACGAGGGGGACGACTCGCCTATCACAGGTGGCTAAAAATCTCTTTGGTGGCCGGGCTCCAGGTGGACGAGATTCGCCCTGAGTGCCTCAAGGAGCTGGATGTTGTGGGGCTGTCATGGTTGACATGCCTCTGCAACATTGCGTGGAGGTTGGGGGCAGTGCCTTTGGCATGGCAAACTGGGGTAGTGGTTCCTCTCTTCAAAAAAGGGGACCAGAGGGTCTGTTCCAACTTTAGAGGGATCACACTCTTCAGCCTCAATGGGAAGGTCTATGCCAAGGCACTGGAGAGGAGAGTCCAGCCGTTGGATGAACCTCGGATACAGGAGGAGCAATGTGGTTTTTGTTTTGGCCGTAGCACATTGGACCAGCTCTTTACCCTCTCCAGAATCCTCGAGGGTTTGTTTGAGTTTGCCCAACCAGTTTACATGTGTTTTGGGACTTGGAGAAGGCATTCAACCGCTTCCCTCGTGGTATTTTGTGGGGGGTGCTTCAGGAGTATGGGGTATTGGGCTTGTTGTTACGAGCTATTCAGTCTCTGTATGACCGTTGAGACAGTTTGGTTCATATTGCGGCCACTCTGTCGAATTCATTCCCAGTGAGAGCTGTACTCCGCCAGGGCTGCTCTTTGTCACCAATCCTGTTCATAATTTTTATGTACAGGATTTCTAGGAGCAGCCAGGGAACGGAAGGTGTCATGCTTGGTGACCACAGGAGCTCATCTCTGTTGTTTGCAGATGATGTTGTCCTGCTGGCTTCATCCAGCAATGACCTATAGGTCTTACTGAAATGGTTTGCCGCTGAGTGTGAAGCGGCTGGTTTGAGAATCAGTACCTCCAAGTCCGAGTCCATGGTCCTTAGCTGGAAAAAGGAAGATTGCCCTCTCCGGGTTGGGGACAAACCCGTGCCCCTAGTGGAGGAGTTTAAATATCTTGGGGTCTTATTCATGAGTGAGGGGAGAATAAAGCGAGAGATTGACAGACAGATTGGAGCAGCATCTGCAGTGATGTGGATGTTGTACCGGTCTGTTGTGGTGAAGAGGGAGCTGAGCTCTAAGGCAAAGCTGTTGATTAACCAGTCAATCTACATTCCTACCCTCACCTATGGTCATGAGCTTTGAATAATGATCAAAAGAACGGGACTGCGGATACAAGCGGCTGAAATGAGCTTTCTTCGTAGGATTGCTGGACTCACCTTCAGAGATTGGGTGAGGAGCTCAGTCATCCGGGAGAGGCTTAGAGTAGAACCGCTGCTCCTTCACATTGAAAGGAGTAAGTTGAGGTGGTATGGGCATCTCATCAGGATGTCTCCTGGTTGCCTCCCACTTGAGGTGTTTCTGGCACGTCCCACTGGGAGGAAACCCCAGGGCAGACCCAGGACTCGCTGGAGAGACTGTGTCTCCCAGCTGGTCTGGGAACGCCTTGGTATCCTCTCTGAAGAGCTGGAGCAGGTGGCTGGGGAAAGGGAAGTCTGGGCTTCTCTGCTTGAACTGCTGCCTCTGCGACCTGGACCTCCGGAGAAGCCGTCGAAGATGGATGGATGGTGATTTCACAAATTATGTTATTAAGCTGCTAAACCTTGTTTGATATGCTTTCAGTTCTGTATTTTTTAGCACAAAAACAATAAACAAAACCTAAAATATAATAATAATAATAATAATAATAATAATAATAATAATACAGAAGAACACTAAATGTGTTTGTTGACTCCAAATAAATACATTCCCCTCTAAAAGTATTGGAACAGTGACACCAGTTTTGTTATTTTAGGTGTTTACCAAAACATATTCAAGCTACATTTACAGTCATGTGAAAAAATTAGGACACCCTCTAGAAGCCTGTGTTTTGTTTTGTTTTTGTTTTTTTTTTACATATTTGGACAAGTGGATATTTAATATCAATGTTAAAAATACTCGGAGATTCATGCAATACACCTAAACAATTAAAAATGAATCAAAGACTTTTTTAAAAATTTCTGTAAAATGTAATTCTAAACAAACAGTGAGGAATAAATTAGGACACCCCCAATCTTTTTTAGGACACCCCCACATTCATTCCCACTTAAAATGGCTGAAATAAATGTTAAAAAATGCAAATACAAACAAAAACAATTTTTGACATATATATGTGAACATTGGGCGGTGCGGTGGTGCAGTGGTTAGCACTGCGGCAGCACAGCAACTCACCCTTGGTCATGGGATCCCTGGTTCGATCCCAGCCCCTGACCAACAGTGATCTGTGTGGAGTTTGCATGTTCTCCACGTATCTGGGTTTACTCCGGGATTTCTCCGGTTTCCTCCCACAGACCAAAAACATGCAGGTTATGTTAATTGGAGACTCTAAAGTGGCCCTAGTTGTGAATGAGTGTGTGAATGGTTAAGGGATAGTGCCGTACCGTGGCTGCTTCATCCATCCAGGTGGATGCCCTCAATTTCCCCTCTGGGGATCAATAAAGTATACAAAAAAAAATCTTAATAAAGAATTGAATATTTAACTGGGTGTCTTCATTTTTTTTATATCACTGTATATAATCAATACAGGCTTAACGTTCAGACTTTCAGCTTTAATTTGAGAGTATTGTGGCAGGATTGGCATGTGTGTCCCTTTAAGGAGGTGAGTTCTGTGCGAGCTGTCGAGCGATGATGAGCGTCACTCATCAAAAAAGCCCAGCAGAGGATGTTCTTCCTGCGGCAGCTGAGGAAGCTCAAGCTACCCACCAAGATGTTAGTGCAGTTCTACACAGCCATCATCGAGTCCATCCTCACCACCTCCATAACCGTGTGGTACGCAGGAGCCACTGCCAGGGACAGACTAAGGCTGCAGCGCGTCGTGCGCACTGCTGAGAAGGTGATCGGCTGCAAGCTCCCATCTCTCCAGGATCTGTACATCTCCAGGACCCGGAGGCGTGCTGGCTGGATCATAGCCGATCCCTCACACCCTGGTCACGTACTGTTTGCCCCCCTCCCCTCTGGTAGAAGACTTCGGTCCATCCAGACTAAAACCTCCCGTCACATGAACAGCTTCTTCCCCTCTGCCATTAGACTGCTGAACACTAAGTGACTCTCGTGCACCATGTACACCAGCTCAACCAGACTCATGTCAATCATCACTGTTTTCTTCCTGCATTACCGACTGCACTATATAGTTCTCCACAGTATCTGCTGCTGGCTAATATATATTTTAACTGTTGACCAGTATCACTTAATCTTATCCTACACTTTATTACATGTATAGTTTATTTCTCTTATCTTATCATGTTTAATGTTGCAGCATTGTACCGAGACAAATTCCTAGTTTGTGTACTACATGAACAATGGCAATAAACCTGATTCTGATTCTGAGAGCGTGGGTGAGACAGTGGTGCACCAAGAGAGTGGTGGCAGTTGTAGGCCATGCAGTTATGTGTTGTATTCTGAGACCGGCAGAGTATAGAACTTGTGTTGGGAGCAGAAGAGATACCAGTAAATGTACAGTATATGCTGCCTCTTCACAGTAATAAATGCTACAGCTACTCAGACAAGCCACCGTGTCTTGTCCTCTGCTTTCCACTGCTGTTGTGAGTAAAGAGAAGGGACCTAACCCCAGAACTAACACTAGAATCAGAATCAGAATCAGAATGAGATTTATTGCCATTGTTCATGTTGTACACAAACTAGGAATTTGTCTCAGTGCAATGCTGCAACATTAAACATGGAGTAGCACTAAAGATAAAAATAAAAAACTATGCATGCAATAAAAGGTAGAATATGAATAAGTAAAATTAATCTATGCAATTTTTAAATATATTAACAAGCAGCAGATATTGTGGAGTTCCACATAGTGCAGTCGGTAGTGCAAAAAGAAAACAGTGATAATTGTCATGAGTCCGGTTGAGCTGCTGTACGTGGTGCACGAGAGTCTAATAAGTCACTTAGTGTTCAGCAGTCTGATGGCAGAGGGGAAGAAGCTGTTCATGTAGCGGGAGGTTTTAGTCTGAATGGACCGAAGTCTTCTGCCTGAGGGGAGGGGGGCAAACAGTGCGTGTCCAGGGTGTGAAGGGTCGGCTATGATCCGACCTGCACGCCTCCGGGTCCTGGAGATGTACAGGTCCTGGAGGGATGGGAGCTTGCAGCCGATCACCTTCTCAGCAGCGCGCACAATGCGCTGCAGTCTTAGTCTGTCCCTGGCGGTGGCTCCTGCGTACCACACAGTGATGGAGGTGGTGAGGATGGACTCGATGATGGCCGTGTAGAACTGCACCAACATCTTGGTGGGTAGCTTGAGCTTCCTCAGCTGCCGCAGGAAGAACATCCTCTGCTGGGCCTTTTTGATGAGGGAGCTGATGGTCGGCTCCCACTTGAGGTCCCAGGTGATGGTGGTGCCCAGGAAGCGGAAGGAATCCGCAGTGGTGATGGGAGAGTCTGTGAGGGTTGGGGGGGCAGAGGGGCTGTGACTTTTCTGAAGTCCATGATCATCTCCACTGTCTTCAAAGCGTTCAGCTGCAGGTTGTTGTGGCTGCACCAGGACGCCAGCTGGGCCACCTCTCTCCTGTAGACGGACTCATCGCCGTTGGAGATGAGCCCGATGAGGGTGGTGTCGTCCGCAAACTTGATCAGCTTGACAGACTGGTGGCTGGAGGTGCAGGAGTTGGTGTACAGGGAGAAGAGCAGGGGGGAAAGTACACAGCCCTGGGGTGATCCGGTGCTGATGCTAACAGAGTCTGAGACAGTCTTTCCCAGCTGCACATGCTGCCTCCGGTCCGTCAGGAAGTCGGTGATCCACCTGCAGAGGGAGTCAGGCACATTGAGCAGGGACAACTTGTCCTGGAGCAGAGTGGGGCGGATGGTATTGAATGCACAGCTGAAGTCCACAAACAGGATCCTGACGTAGGTTCCCGGGGAGTCCAGGTGCTGCAGGATGGAGTGGAGGGCCAGGTTGACTGCATCGTCCACAGACCTGTTGGCTCTGTAGGCAAACTGCAGCGGGTCCAGGAGGGGAGTGGTGATGGTCTTGAGGTGGGGCAGGACCAGGTGCTCAAAGGACTTCATGACTACAGAGGTGAGCGCTACAGGTCTGTAGTCGTTAAGTCCAGTGATCCGTGGCTTCTTGGGGACAGGGACGATGGTAGAGGTAACCATCAGCTCTGGAGTTTAAATTTAAGTTTAATGTTTATTTGAAAGGGAGATTGCATATTAATAAACATTAATACAAATGCAAGTATGCCAGATTTAGCAATACTGCTAATTTGCATCTGTAGTCCCCTGGCGGGTCACAAAAACACACAAACAATCATACATAAGAAGAACAACTCCAATGAACCTGTACAAAGTGGATATGCTAAAGTGCAAGAGTTAAGGTGCTACAAGCAAAACATTCAAATGTCACACGAGTGAAGTCCTGTCAATGCGTACAAAAACACATGCACCCAAGCACCTCACAGCAACAACAAACAACAGCAACAAACAAGAGATGGGGCATATGTGTGTGATGCACGGGCACATATATGTATTTGCGCATGTCACAGAACAACCACTAGTTATGGGTACAGTTTCGATTGTTTAAAATCCAATTTTAACAATGAGTCTTAAAAGTGTTTAATAAAGACAACAAGTCCAAATTAGCTAAACTCACGGTCTCCGGCGTCTCAGTCTGGCTGCGACCTACTGTCATGAATGGCTCTCGCGAGCCATAAAGGAGACGCTATCGGTGACCAGTGAGTTGCGTAACTTTATTAAAAAAGGAACAGAATACACAAAGGGCAAAGTAAAGAGCCACGAGGGGCAAAAATACGCACATACACAAGATAGAACTCCAACTAGGGTGAGAGGCTAAGAAGTGCAGCGAGGAAGAAACCCACGCTGAGCGGTAACACTTACAGGTGGGTGAGGAGAAGAAACACCGAGGGAACTGGAGTTGGACGTAGGAACTCCAGTCGCGGAAACACGATGTACGTCTTTCCTCTGTTTAGGTCGCAGCGAGGAGTGATTCTCAGCTGCTCCCTTAAATGAGGGACAGAACCCAATCAGGAGCGGGGAAGGTAATTGATAATAACAGACAGCTGTCCCGGAGCAGCTGGGCTTGACAGTTGGAAGTCTGAGATGCAGTCAAAGCTACGAGCCTCGGAGGAGGCCGTAAGACAAGGCCTGGAATGGGATGAAGCTGGAGCTACACTGGACAACCTGAGTGCGGATAGCAATCAGCGCTCAGGCGTGACAGGCTACAGTGCTGAAAAGAAACCTGGGATTATTCTTGTTCTCTTCTATTAATGCAGAATAATAACTTGTTCTAGCTCTTCTAAGAGATTTTTTTATAAATTAAAAGATGATTTCTCCAAGCTAAATAGATTTCATCATTAATTTAGTGGAGTGTCATTTTCTTTCTAGTTGACGAGTCTTCTGTTTTAAGCTACGAGTTTCTGTGTTGAACCAAGGAGTTAGAAATCTCTGATTAGACTTTTTCTTTTTTAAAGGGGCCACCATGTCTAGAGTCTGATGCAGGGAAACTGTAATGCTATCTACTATGCAATCAATTACAGAAGGAGCAAGCTCTCCATAGCTTATTTCTGTTGTGTTGCCACATGGCATAGAGGAAACAATCTACATAAATTTGGTAACAACATCATCTGAGAGGCATCTACTGTAGTAATACTTTTCTTTAGGAGCCAGATAGTCAGAAATAGTAAAATCAAAGGTTAACAGACAATGGTCTGACAGTACAGAGTTATGAGGAGACACTACAGGATTTTTTATTTCTAAGCCATATGTCAAAACAAGGTCCAACGTGTGGTAGAGATAATGGGTAGAATTTCCTCCTTTCTGACAAAACCCCATCGAGTCTAATATTGAATTAAATGCCATGTTAAGACAATCACTATCTACATCTACATGTATATTAAAGTCCCCTACTATAATTATTCTATCTGATTTCAGCACTAAATCAGCTAAGAATTCAGCAAATTCAGAGAAAAACTCTGAGTAGGCTGATGGAGGACGATAAACTATGGCAAATAAAATTGGGTTTAGCCTAAAACTGCTAAACTGCCCAATACTGAGGACCAGGCCCTCAAAGGAATTATAACATATTTTTTTGCTTTACATTAACTAGTAATTTGGAATAATAAATTGTTGCTACTCCATCTCCACGACCAGAACTTCTGGGATTTTGACAGTTTAAATAACCAGAGGGAGTTGAATCATTTAAACCAACATAATCCTCTTGCCCTAACCAAGTCTCTGTAAGGGATATTAAATCAATTTAATAATCAATTAACAGATAATGGAGGAGCAGAGACTTGGGAGTTAGAGACCTAATATTTAACAAATCTCATTTAATTTTTAAATTATGAAGAGGAAGAGAGGCCAAATCATTAAATTTAGAGACTTCATGTTTAATTTGAGTTTTACCAACTTTTTGTTTAATCACTTTGGGATACTTATACATTATATTTTTATTTGCTTTGGAGGGAGCAGACAGTGATTCTCTGACTGGAAAGACAGGGGCTAAGTTGAGGGGTGGCAGATGAAGAGGAGCTGCAGAGAGGCGTGTAAGACTGTGACTCTGCTTCCTGGTCCAAATTCTGAGTTGTCAATGTTTTGGAAATTTGGATAAAAATGATGCCATCATCATCATCATAGCAGTCTGTCATGGGTGACAATGTCTGTTTCATTTAGGTCTGATCAGATTCCTCCACACAGCTCTGTCCTTAGCCTTCCGCTGCCAGGAACTCCTGTCTATGTCCAACTTCTTCAAGTTTCTTTTTCCAGTGTCTTTAAATCTGAGCCTTGGTCTGCTCTGATTGCGTTTGCCCTCGCATAACTGTGAGTAGAGTAACTGCTGAGGGAGACGCTGGTGGTCCATCCTCTCAACATGTCCAAACCATCTCAGGTTCATCTGTATTAACATGTCCTCCATTGATGGTAGACCAGCTCGTTTCAACACTTCTATGTTGGTTATCTTGTCTTTCCATGAGATGTTCATTATGGCTCGAAGGTGTCTCATCATGTACGCGTGGAGTTTCTTCACCTGCACTCTGTAGACAGTCCAAGTTTCAGCACCATACAATAGAGTAGCCAGTACTGTCGCTCTGTACACTTTGCATTTCACACGGATAGACACATGTCAATTGTTCCACAGACTCTCCCTCAAGTTTCCAAACACAGCGCTCGCTCTTCCCATTCTGAGAGATAGTTCATGCTCCAGCCGAGCATCCTCTGAAACAGTACTCCCTAGGTACTTGAAAGTCTTGCACTTGACTAGTGGCTCTGTGCCATGCTGATCTCTTCTGGTAGTGATGTTGATAACTGGAACTTTGGTGGTTGATTAAGGCACTCTGTCTTCTTGATGTTGATTTGGAGGCTGAATTGGCTAGCTGCTCTTGCAAATTTCTCCACTAAAGATTGCATATCTTCCACGCTTTGTGCAACTAGAGCACTGTCGTCGGCAAAGAGCATTTCTCTTACTACCTTTATCGATGTCTTACTCTTGGCTTTAAATTGTGCCACACTGAACAAGTCTGCTTCTTTCCTTGTTTGAATGTATACTCCTTCTGAAGTGTCTTTGAAGGCCACCTCAAGCATGGCTGCCAGATATAGCGAGAAAAGTGTAGGTGCCAGCTTACACCCTTGTTTCACCCCGTTGCTTACTGAAAAGTCTTTAGATACTGAACCACTCATTGCCACATTTGCTTGCATACCTGTATGGAGTGCCTTTATCAGGCTGACAAACTTGTCTGTACAACCATATTTCTTGAGTACCTGCCAAAGTCCTTGTCGTGAAACAGTATTGAAGGCTTTACTGAAGTCTATGAAGACTACAAAAAGCAGCATGTTCTGTTCGATACACTTTTCTTGAACTTGTTTCAAGCAGAAAATCATGTCCATCGTGCTACTTCTACTTCTAAAGCCACACTGGGTTTCCGGTAGTACATTCTGCGAGATGTGTTCAGTCTTGTAGTCTGTCAAGTAGTGCACGTGAGAGAATCTTACCACCAGTGGCTAGTAGTGGTATACCTCGGTAATTTCCACAATCTTTCCTGTCACCTTTCTTGAACAAAGGCACAATACTTGCATCCTTCCAGTCCTAAGGTACTTTCTGGGCATCCCATATCTCTTGGATGAGCTTGTGCAGGCAGTTGGTCAGCTGAACACCACCAAATTTCCACACTTCTGCTGGAATTCCATCCCTTCCTGGAGCTTTACCATCCTGTGTTGTCCTGATAGCTGCCATTAGTTCATCAAAATTTGGTAGTTCATCCAGACTTGATACAACTGGTCCCTGCACTAGAGCTTCTTTAGCTTCTTCAGTGAGATGTCCAGGGTTGTTTAGTAGTTGGTCAAAGTGGTCTGCAAATCTGTCCAGGATCTTGTCTTTCTCCTGCAAAACCGTTTCACCATCCATAGCCTTTAGTTGGATCAATCCTCTTGGTTTAGGGCTGTAGATTTCTCTCAAGCCTGTGAAGAATGTTTTCATGTCCTTCCTGTCTGCTGCAGTTTGAAGTTTCTCCGCTTTTTCACCCCACCAGTTGGACTTCATCTCTTTGGTGTACTTCTGTAGCTCACTCTGAGCCTTTGAGTATTTCTTCTTCTTCGACCTTGTGTTACACTGTAGGTTTTCCTGTCTAGCTGTATTCCTCGTTTCTAGTAGTTTCTTCAGGTGTTCATCATGCTCATCAAACCAATCTTGATGTTTCCTCTCAGGGTAGCCTAATACATCACTCGCAGTCTGATACACCGTATCCTTCAGTGTCGCTCATTTCTCTTCTATGTCATTCTCTGAGTTGCTGCTGTCCCAATTTTTCAAGTTTTCATCCATTTCTTGTGTAAGTTCTTCCTGCTTCTTTTGGCCTTTCAGTGCACTAGTGTTTAACTTCCGTGGTGGCTTCGCACCCATCCTGCAGTGCTGTTTTCGTCTGCAAATCCTTAATCTAGATCTCAGCATAACATGATCAGTACCACAGTCTGTGCCTCTCATTGCTCTGGTGTCCAATACATCCCTTATGTCTCTCTGCCTGACTATGATGTAGTCTAATAAGTGCCAGTGCTTGGATCTTGGGGGCATCCATGTCTTCTTGTGTGTGTCCTTGTGCTTAAATAGTGTTGGTTATCACAAGGTTGTACTCTGAACATAGTGCAAGTAGAAGTTCTTCATTAGCATTGCACTTGCCTTCTCCATGACTGCCTAGCACTCCTTTCCATTTCTCGGTGTCCGAACCAACTCTGGCATTAAAATCTCCAACGAGTATCATCCTGTCATCAGTCGGTACATACCTGATAGTCTCCCGTAAATCACTGCAGAGCTCTTTCTTCACCTCCTCTGTGTTGGTCATTGTTGGAGCATATACACTGATGAGTGTGGCATACATCTTCCACTGTAGTGGAAATCTCATAGTCATTATCCTGTCGTTGATTGGCACCGGTTCCTCATCAAGCATTGCTGCTATCTCCTTTCTAACTGCAAAGCCCACTCCTGCTTCTCTCCTTTCTTGAGTTGATCTCCCACTCCAAAAGAAGATGTACCCATGGTCTTCCAAGCTGTCATATCTAGGCAATCTTGTTTCACTAAGTGCAGCTATGTCTACATTGTACCTGTTCATTTCCAGGGCCACAAGCGCGGTCTGTCTTTCTGGGCACTGTGATGTTGTTCTGTCTAACAGAGTGCGTATATTTCATTCTGCTACACACAAGGCTGCTGTTTTCCTCTTCTTTTGTCTTCCTGCTCCTAGCTTACTTTTCACTGCCTGTTGGAGTGTGAACAGATCAGCGCAGACCTTGTAAGCCCGGGCGACGTCCGAGCCGGTATGAGTTGCTTTCTGATTGACCATTTCATGAAACTGCTTGCAAAGTATTTGAGTACTGCTAGCTTTTGCTGGACTAGCAGCACATTCTTGGCAGATAAAGGTATTATCAGTGGCAAGGACAGGCCAAGACAAACTGACTCCAGTATCTGTTGCAGTGACTGACCAAATGATAGGTTTGTTTATCTCTGCTCTTTGTGTAGTGCATGTCACAATGCGCCGACTGGCACAGTCCACCACAGACCTTGCGACAGATGTGTTTATCTGCCAGGATGTCCAGTCTCACCCTGTGTAACTGGGAGTGGTCCACCACAAACCTGTGGCAGATGTTGTTTTTAATTCTGCCAGGATGCCCTGTTTCACCCTCCATGCCCTCGGAAGGGCAGGAATGCCGGTTGAGTCGCCGACGGCCCGACCCATGAGACAGATAGTACCGGTTTTCATGGTTATCCAGTAGCAAGCAAGCCAATGCCTGACCTGACACAAAACTTTTTTTTTTACATTTTTTTTATTTTCTATTTTTATTAGAAATTTATGTATACATTCATTTCACTTATGAAAAAGCTGAATAATAAAATGAAAACTTGTGTCAGAGAAAATTCTTCGCAACAATACTGAGCAAAGTGTCTTGTTTCCTTTGTTTAACAGAACTCACATTATCAAGTCATCAAGTTTATCCACATGGGTAGAAATGTTTCAGTTTACCACGCATAGTTAATACTTGGCGGTTTGTGACAGAAGTACAATTTATCAGTTATTTTGGTGTTTTTTTGTATCTACATTCCATCAGTTGTTTATTTGGCAAGCCACTCACTCTTATTTTGAAGGGTTGCAAGACAGGATAGGAGCTCTTATCTTGAAAGTTTGTTTGCTAAGCTTGTTCACTTAGCAAACAGAGTTCAGACTTAAAATTTACCCCCCCACCACCCTACATTTTTTCTGTTATCTTCCTTTTCATCTCTGCTTGCTGCAGTTTAGATTTGTCTGTGAGCGTGCAGGGGGCGGAGCAGCGGCGGTGAGCTAGAGAGCTTCTGCTTTCAGGCTTCAGTGACCAAGCTGCAGACAAACCTGTCTCACAGCAGCAGCAACTCATTTTAATGTGATATTAGAATAACCACGAGATTATGATTTATGCATCACGGGTGGCCAAATGTTACAACGAATATATTCGGTATATCGACCAGCCCTAATCAACTGTGACAGGAAGTCATCTGTGTGCTGTAAAAAAGTCGCACTGCTTCCTCTAGTGGCCCGGCATAGTTATTACAATAACTTTCTTCCTGGCTCCATTAAAAGGTGAGTTAAGTTTGTGTTTATTTTGAAAAGAAAGCCTCATCTGGAAATTCTGGCAAATTGAAAGTCCTAGATAATATAGTGATACAATGATACAAGCCTTTAGTCGCTCTTAATTTTGACCAGACAAGCTAAAACAGACAGGCAGACAGATCCACACAGACGTATTGAGTGATTAATGTACAGTGCATCCGGAAAGTCTTCACAGCGCTTCACTTTTTCCACATTTTGTTATGTTACAGCCTTATTCCAAAGTGGATTAAATTCATTTTTCCTCAAAATCCTACACACAACACCCCATAATGATAATGTGAAAAAAGTTTTGAGATTTTTGCAAATTAAAAATAAAAAACTAAGAAATCACATGTACATAAGTGTCCACAGCCTTTGCTCAATACTTTGTTGATGTACCTTTGGCAGCAATTACAGCCTTGAGTCTTTTTGAATATGATGCCACAAACTTGGCACACCTACCTTTGGGCAGTTTGGCCCATTCCTGTCTGCAGCACCTCTCAAGCTCCATCAGGATGGAGATGAAGTGTTGGTGTACAGCCATTTTCAGATCTCTCCAGAGATGTTCAATTGGATTCAAGTCTGGGCTCTGTGCTAACCACTGCGCCACCGAGCTGTCCTAATGGGACTATGCAATAAACAATGGAATAATCATTGTAATAAAAGTGTACCTGTGTTATTGTTTTTGTACAATTACTGCTGCTCTTTAGGAAAGAACATTTCACACGTCTGTCAATAGTTTCTTCAATACAAAAAATATCTGATTACTCCATCAATTAGAATGGCCAATTACACAATTAGTAAAATAATCGACGGCTGCAGTCCTAATCCCCACATCATTAGTGACGCTCAGAAAACATGTGACGTGTTTTCGTCTTCCCACTGTTAGAAACTGAACATTAAAAACCACTGGACTTACTCTGGTCTGCATAGTTTTTCATTTTGAGCTCTAGCTGCCGTGTGTGAGACTCCAACACCACCAGTCGACACTGGAGATCCTTCTCTCCATCCTGAGAGTCTTCTAAGGTGATGTACCTCTGCGGACAGACAGTGAAGACACGTGTTTATCATGGGAGCAATGTAAAAGTGAACCAACAGACGAAGCATTCACAAGCATGCAAGAGGTCAGTTTCTTCAATTAAATAAAGACAAAACTGAAATTATTCTGTTTGGCAACAAAGAAAAGATGGTCAGTATTAGTAAACATCTTGAGTCCCAGAGCCTAAAAAACCACAGACCAAGTTCGTAACCTTGGTGTGTTAATACGTAGATTCAGATCTGACTTTTGACAGTCATATCAAAGCTGTCACTAAGATAGCATTTTACCAGCTTAGAAATATTAACAGAATTAAAAGTTTTGTGTCCCAAAAGGACCAGGAGAAGCTCATCCATGCCTTTATCTCCAGTAGACTTGATTACTGTAATGGTCTTCTAACTGGACTGCCCAAAAAGAGCACTAAAGAGCTACAGCTAATCCAGAATGCTGCTGCCAGAGTTTTAACCAGGACTAAGAGAACAGAGCAGACACCAGTTTTAAATCTTTACACTGGCTTCCAGTCAGTTACATAATAGATTTTAAAACTCTGGTGTTGGTTTACAAATCACAGAATGGTTTAGCTCCAGAATACAAATACAACATATCTGTGATATGATTAGAGATTATAAACCTAGCAGGGCTCTTAGACTACAGACTCGGGTCAACTAGTTGAGACCAGAGTCCACACTAAATATGGAGAAACAACATTTGGCGGTTGTGCTGCAAATAAATGAAACAAATTAAGATAAGATAATTATGGGGGAAATTCCAGGATTACAGCAGCACAGGGAAAGCAGCACTCAGAGCAACAGTAAATAAGATAAGATAATAAGAACTGGTTAGCCAAAGCAGTAAATAAATATACATATGTACACAGATGTATACACAGTGCAGGAGCACTGCAGCTAGATGGAATAAAAAGCATTGCAGTTTGTTGTTACCCTGCAGAATATAAATATGTACCTAGACAGTATATTTCATATTTGAATCAGTAGTGTTGTTGCCACCCTCAGTGTTGATTGATATTGTCCTAGTTGTATAATGGAGGGGACGATTTATTGTGCAAAGTTGTTACGTTTAGTACATTCAATACGGCCTCTACAAGCAGCCCTGGTTAGGTTATAAAGTCTAACAGCCGTAGGTAGGAAGGACCTGCGAAACCTCTCCATTGTACACCTAGGACGGCGCAGCCAACCGCTAAATGAGCTCCTCAGTGTGTTCAGCGTGTCCTGGATGGGGTGGGACTTGGACTCCAGCAGAGATGACAGCTTAGCCACCATCCACCTCTCTCTTATCTCCTCCATTGGGTCGAGGCGTCGCTCCAGAACAGAGCTAGCTTTTTGATCAGTCTGTTCAGTCTCTTCCTGTCAGCTGCTGTGATGCCGCTGCCCCAGCAGACCACTCCAAATGTGATGGCTGATGCCACCACCGAAACGTAGAAGGTCTTCAGGAGTGCCCCTGGCACTCCAAAAGACCTGAGTCTCCTCAGAAGGAACAATCTATGCTGCCACTTCTTGTAGAGTGTGTTGGTGTTGTCTGACCAGTCCAGTTTATTGTTCAGGTGAACACCCAGGTACTTGTAAGATGTCACCATCTCAATGTCTGTTCCCTGGATGTTTACCAGTACTGTGGGGGGTTGACCTTGCCTGCGGCAGTCCACCACCAGTTCCTTAGTTTTGTTTGCATTGATCTGGAGGCAGTTCTGTTGGCACCAGTCCACGAGGCCCTCTGTACTCCCCATCATCTCCATCAGAGATGAGGCCGACGATCGCATAGTCGTCAGAGAACCTCTGTAGATGGCAGTGTGGTGTGTTGTGTGAAAAGTCAGCAGTGTAGAGGGTGAACAGGAAGGGAGCCAGAATTGTTCCCTGGGGAGCCCCCATACTGCTGATGATGGTGTCAGACAAGCAGACCTGGGTTCTCACCAACTGTGGTTGGTTTGTGAGGTAGTCCAGGATCCACGATGACAGGTGCTGGTCCACCCCTGCACACAGCAGCTTGTCCCTCAGGATCACTGGGTGGATGGTGTTGAAAGCACTGGAGAAATCAAAGAACATGATGCTCACAGTGCTCCCAGGCTTCTCCAGGTGGGACAGGGAACGGTATAGGAGGAAGATCACTGCATCCTCCACCCCGATGCCATACTGGTAGGCAAAGTGAAGTGGATCCATTGCTGGTTCCAACAGGGGGCGGAGGTGGGTGAGGAGCTGCCTCTCCAGGGTCTTCATCAGGTGTGATGTGAGGGCCACTGGTCTGTAGCTGTTCAGGTCCTTGGGGTGAGGGTCTTTGGTACAGGTACCACACAGGATGTTTTCTACGGTTGTGGTACTCTCCCCAGTTTCAGGCTGTTGTGGGATGGACACCATCTCATCTAATAAAACCAGGTTTTCCCCAAAATGAGTTCAAATTGTCTATGTAGCCCACATTGTTTGCAGGACACCACACAGACAGCCAGCGATTGAAGGATGACAAGCGGCTAAACATGTCATCACTGGTCAGATTGGGGAGGGACCCAGAGAATACTACAGAGACAGACATTGTTTTTGCAAAGTCACAGACCGATTCCACATTAAGTTTTGTGACTTCCGACTGCCGGAGTCGGATGTCGTTAATGCCAGCGTGGATAACAATTGTGGAGTATTTACAGTTACTTTTAGCCACCATTTTCAAATTTGACTTGATGTCACCTGCTCTGGCCCCAGGAATGCATTTGATTATGGCCGCTGGAGTCTCTAGGCTCATGTTTCTGACTACAGTCACCAATGATCAGAGTTTTTTCCTCAGCGGGTGTGTTGCTGAGCGGGAAAAAGCAATTAGAAACATGAGCAGGTTGGTGGTGTACCAGGGGCTTGCGGCTAAGCATCCTTCTCACCGTCACCCACCCATTCTCTCCTGGCTGCTCAGGAGAGGTCAGAACTGGAGGACCGCTAGCAGGCCGCCCAATGCTAAGGAGCTCTGCTGCAGCTAAGGGGCATCTGTCATTATTAACTGGCACAGACAGTGTTTCAATGCAGTGGAGCCGGGATTCCAAATCAGACAACCTCGCCTCGAGCGCCTCAGAAAGACAACATTTATTACATATACCATTATCACTAAAAGAGGCAGCGGTGTAGCTAAACATCTGACACAGAGAGCACACCAGAGGAGAAGGGGAAGGAGAGCTAGTAGCCATAGCTAGTGGCTAACCCGAAGCTAACACAAACACCGATGAAAGGTGAACAGAAGGCTAAAGAGGGTGATTAGATGATACTGAGTGCGCACTCAGGTGCACGAGGCTTGTTAAACAGAAGTGAGATCTGATGGTAGATGGAAAAAAGTGATTACAATACAATTAAAGGCAATAATCCTCAGGAGACTGAGGAGAGCTAACCACAGAGCAAACCACACGGACAGCCAGCAATACAGAAAGTGGCAATACGTTACCACAGGAAGCGTGTGTTCATGTTCCTCTTGTTCCCTCTTCATGTTCCTTTAGTGTGTTACGTTCTCTGATTGCAGGTGGTATATTATTCTAGATCTCTGTGCCCCTCAATGATAGCACAGATTGAGCAAATGTAGTGTGTCTGTGTGGGACCTCACAGTCTCTCCTAGTGATTGCTTTGGTGGTTGTGCCAGAGGATCATCTCATACTGACATTGGTATACAGACTGGGCACTGAGTCATACTGCACTGCATTCTGGGCCGCTGTCACCATCAGCTGCACGGTGGCGCAGTGGTTAGCACCGCGGCAGCACAGTTTTACCCTCGGCCGGGGGATCGCGGGGATCATGAGATCGTGGGTTCGATCCCTGCCCCCGGCCAACAGTGATCTGTGTGGAGTTTGCATGTTCTCCCCGTGTTTGCGTGGGTTTACTCCGGGATTTCTCCGGTTTCCTCCCACATGCCAAAACATGCAGGTTAGGGAGTTAAGGGGCGCTTGCGCACGCAGCGACTGGCAGCTGGTGGCTTGTCACCGGACTGCAGAACAAATCTACCTACGGGTACAAAATAAGTAAAAAAAATAAAATAAAATAAAAATCATGGTCTGGCTTCTTTGTTTACCTGTAACCTAGGCAACTGCTAACGTGAACAGACATACGTGCAATGGAATGGAGCAAACAGAAAATTCTAATTCCTTATTCAGAGAAGCTGAATAAGGAAGCAAAGGAGCGCTACCTCTAAAAAAAATTAAGAAATAAATGGGATAGATCAATATAAGCACAAGAAATGGACCAGGTATCTCGAGCAACTGCCTTGAGTCATGCTGTTAGATGTGTTTGCCTACTTGGTTTGTGAGGTGAGCGCATAAACCTATGAGGAATTTATAAACTATAAATCATTAGAGGCTCATGTTCAATTCACCAATGGATTGGTCCAGCCATCTCAAATATTGTGGGTGATTGACCAGAAAATGTTGTTTAACACAAACGTAAGTAGTCATTGTTTCTACAAAGTACAAAATACGTTGTAATTAATATCTAGCATACCCAAAAATTATTTCTAACATATGAGTCATGCTCTTTGAACCCATGTGTAACTTATTGAACAAGTTCTAATTTATAGTTACCATATAATGGTGTATTTGCAGCAATGGTTTACAGGAAAAACCTGTACAGAGCTCTGCTGCTGCCTGCAGCACACACACACACACACACACACACACACACACACACACACGTATTTGTTTGTATAATCGGAACTGTCGTGGATGTGTCTGAACACTTTCAAGCTACAAAATAAAGATTTTGACCTTTCACTGCAGCCTGTAACATCAGCTGTCCAGTGTTGTTCTGATAAATATGCCAAAATGTCAGAACATGAGAGGAGGTGGACCAATCTGCTGATCATGCTGGAACACCGAAAAAAAAATTACTGGTATAATTAGCTGCTATAAAAACATACTAAATCAGGACAGTGATGTTTTTATAGTCATCTGAAAGAGGACTGCTTAATTTAACAATACCAAACATTATGGATTTCAGTCCCCAGGTGATATTAAATCCATATATAATGAAGGCAACAAGTCATCACAACTTCAAGAAAAAAATCAAAGAAAATCAGCAACATGAAAAGCTCCCATTAAAAAAAAAAAAAAACACTAGTCCAGATTAGCAAGAGAAATTTGGAATAGCAGAGATGATGTGGGGAATATATTTGATTTTGCCCTGTGCATTTTTACACATTATTGAGAGATGACAGAGAGCTGTGGCTGAGGTGCAGCCAAAAGTGGAGCATGCAAGACAGCTGCTCTGGAGAGGGGACGTCATTCTGCACTTCTAAAATTTTTTAAACCACAGCTTACCGGAGTGGTTGCTCAGTTGGTAGAGCATCCACCCCACACCCGGGAGGCCAGGGTTCAAATCCCGGCTGTGTCATGCCGAAGACCATGTAAAAGCGGAACTTCCTGCCGTCCAGCTTGGTGCTCAGCAATAATGGAATGGAGGAGGGAAAATTTGCAGCGGCGCCTTGCATGGCAGTGACCCCTCTGATTCTAAATATGTGTGATTAACATTGTTGATAAGAGAAACATAATTTTGTTCCACTGTACATGATTGCTGTATGGATTTGAATGACAATAAAGATGGCTTATCCTTATCCTTACCTTGGTGAAAATGTCGTGAATACGTTGTTAGAATAATTTTGAGCTTAAATTATTCAAAGTCAAAAATCAGGCGGAAAGTTGAATTTATGCACATTTATTACAAAAATATAAGGAGTCACCCCAATGACCACTTTGGGGGAAGAATTACAATGCATGGCATTCAGACACGCTTAGAATCCCTAAAAGATCCACTCTTCTAAGTCTGACATATATAGGTAGGAGAAAGCAGGGGGAGGATGGAATAAGAGGAGGAAAGGAGAGGGAGAGACAGAAAGTCCTGATAACTGAGCTTATCCTGGCGGACGTCACAGACACTCTGGTGACAAGAATGTACATCTAACAGAACATCCATAAAACACTAATCTATAAGATGAAGAGTTCCTGTGCATTCTTGTGACCCGAAACAGGGCATCTCAAAGAGATTATAATAAATGGCTTAGATCATTCCTTACCCCTGTACTGATCCTCAGTCTGAACTCTCTGAAAATGCTCACAGAAACAGGCCAAGAATATATAAACTTATTCTATATGGAATGCACATATTGTGGAGGCACGAAATAAGTGCAGGCAGACACGGCGAACTGAAGTTTAAAAGGGTGTTTTATTCATCCTCCATCACGAGCCTCGCCCAGCGCGGTGGCAGTACGCTGGAGCAAGCCCTGTGTCTCTAGTCAGCAAACAGCAATGCGAGTGATCAAAAAGAGAGACAGCAAGCGATATGCAGTTGACTTATATACCCAGCTAGACAATTCATGCATGGCATATTAGCATCACAGTAAACAGCAGGAAGGCATGGACATTTGCATTAGAGTCACACATATCAATAGCAGGATTACTGGCAGCGGGATTCCTCTCTACCTATTGATATCAGTCCATACGTCTCACTGTTCTGCTAATTGCTCCAGCTGAGCACTCTGCTTGTCCCGTCGGCTGTGGGGGTCGCCACACTGCCCCCCCCCCAGAGGGCTCAGCAGGGGGCTGAGGCGTCGATCGGCCGGCCTTGGAAGCAAGCTGCAGGAAAAGCTCTGTGCAGGAGGAGGGGGAGGAGGGGGTGGGGGTAGTGAAGAAGAAAAAAAAATGTCTCTGACTCCTCGCACGGCTCGGTCCTGCGAGGATGCGTAGCGGCTGTGAAGAAAAAGGCGGCTGAATTCCCATCGTGCGCGGTGGCTGAGACCCATACAAAGTCCTGTGTGCGGGCTGCGTGTCTGCTCCAGGTGCGTGAGCAGCCCTGAAGGGCCGTGTTCACGGGCACGCGCAGCAGCGGGGGACGATGTATAAGTCTGTAGAGCCAGCTTGTCTCTGGTGCGCGGCGCGCGCTGCGGCCACGTCCCTTCCAACTGCGCTGTTCTCATGCGGGGCTTCTGTGCATGGCAGGTCCGCTGTCGCGAGGCGAGTAAGGGTCAGGGAGCTTGATGGAAATCAGCGGCGTCGGCGCCGATGGTCTTCCCTGTTCGGGCTGTTACTGTCGTTCGCTCGTGTCAGGTCACGGTGCATTCTGGTCCAAGCGCTGCATTTTCCGTCCGGCACTGGAGGTCGTCATCGTGGCGATAAGACCCGGTGTGCGCTCGTGTGGATGTGAAGGATGTGGGCGATCCTCTGTCTCTGGGATCCACAGCGCGATGAGAGGGAGCGGACGATCCTTGTCCCTTGGCAGGTCTCAGCGTGGAGGTCCAGAATCTCAGGCGGGATTGCACCATGACGCTTCTGAGGCTTTCCCGGTCATGGATGATCTCCGGGGTGTTCGCCTGGTGTTGGTTCTGCGTCGAGGTCTCCCGTGTGGCAGGAGGGAGGGCAGTCCATTCGCGTCAGGCAGCTGCATTCGTTCGTCATTGGAGTCACCCCCCGGGGTGTTCTTTTCTTCGGGGTCACCAGTGTGGAGGCACGAAATAAGCGCAGGCAGACACGGCGAACTGAAGTTTAAAAGGGTGTTTTATTCATCCTCCATCACGAGCCTCACCCAGCGCGGTGGCAGTATGCTGGAGCGAGCCCTGTGTCTCTAGTCAGCAAACAGCAATGCGAGTGATCAAAAAGTGAGACAGCAAGCGATATGCAGTTGACTTATATACCCAGCTAGACAATGCATGCATGGCATATTAGCATCACAGTAAACAGCAGGAAGGCATGGACATTTGCATTAGAGTCACACATATCAATAGCAGGATTACTGGCACCGGGATTCCTCTCTACCTATTGATATCAGTCCATACGTCTCACTGTTCTGCTAATTGCTCCAGCTGAGCACTCTGCTTGTCCCGTCGGCTGTGGTGGTCGCCACAATATAAACATTAAACATGGCATATGAAAGGTATACTTCTCAAATATAATAATGCATTATTAATATCAATAATAATGTAGATAATATGGAATTTTTCTATCATATTTCCCCTTGATGCTTAATAAAGCATCAGGATTAAAAGAAAAATAACAAAAGTAAAATAAAGTGAATGAATTAAAGTAGAACTGAACCCACCTTTTTGCGCAAAAAGTAGAATAGCGGATTAATTCCTTATTACCTATTGTATTTTTCAACACATAAAAGAAATTTTTAGGCCGTGCGATGGCCAAGCTATAAGCCGATAAACTTTTGCCTCTGGCTGGCAGTGCCAAACAAACCGGAAGTAGTGCAGACGACGCTGCGTGACGTCACGAGTGTGACCCTTAGCAAAACAACAATGGCAGATGATAGCAGTTCCAGCAGTCAAGAAAACCAGAGTTTTCAGAGTGAAGAGGCATTCAGGATCGGTGACGAGACAGAGGAGGATGCAGGAGTGTCAAGTGAATAGGAAGAGAGCGAGGGAGGCATCGAACCGTACAGATTCGAGCCAGAATTGTTGGGGGATTCCGGCACCGACTCAGATTCAGACCGCAGCAGTGATGGGGAGGAGAGTCGCTTATTGAATACAGAATGGTGAGTCTTTACTTCTCTACTTTGGCATGTTTGGGGTGTCAGGATAAGGAAAATTAAGTCTGGACTGCAGACGATTTTTGTGTTTCAATAACAATAATTCCAGTAGAAAAGGGACAATGCGGTCCGAGGGTGGTGCCAATGGTCTGATGCAATCAGTGCAGTGACCAGCTGGTGACCATGCAATGCATCGCTTCCCGGTCGCTATTTTTTTTTTGTTACTTATTTGTACCCGTAGGTAGATTCGGTTTGCAGTCTGGTGACAAGCCACCGGCTGCCGGTCGCTGCGTGTGCGAACGCCCTAAACCTACATGTTTTTGGTATGCAGGGGGAAACCGGAGAAAACCCACGCAACACGGGGAGAACATGCAAACTCCACACAGCTCACTGTTGGTCGGGGGCTGGGATCGAACCCACGATCTCATGATCCCCGCGATCCCCCGGCCGAGGGTAAACTGTGCTGCCACAGTGCTAAACCACTGCGCCACCGTGCAGCTTTTCCTCCCCCTTTCTTTTCTTTCGTCGCCATGACAGCTTTCCTTGGCCACTGCACAGATCTTCCCAGGTGTTGGAAGTGTTTTGTAGTCGACTATCACAACAAAATGCACCAAAAACAACCAGTGTCGACGTGCTCGCAATGGTAAACATGGGACTGGGCCCAATTCGTGACGTCACGCAGAACTCTGGCTGCACTTCCCGATTATCGGCGGATTCGTCGGATTTTTCAGGGCGGGAAATTCAAAATCGCGATTTTCTCCAAGATTCCGGGATTGGTGGAGGGGGTGTCAATGATAAATTATCTTTATAATTGTATGTACTATCACCCAGTGCCATTCACTTCAGTTCTACTTGAAATATATAAGAATTTACATGCTGTTGTGTGTCTTTGCAAATTAAAAAAAAGTGTATAGAATATGTCATTAAGAGTGAACATGTGCAGTGATTAAAATTAATTTCAGAGAGTGTCAAATAAGAACATAGAAAATAATATGAAACAGCCTTAAAAACAGCCTTAAATTATATTGCAACCTTCAAAAACATCCTCAGGCCAGTATTGCCCCTCTCACCATCCTCATCATCATATTAACCCCTTAACGCCTGAATTTATTTCCAATTATGAAAAAAAAATTTCACTTGTGTTTTTGCTTTCAAGTAGATGCTAAATTAAGTTGAGAAAGTTAATTTGACTATAGCACATAAAATAGATATAATTTTAGGTATGATGCAAATTAGCGACAACAGGCATCTAAAAGGGTAAAAAAGCACCTGTTCCCATCTCAAGTATGAAGAGTATTTTATTTATGCAACAATCAATCAATCAATCAATCAATCAGTCAATCAAAGACTTTATTCCAGACTCAAGGTCCATCAAAAAAAAGTAAAAAAGTAAAAAGTAAAAAACAGGACAGTTGAAAACAATCAAAAAGTTACAAGAAAGACTAAGACACAACTGCTAAGAGAAGTACAAAGACAGTACAGACTTTAAAAAGACTTAAAAAGACAACTGTACCAGTGCCTTCTAAACTGTGACTGACAGCGAATAGAACTGAGCTTAATGCTAGACATGACTTGAATGATTTCATTTCTAGATACATCAAGACGACAGATGAATTTATACATAAAATTCCTTATTACTGCATGCAGAGTATTTACACGTGATGAGACAAATAACTCGGAAGCACTGCACCATCGAGGCTTTTTAAGTAAAATTCTTAAGGCATCATTGTAGGCAACCTGTAATTTCTGCATACTTAGTTTCCTATAATTTATCCATAAATGAGCAGTGTATAAAGGTGTACAATAGGTTTTAAAAAGAACCAGTTTCACCTCATCAACAAAGTTATTTTCAGTATTTTCAACTCTCATGACTGCCAAACTATAACCCTAACCCTAGCCCTAACCCTAACCCTAACCCTAGCAATCAGGAAATGGATGGTGCTCCGTCTCTGACCGTTAATACGAGAAACTAATGCTTGCAAAAGGTTCCTAGGTATGTGTTGGAAGTGCTCCAACTGGAAGTAGAGGAATACAGATGGTATTTTGGTTGCATTTGGAGCGGAAGTGGTTTGATGTGAATTTGCAACGACAGGCGTCAAGGGGTTAAGGACTCACACAAGAAAAATCTGAAGTTATAAAAATCATTACCAAGTTTATGATGAGACTTCTCCATTAAGAGAAACACTAACTTCTATGAGTATCTGAGGTATTAGTATCACCATTTGCATCATTTTCATGGATAGAAGTAATACAATAATCTCCTATAATAGGGCCTACACCCCTACGGGTGGTAATTAGTCTATCAAGGACCATTCTATCCTTTGTCATGATTTTGTAAATAAGTGTAGTCTATAATTAAGTGTTTTAATCCCTAAGGTATTTTGTTTCTACTCTCACTCAAAGAAACAATTAACAAAACCTTACTCCTGTGCTTTTCATCTGAAATTGAATTCATGCTCTATGAATGGCATCATGTGGTAGAAAAGCATCTCTTTTCACCCTGCCCACCTGCCCTGCTGACATGATGAGGGTACGGTCATTTGCCAAAACGGGGTACACAGATCTGCCCAGTGTCCAGCCAGATGCGAATAAGCCCAATGATTCAATGACCTTTGACAATGTAGATCCTTGGTTTAACACTCATTCACTTCGTTGGTCAAGCAGGGTAGCAGTACAGGGGAGAGACACACTGTAAGCCGTTGCGTACTCAGAGAGTGTTAAGCTGTCGGAAAGGGGACTTCCCCACTTCAAAAAGAGGAGTTCCCTGATGAAATTAGGGAACTCCTCAGTTCAGAAATCAGGGACTTTTTTTCCGGTTCCGGTTCCGCCGGACCGGCGGCGCCACACGAGTCGGCTGCCTGTTGCAACAGCCTTTTTTTTTATCTTCCTTCTTCTTTCTACATCTTTCACTCTGTATATATATCACAGACGCACGGATCGCCCCGGGGGTCTCCCGGGTCGGCGGACGGAGCCACGGTTTGCAGCGGGAGACGTTACAGCGGGGAGGAGCTAGTGCTAGCTAGCACTTGGCCGCCGCCCGGTGCTAATGGGAAACTCGACATACCGGGAGCTGTAGCGAAAAGGACGTGGGTGCCGGGCTGGAGTTTAGGCGGCGTGAAAGAAAATATAAGACAGAATAATAAAGAGCGATGGCAAGAACCAAGCAGACCGCCCGTAAAATCTACTGGAGGAAGAAGCCCCCCAGGAGACAGCTAGCCACCAGGGCTGCTCGGAGAGGTGCTCTGGCCACCGGCAGAGTGAAGAGGCCTCGCCGTCACAGGCCCGTGGCTCTGAGAGAGATCCGTCGCTACCAGAAATCCACAGAGCTGCTCATCCGTAAGCTGCCCGTCCAGCGCCTGGTGAGGGAGATCGCTCAGGACTTCAAGACCGTCCTGCGTTTCCTGAGCTTCGCCGTCATGGCTCTGCAGGAGACCAGCGAGGCCCACCTGGTGGGTCTCTTCTTCGCTAAGGGGGTCACCATCATGCCCAAAGACTTCCAGCTGGCCCGCTGCATCCGCGGAGAGAGAGCTTAGACTTTCTGCTGCACATTCACCAGCCATAATGCTCTGCACTGTGTCTATATATATACATTTATAGTAATATGGACATATGTTTACTAGATGTTGTTTTTTCTTGCCTTCTGATTGTTGCTCTGAGTGTTGCTATCCCTATGCTGTTGCAATCCTGGAATTTCCCCATTGTGGGACTAATAAAGGCTTATCTTATCTTATCTTATCTTATCTTAAATTTAACCTTGCATTTGCAGAGTAAGGAGTGTCATCATCTTTCTAATCACTGGAGTGATGTGTTGTGTCAGGTGTGATTCAAAATGAAGTTTGCTATGTTATTTCTGTATATAGCCTTTCTTTAAAAAAAAAAAACAGCCTGTAGTAGCTGCATTATTTTAGCAATAAAGATATTTTGCCTAACTGTTAGTGTTATTAAGGAGCAAACATTCTCTACAGTGTAAAAGCAATGGAACAACTTAATAACCAATATTATTACTAGAGGATGATAAGGTAACAACACTGACCACATTTTTCTTTCCCTTGTATTTTTTTTCCTCTTTTTCTCCCTTGTCATGATAAACAAACAGTCTGCTTCTCTATTAGCAGAGATTGTTCCTGGATGCCAAATCATCAGCTGACACTTGCATAGAGAAACAGACAGTCATTTGTTGTTTTCCTTTTTTTTTCAAATAAGTATACAATACATACTGTATATACTATATATACTACCGTTCAAAAGTTTGGGGTCACCCAGACAATTATTTTGTGTTTTCCATGAAAAGTCACACTTATTTATCACCATGAGTTGTAAAATGAATAGAAAATATAGTCAAGACATTGACAAGGTTAGAAATAATGATTTATATTTGAAATGATAATTTTTCCAGATACTCAACCTGCTTAAAGGAAGGTCAGCTTTACAGCTTCTCTAACCAGCTAAACTGTTTTCAGCTGTGCTAACATGATTGCACAAGGGTTTTCTAATCATCCATTAGCCTTCTGACACAATGAGCAAACACAATGTACCATTAGAACACTGGAGTGATAGTTGCTGGAAATGGGTCTCTATACACCTATGTAGATATTGCACCAAAAACCAGACATTTGCAGCTAGAATAGTCATTTACCACATTAGCAATGTATATTAGATGTTAGAGTGTATTTCTGATTAGTTTAAAGATATCTTCATTGAAAAAAAACTGTGCTTTTCTTTCAAAAATAAGGACATTTCTAAGTGACCCCAAACTTTTGAACGGTAGTATATATATATATATATATATATATATATATATATATATATATATATATATATATATATATATACTGTATATATAGAGATAGATAGATAGATAGATAGATAGATAGATAGATAGATATAGATAGATAGATATAGATATAGATATAGATATAGATAGATATAGATAGATAGATAGATATATACAGATATCTATCTATCTATCTATCTATCTATCTATCTATCTATCTATCTGCTTAATCTATCTAGATAGATAGATTAAGCAGTCTCTTGCTGAGGGTTTCAGGTGGAGTAAAACGTTAGATGCACCCAAGTGCCATGTCCTTCGCTTTCCGCGGCTGTTTAGGTCAGCAGGATAACCTTTGTGCTGTCCTTGCCAAGGAGTTTTGGTCCAGTTTCCTTTGATAACCAGATCCCCTGGTTTGCTCAAGAGATGGGTGCACCTCCTACGGTCCCTTCGTCACATGGTCCCTCCTGGGAAGGGCAGTATGGATGACATCGTTGTCAGTTGTCATTCTTTGCATATAATCACCAAGAAACCCTTCCTCATCCCTAAGTTAAATGTCTTCAATAATAGGGTTTGTCATTCACAATTTCCCAATTTTCTTATTTGTATATTATACTAATCTTGTAGATTGTTGATGGTAAGCTAAGTGGTTTCCTAGGTAAATGTTTGGTACTAATAATTTAGGAACTGTACTTAAATGTGACATGATTTGATTTACAGTGTGTTCCATTTCCATTATCTAAGTAAATCATTTCAGCTATTTTAAATCTTGATATTGTTTTAGTTAAAACAATATAAACAATATAAATAAATAGCAATATTTATATTAGTGTAGGGTAAAGCCTTTGTATGTTCAACAAGTGTGTAAATAATTCATAAACATTTTTACCTTAACTCTTATTTAGTTCAATGAGATCCATGCAACGGTTTTGAAAAAAAAACTAAGTTTATACAGGGAAGATCAAATTATTTTGCTTTGAGCTCCCTAAAGCATTGTTCCCTTATTTGAGTAAGAATCTGTATTGTCTTTGTAGTAGATTCTAAATCAAGTCCCACAGTAAACATAAATCCAGCACAAGTTGGACTTTCCTTAGACATTTGGAACTTTTCTCATATATTTGCATGGTTTTATTCCTTATCAGTTTACCTTGTTCCTTATAAACATGATATTTCCTTTACAATAATCTACAGATATTTTCTTAAATATCTGGAAATTTATTGATGTAACTTTTAACTTCTCCTATTGAATGTTGTGATTCCATTACCAAGCGGTTTCATTTATATTTTCTCTTCATTATTGATCATCTATTGATAATTTTTATGTATTATCTATATTTCTGAGGATCGTTAATTATTTTTTGCTAATTAATTTCTTTGGTACCCCCCTTTTGATGTATGGAGACACACATGCAGCAAAGTTATAGGGTATTTTCTTGATGGGTAGTGTCTTTTACTAGAAGGAAGCATGTTACCACTTTTATGTGTTACAGTTAATTTAGATGAAAATTTGTGAGTAGTACAGCTCCTGCAAAATGAGGTTTCAATAATCATGGTTTCTTTTGTGACGTCTCTTGAACTAATTTACAAATTCCATTTTGGAAAAAACAATATAGCTGTCTGTGCAGATTTGATATGACTTAGCATTGATAACTAAGATCAGTTTGTCCAGTTGAACACAGACAGGTTGAATTTGTGTAAGTGAATCCTTGTGAAAGGTTGTGTCACACTCCTTCAGTCAATGGAAAGGTGGACATTTTGCCTAATTAGAATTTGGCTTAATTTTGTATGAGGAATGCCTCATTTTATATATTCCTCAGTAAATTATGGGGTGGACTGTAGTCCCAAGGCCCAGCTCGGCCACTGCTGAGCACTGGGAAAACACATTTTTTATTACTGTCACATTTGTTAAATGTGATATTGTCACACCATTATGTGGTGAGTGGCATCAGATGTGTCCTGCAGTGTGAAGTCATATGAACACTACATTTTTAAAGTCAGAGTCATTTAAATTGTTATGCTTTATGTCATTTGCAATGTCATTTGTTCTACTTACCTTAAAAAAAAAATGCTTGTCAACTGAGAGGTCCTTCCCCCTATGGCCACCATCGCCCCCTCCAGCACTCATACACCGTCCGGCCTCTTCACATCTCCCACAAAGATCAAATGTCGGTGCCATCCTGCAAAGAAAAAAATGGGAAAGCCTTATGGCTTCCCCGTCTGCGCCGTCAGTATTTACATCAACAGGAGTGCAAATTTTATCACCTCATAAATTGATTTTACTAATGTTCCAGTGATCATCATTATTTTGTCTCCTTTAAATGTTTATCTCAGTTGTTTATCCCACTATTTATAACATGTAATGTTAAGAAACACAAGTGAATTATTGTTTTTTTATTATTTTATTACATATTGCATATGTCATTTATTAAAAAGTGAGTATAGTATTATTTAAACAAAGCAACAATATGACATACAATTACCAAGACCTCTGTTTGATAATCAGTAGTCTCTGGCAAATCATATGCACAAACACATTAATTATCAATCTCTTTTGAACCTCTATGCTTTGAATCATGTAATCTAGGGTATACATAAAGCCTTCAGTGATTAGGCATTATTAAGTGACAGCATGATATTGTAATGTTCAGTTAATTTCAACATTGTCATGCTGGTAGCATTGATTAAGATGCAAGCATTTGTACTTAACTTAGATGTTCAGCCGTCTCTTTGATGTCGATGGGAGGAGAGCACGGACGGTGACGAAGCCCGGTCCGAGAGGCAGGTTTTGTTTTGGCAGGGGGAAGAAGAACGTCAGTCCTGCGTCCTTTGATGCAAACGATGTCCTTTGAATGAAAGTCGGTGATACGTCAAAAAACTGAATAAAAATAGCTCAATGTTTTTCATTTTCCAAAGGAAAAAAAAAAACTGGAGGGAATGAAAATATTGGCTTTAAAAATATGTAAATAGTTCATCAAGTATGCAACATTAGAGTGAAAACCCACAAAGTTAGACTGAAAGAAAAATTAAAACCCCAAAACTTTGCAAAAATACACATATATATACACTACCATTCAAAAGTTTGGGGTCACTTAGAAATTTCCTTATTTTTGAAAGAAAAGCACTGTTTTTTTCAATGAAGATAACATTAAACTAATCAGAAATACGCTCTAATATCTAATATACATTGCTAATGTGGTAAATGACTATTCTAGCTGCAAATGTCTGGTTTTTGGTGCAATATCTACATAGGTGTATAGAGGCCCATTTCCAGCAACTATCACTCCAGTGTTCTAATGGTACAATGTGTTTGCTCATTGCGTCAGAAGGCTAATGGATGATTAGAAAACCCTTGTGCAATCATGTTAGCACAGCTGAAAACAGTTTAGCTGGTTAGAGAAGCTATAAAACTGACCTTCCTTTGAGCAGGTTGAGTATCTGGAAAAAATATTATTTCAAATACAAATCATTATTTCTAACCTTGTCAATGTCTTGACTATATTTTCTATTCATTTTACAACTCATGGTGGTAAATAAGTGTGACTTTTCATGGAAAACACAAAATAATTGTCTGGGCGACCCCAAACTTTTGAACGGTAGTGTAGATTTTTTTTCTCTTCCCTTTAACCAAGTTTTTACACACAAATCAGTAGCTACACAGCCATTTCTATTTTTTCCCCAAGTTCTCTCTCTCTCTCTCTCTCTCTCTCTCTCTCTCTCTCTCTCTCTCTCTCTCTCTCTGTGTGTTTTTTTCTTCTTTTTTTCTCTCAAGGACACACATACACAGACAGACACACACACACACACAGACAAACAGGGCCCACAGAAATGTTCTCTTTTGCGTTATCTCCACAAGATCATACAATAAAGACTTTTAGGTTCATGTCAAAACCCAAAACAGCATGAGAATTACTTCAATTAATCTCCAGAACTGGCAACTTTTAGTGGAGAAATCATGGATATGGGAACTCCCCCCCCCCACACACACACACACACACTGTCACTACAGGGTAAAGCTCCCTTTTTTTTTACACTGCCGTAAAAACAAAACACCACTCCACTGTTTTTGCTCAAAGCTACTATTTTCAAATACCTATAAATTTAAACACTTCTCAAAAGGATAACAACTAACTAATCAATCATTTTATCTTCCATAAATATCAGAAAAAAAAACACAAACAACAATTTTACAACCTGCTCCTTTCACCTCCACAGAGAACTCTCACTTTTTTTTTTTTTTTTTTTTTCACACCGGAGCAGATTATACAGAGACAAAACAAACCAGACTGCAGTAACTTTTATCTAAAACTCACAAAATAAAATATTTCAATGGTCACGTTAACCCTTCCGCTGTGTGCCGAAAGCCCAAAGTAAGACCTCCTCCCCCGGCATCTTGCAACAGCTCACCATAGCGGGGGAAGTCCCATGGGCGATAAGTGGACCCGGTAAAGGCACAAATCTTCCGTGAAAAAAACCTTTTCTCTTCGGAGTTCACGTAACCTCCCCACGAATGCTGAAGGTGCAAACCCTGGACCATAAGCAGAAGTGGTAAAAAAGGCACAAATCTGTCCCCAAAAATTTACTTCTCTGGGATCACGTGATTTTTTCCACAGGACGTCAAACATCTGTGGTTATAAGACCAAGAATCTTCCCCTTTTTTCTTTGCATGTAAACTTCTGGCACCTCCACTGCACTTACTTGAGGCGTAGAGAGCGGCGGATTTCTAAGAATCTCCCCGGGTCTTGCAATAACAGTCACCATCTGCAAAGGAAAAACCTCATTCCTCCCAAGGAATTATTTCAATATCGCTCACCGTGGGTAGAAATAACCCAGCACTCAGGCTGCTAGTTTCACCCCTTCAGCTTTTTGCAGTGTACGATCAGTCTGGGGAATCTCACTATCTTTTATCCATAAACAACAACAAATATACTTACATTCAAGTCGCCTGTAAGATTCTCAGATCTGTCACCCAGTCAGTGCCAGTGCCCCGGTCTGAAATGCCTTCACTGCAGTAACATTGAGCCTTTTTTTTTTTTTTTCACTCAGCCTGGGAAGGTCTTTTTGCCAGCTGTGCACTTGCTGAAATCAAGCAGAGGTGCCGGAAAGACGGTGATATGTGGATCCGCTGTTCGGAGCACCAAAATGTTAGAATAATTTTGAGCTTAAATTATCCAAAGTCAAAAATCAGGCGGAAAGTTGAATTTATGTACATTTATTACAAAAAAATATAAGGAGTCACCTCAATGGCCACTTTGGGGAAAGAATTACAAAGCATGGCATTCAGACACGCTTAGAATCCCTAAAGGATCCATTCTTCTAAGTCTGATATATATATAGGTAGGAGAAAGCAGGGGGAGGATGGGATAAGAGGAGGAAAGGAGAGGGACAGACAGAAAGTCCTGATAACTGAGCTTATCCAGGAGGACGTCACAGACACTCTGGTGACAAGAATGTACATCTAACAGAACGTCCATAAAACACTAATCTATAAGATGAGGAGTTCCTGTGCATTCCTGTGACCCAAAACAGGACATGTCAAAGAGATTATAATAAATGGCTGAGATCATCCCTTACCCCTGTACTGATCCTCAGTCTAAACTCTCTGAAATTGCTCACAGAAACAGGCCAAGAATATATAAACTTATCCTATATGGAATGCACATATAAACATTAAACATGGCTTATGAAAGGTATGATACTTCTCAAATATAGTAATACATTATTAATATCAATAATAATGTAGATAATATGGTATTTTTCTGTCACACGTGACCACGTGTGCAGGAATATTGCGGGAACTGATGTCTTTCCTTCTGACCACTGCAATCCATTCCATCTCACTTTTCTTTTTTAGCTCGGAGACCCATTCTCTCCACTTTTCTTCCAAGTTGGGATGTTTAAAAGATCATACGCCATTATCAATCTTTTTCTATGGCAATCATAAGAGCAGTTGTTGTATCTGATAATGCAGCAAAACTTCCCCTTTCTAGCGTTGTGTGGTATTTGGAGGAATAATAATGTGATAGAAAGAACCACATTGTAAATAAGTGTTTTCACTTTCTTGTGTCATCCTGGATTTTGTATGACATGTTATATGTATACTTTCATTTTCTGTGTCTGCATAACATATTCAGTGTCATTTTAATAAGACTGCATGTCCGGGCTGCACGGTGGGCTGCACGGTGGCGCAGTGGTTTAGCACTGTGGCAGCACAGTTTTACCCTCGGCCGGGGGATCGCGGGGATCATGAGATCGTGGGTTCGATCCCAGCCCCCGACCAACAGTGAGCTGTGTGGAGTTTGCATGTTCTCCCCGTGTTGCGCGGGTTTACTCCGGGATTTCTCCGGTTTCCTCCCGCACACCAAAAACATGTAGGTTTAGGGCGCTCGCACACGCAGCGACCAGCAGCCGGTGGCTTGTCACCAGACTGCAAACCAAGTCTACCTACGGGTACAAATAAGTAACAAAAAAAAAAAAAAAAAATGTCCACAGGGAAAGTAAAAATGCTCTCAACCTGTTTTCCTGAGTGTTTTTCATGCACTTATTAAAAAAAAGCACTCTGCCCGGTATCCTGGGAACCACTTGACCTGTCACTCAAAGCATGCCAGGGGTTTCCCAGATTTTGCTCTGAAACGCTCCACTCACTGGAATAAATCACATCAAACTGGTCAGAAAATATATGTCCCTCCAAGCTTTGGCTTTCAAATATGGATCATAGTGTACTTTCAGGCTGATTGTGATCAGCTGATGAGCGCTGCAGCACTCCCAAAAGTTGAACTTTTTTCTGCTTTCAGCGTCATGACTGCTGAGGGTGTTTTTTGTGCTGAGGGCACTGAGCGCATTAAACACCAGACTATATAGAATATGAACCGAAAGTAGTTGCCCACAGCAGAAAAAAACGCATTTGGTGGAAACGTGGCCTAACCGCATTCATTGCTCACTACTAAGCACAGACAGGCAGAACACTTCCCAAAATTCCTTGCAGTTTTTCCATCGGGTGATGTCCCACGCCCATTCTAAATATAAAGACAGGGGGTAATCAAGACAACACAGGACAGGAGGGAACAGATAAGTGACTAAACATAGGAGAGCTGGGACTAATTAGGAGATAACAAAACAGTCAGGTTGTGCTGTACAGACAGAGAGGGCAGGCGCTGAGGTACTGAAAACATGAGGAGCTGGAACCATAGGTAAACATACACACACACACACAGACCCAAGACAAAACAGGGGAGGACACAGCGGAACAGGGGAAACTCAGGAGTTGCATAATGCAAAATCATAATTAATGACAGGGAGAATGAGAAAAAGACAGTCCTGTGATTATGCACAGACTGTGACACATCTGCCCTTGTGAGGTGAGTAGAATTGTCTGTGGTCAAAATTTTGTTTATTTTTACATCTAGTTTCATAAATCAGCTGTGATATGTGTTATGTATTAATATGATGCATTATTGTGTGAAATGGGTGGTGGCTCCACCTTTCTGGTTCCACCGCCACCCTGAGTACAAAGGGCTGATTCGGAAGAGGCCAGGTCTCTTTTGACCTTCACCTCTGCCTGTATAGGAGCACCTTGTGTATCTGTGAGTCATACAATAAAGTCAAGTTCTATTGCACCTGCGGCCTCGTTATTGGAATACTGGTTATGGACATAACATTTGGCGACTAGGATAAAAACATGGATAAAGGTATTTTGGGAATTTGGCCATTTCTGGAGCTTCCCAGCGAGCCACCGGTGCCATGGGTGAAGTGGTTTGCTGCATTCGAGAATTATCAGGTGGCATTGAACCTCGGTGAACTAGAGAAATTGCATGCACGGGCAATACTGGTCCATAATCTTGTCATGGAGGGACAGCACATTCTCAGTACACTGGGGTTGAGCAACAGTTTTGAGGACATAGTTGGGCTAATGGCATGCTACTTTTGCACCCCTGAGAACGTCATCATCTAGAGGATTCAGTTCTCCCAGCGCCGCCAGCAGACTGAAGAGTTGGTGCAGCGGTATTTTGCTGACCTGCACCAACTGGCTGGGTGTTGCCAGTTTGGAACCTTAGAAAAGGAAATGGGCCGCGATCAGTTGGCGGAGCACACGCTGTGTGCAGCAGCATGGTCAAGACTCCTTACACATTCCGGTGAATTGACGTTGGCCAAGACTGTGGAGATAGCCCAACAGCTTGAACCAGCGGATAAACTGTCACAGGACCTTGGTGAGAGAACAGCGTTGGGGCAACCTGACTCACAATCAGTGGCGCAGGCTGTAGACCCACATAGCGATGACAGCGTGGAAGACAGAGAAGAATTTGCTACTGCTTTAAAAATTAGATTGCCCTCGGGATCGCCAAAGTGTTTTGGCTGTGGGTCTACCAAGCACCAGTACAAGGCGAGAGTGTCCGGCAAAAGGCAAATGCTTTGGCAAGTGCAGAATGCTAAATCATTTTGCTAGGGTCTGTAAAAAATTTGAGAGAGGGGAACGGCGACGTGAAGTGGATTGCCTCGCCATGACTCCTACGGTTATCCACACCATCTCCCCGAGCACAGAAGGCCATATGCATTTAATGGTTACGTTGGACGGCGAGGACGTGCCGTTATTGGCGGACACGGGCGCGGTGAGGTCCGTGTTGAACTGGCCTACTGTGAGGAGTTTTTTGCCCTACCATCGTGTGAGAGGTCTGTTGACACCATTGTGTGGGTATGGCAGTAATAGGTTGTCCATCGTGGGTTTGATGGAGCTGACTGCGAGGTACAAGTAAGCGGTGGTGTCCAACCTGCAGTTTGTGGTGACCGCGAGTGGGTCGAATGTGATGGGTTGCAATCTTTTTTATGGACTGGGCTTCGCAATCACCAACAGTCGCGGAGAGGAATGGTCGGGCTATGGTTCGTGGGACCGGCCAGTTCCGCAAGTGGTGGACATTGTGGTTTGGGACAATACATGGCCTAGTATTCTGGGAGATGGACAGAACCAATACCACCCAGGGCCATTGCGGGTGGGTAATGGTGCCAGGGCCCAAGTTACTCTAGATGAGGGAACTGGGGGGCACGGTGGAACACCCGTGATGGCGGGTGGAGCTGTGAGGACGGCTCCCTCTGCTTCTGGAGTTTGGCCTGGAGATATCGAGAAGCATGGGGCTGCAACGGCTTTTCCAGCGTTCAAAATGAAAGAGAGCAGGGCAGGACCAGCTGGCACAGTGGACAGACGTGCCACACAGAAACACTGGAGGCCAAGTTGGTCTTCGCAGAGGGCTGCCGGTGTGGCGCAACCGGGTGTGGAGGCCTGGTTGAGACATCGTGGACACTGGAAGCCGAGTCGAGCTCCTTTGGGACTCAGTGATGTGGTTCAACCCAGAGAGGAGGCTCGGCTGAGAGGGGTCCATGGGAACAGGAAACGACGGGAGGACCAGGGGCAGCTGAAGGTGGTGGCTGTTCGGGAGGATGGTGCCTTCGGGAGTCAGATGACTCATGGAGACGCCCCAATGAACTGCGGAGTGCCATCAAGGAGAAGGAGGTGTCGGAGCTCCAATGTGGCTCGACTCCAGGGTCGAAGAGACGAAGGAGCTCCGGGCAGGACCTGCCAGCCAAGTCACCCAGTGGGTGGCTTCTCCATCAAGACTGTACGGTAGCAAGGGGCGATGAGTTGGGTTAAATGTCAATTGCCCGGGCTACGCAGTTAATATATTTTTCGTACTAAACTGCTACATCAAGTGCCAATGTTTAAAAAAAAAAAAACAACTCAAGTAATGTGTGTATCACCATGTTTGGGGTGCATATTACTGTGGGGTTTGCCAGGGTTTGGGTGGCATTATTGGGAATGATGGTAACAGGCTATGAGTGTGCATGTTAACTGATTGTTTGTTGAATTGAGGTTTACCTATATGTATATAAGTTTATGGGGTTGTATGCTATAATAGGAACACGGCTATATTTTATTTTATGGACTTCTATTGTCAGAGACGGCACAATAATCCATCTGGCCGCTTGGAGGTGGGACGGTAGTCCACCTGTCCCCATGTAGTTTTACTTGTTGGTGTGCATGGATAGGCCTGCCTTATTTGTTTGCCATTAGAGTGTGACTCGGGTACTAAATTTGGGAGGGCCTAATTAGTGTGCATGCGTTTTGGACTTTTTTTAAAGGGGGGGAGTGTTATGTATTAATATGACGTATTGTTGTGTGATGTGGGTGGTGGCTCCACCTTTCTGGTTCCACCACCACTCTGAGTATAAAGGGCTGATGCGGAAGAGACATAGTCTCTTTTGACCTACGCCTCTTCCTGTATAGGAGCGCCTTGTGTATCTGTGAATCAAACAATAAAGTCAAGTTCTATTACACCTCCAGCTTCGTTATTGGAATACTGGTTATGGACGTAACAATATGTTCAACACATGGTTTCCTGAACTCATAAATGACTGTTGGTATATGATCACATTTCACGTTGGAGCTAATTCCATTTTCTTGCAGTCATCAACTGTACAAATTCAGAGTATCTATATTATCTATTTGTCAGAACTTGTCAGAAAGAAATATGAGGGGGGCTGAAAAGTTCATAGTGGTCAAATTTGACCAAATGTGGTTTATTTTTCAACTGCAGGGATCCAAGTGCTGCAACCATGATGGAAGAAGTCTGTGGACGGAAGGGAAGACTATCTTGAAAAATAAACCACATTTGGTCAAATTTGACCACTATGAAGTTTTCAGCCCCTCCTCATATGACTGTGACAAAGGTATCAACACTCACCTGGCATGCCAACGATTGTGGACACATTCCTCCAAGTGTTTGCTTTCAAATTTTGATCATGGTATCCTTTTAGTGTCAGCTGAAAGAGTACCGGGTTGTTTGATGCAGCAAAGTTCAGGTTCTGCCCCGTTAATCTACCGCTCTCTTCTTCCTGTACCTGTGTCCTAGAAAGGTTTGACATTGACGAGTGCAGCTGTACCTCTAAAAAGTTGAACTTTTGTCACCTCACAGCACCCTGAGTGCAACAAAAAAAGACAGTCACAGCTGAAAGCGCTGTAAACGTTAGACTACATAAAGAAAGAACAGAAAATAGTCGCCAACATCAGAATAAACGCGTTTGGTGGACACACAACATTATGGTTTGGGAATTACATTTTTATACAAAATCTCCTCATTTCAGGAGCTCAAAATTAATTGGACAATTGACTCAAAAGCCCTCATGGATCGTCACCTTATCGTGGTGATGGTGGGGGGGGGGGGGGACGTGCCCCAGTGATCCCAGGAGCTATGTTGTTTGGGGCAATTTACCTCTGATAGGGTCACCCAAGACAAACTGGTCCTGGGTGAAGGGCCAGACTAAGAACAATCCAACAGACTCTCATGATAAATTCTAGATCAAGGATTCAGTGTACCCCACCCGGTATGGGGTTACCGGGGCCCCACCCTGGAGCCAGGCCTGGGGAAGGGGCTCGATGGCTAGCGTCTGGTGGCCGGGTTTCCACCCATGGGACCCGGTCGGGTTCAGCCCGAAGGAGTTACATGGGTCCACCCTCCAGTGGGCTCACCACCTGCAGGAGGGATCATGGGGGTCCGGTGCTATGTGGATTAGGTGGCGGTCAAAGGCGGAGACCTTGGCGGACTGATCCCAAGCTTTCTAAACTGTTTTTTGGTACGTGGAATGTCACCTTTCTGGTGGGGAAGGAGCTTGAGCTGGTGTACGAGGTTGAGAGATACCGGCTAGATATAGTCGGCCTCACCTCAACACACAGCTCCGGTTCTGGAACCAGTCTCCTGGAGAGGGGCTGGAGTTTGGCCTTTTGTGGAGTTGCCCCAGGCGAGAGGCGACGAGCAGGGGTGGGTATTCTTGTATCCCCCCACCTTGCTGCCTCTATATTGGAGTTTTCTCCGGTGGATGAAAGGGTTGCTTCCCTGCGCCTTCGGGTTGGGAAACAGGTCCTGACCATCATTTGTGCCTATGCACCAAATGATGTTTCAGAGTACCCACCCTTTTTGGAGTCTGTGACTGGGGTGCTGGAGGGTCCTTCGCTTGGAGACTCCATTGTCCTACTGGGGGACTTCAATGCGCATGTGGGCAATGACAGTGAAACCTGGAGGGGGGTGATTGGGAGGAACGGCCTGCCCAATCTGAACCCGAGTGGTGTTCAGTTATTCCTCCTTGGTATGATGTTCCTTTTCTGAAATGCTGTGTTACTTGTAAGAGTTTGGTGCTAACCACAGTTTGTCCATAACAAACACCATGTTCAAGCATAAGGGTGTCCATATGTGCACCTGGCACCAGGACACCCTAGGTCGCAGGTCGATGATCGATTTTGTTATCGTGTCATCAGATCTGCGACCGTATGTCTTGGACACTCGGGTAAAGAGAGGTGCAGAGCTGTCAACTGATCACCACCTGGTGGTGAGTTGGATCCGATGGCGAGGGAGGAAACTATTCAGACCTGGTAGACCAAAACGTATAGCGAGGGTGTGCTGGGAACGTCTGGCTGAGGCCCCTGTCCGGGAGGTCTTCAACTCCCACCTCCGGAAGAACTTCAATCACATTCCGAGGGAGTCTGGAGACATGGAGTCTGAATGGGCCATGTTCTCCACCTCTGTTGTTGAAGCGGTGGCCCAAAGCTGCGGCCGCAAAGTGGTCGGTGCATCTCGTGGTGGCAACCCCTGAACCAAATGGTGGACACCAGTGGTGAGGGGGGCCATTAAGCTGAAGAAGGAGCCCTATCAAGGTTGGTTAGCTTGTGGGACTCCCAAAATAGCTGAGGTGTACCGGCAGGCCAAGCGGAGTGCAGCTCGGGTGGTTGCTGAAGTAAAAACCCGGGTATGGGAGGAGTTCAGTTAGGCCATGGAACAGGACTTTCGGTCGGCCTCGAAGAGATTCTGGCAAACTGTCCGGCGGCTCAGGAGGGGAAAGCAGCTCCCTGTCCACACTGTGTATGGCGCGGATGGGGCACTGTTGACTTCGACTGGGGATATCGTCGGATGGTGGAAGGAATACTTTGAGGATCTCCTCAATCCCACTGATACGCCTTCCACAGAGGAAGCAGGGTTTGTGGACGAGGGGGATGACTCACCTATCACAGGGGCTGAGGTCGCCAAGGTGGTTAAAAATCTCCTTGGTGGCCAGGTGCCGGGGGTGGATGAGATTCGCTCTGAGTACCTCAAGGCCCTGGATGTTGTAGAGCTGTCATGGTTGACATGCCTCTGCAACATTGCATGGAGGTTGGGGGCAGTGCCTTTGGCATGGCAAACCGGGGTGGTGGTTCCTGTCTTCAAAAAGGGGACCGGAGGGTGTGCTCCAATTTTAGAGGGATCACACTCCTCAGCCTCCCTGGGAAGGTTTATACCAAGGTACTGGAGAGGAGAGTCCGGCCGTTGGTTGAATCTCGGATTCAGGAGGAGCAATGTGGTTTTCGTCCTGGCCGTGGCACATCGGACCAACTCTTTACCCTCTCGAGAATTCTCGAGGGTTCGTGGGAGTTTGCCCAACCAGTTTACATGTGTTTAGTGGACTTGGAGAAGGCATTTGACTGTGTCCCTCATGGTTTTTGTGGGGGGTGCTTCAGGAGTATGGGGTATCGGGCTTGTTGTTATGAGCTATTTGGTCTCTGTACAACCGTTGTAAGAGTTTGGTTCGTATTGCCAACACTCGGTCGGACTCATTCCCAGTGAGAGTTGGACTCCACCAGGGCTACCCTTTGTCACCGATCCTGTTCATAATTTTTATGGACAGGATTTCTAGGCGCAGCCAGGGAATGGAGGGTGTCATGCTTGGTGACCACAGGATCTCATCTCTGTTGTTTGCAGATGATATTGTCCTGTTGGCTTCATCCAGCGATGACCTACAGCTCTTGCTGGGATGGTTTGCCACTGAGTGTGAAGCGGCTGGGATGAGAATCAGCACCTCCAAGTCCGAGTCCATGGTCCTCAGCCGGAAAAAGGTGGATTGTCCTCTCTGGGTTGGGGACAGGCTCCTGCCCCAAGTGGAGAAATTTAAGTATCTTTGGGTCTTATTCACGAGTGAGGGGAAAATGGAGCGAGAGATTGACAGATGGATCGGAGCAGCATCTGCAGTGATGCGGACGTTGTATCGGTCTGTTGTGGTGAAAAGGGAGCTTAGTTCTAAGGCAAAGCTGTCAATTTACCAGTCAATCTACGTTCCTACTCTCACCTATGGTCACGAGCTTTGGGTAATGACCGAAAGAACGAGATTGCGGATACAAGCGGCTGAAATGAGCTTTCTCCGTAGGTTTGCTGGACTCACCCTCAGAGATAGGGTGAGGAGATCAGTCATCCAGGAGAGGCTCAGAGTAGAACCGCTGCTCCTCCACACTGAAAGGAGTCAGTTGAGGTGGTATTTTTTTTTTTTTTTTTTTTTTTTTTTTTTTTTTTGTTACTTATTTGTACCCGTAGGTAGACTTGGTTTGCAGTCTGGTGACAAGCCACCGGCTGCTGGTCGCTGCGTGCGCGAGCGCCCTAAACCTACATGTTTTTGGTATGCGGGAGGAAACCGGAGAAATCCCGGAGTAAACCCACGCAACACGGGGAGAACATGCAAACTCCACACAGCTCACTGTTGGTCGGGGGCTGGGATCGAACCCACGATCTCATGATCCCCGCGATCCCCCGGCCGAGGGTAAAACTGTGCTGCCACAGTGCTAAACCACTGCGCCACCGTGCAGCCATGGTGGTGCATGGTGGCCGTGGTATGGGCATCTGATTAGGATTCCTCCTGGACGCCTCCCACTTGGCGTGTTTCGGACAAGTCTCACTGGGAGGAGACCCCGGGGCAGACCCAGGACTCGGTGGAGAGACTATGTCTCCCAGCTGGTCTGGGAATGCCTTGGCATCCTCTCTGAATAGCTGGAGCAGGTGGCTGGGGAGAGGGAAGTCTGGGCTTCTCTGCTTGAACTGCTGCCTCCGCAACCTGGATTTCCAGAAAAGCGGTAGAAGATGGATGGATGGATGGATGGATGGATGGATGGACTCAAAAGCTATTTCATGGGCTTGATTACAGTGTATGCAGTGGTGTGAAAAAGTGTTTGCTTCCTTCCTGATTTCTCATTTTTTTGGTGTTTATCACACTTAAATGTTTCAGATCATCAAACAAATTTAAATATTAGACAAAGATAACACAAGTCAACACAAAATGCAGTTTTTAAATGAAGGTGTTTATTATTAAGGGGAAACAAAATCCAAACCTACATGGCCCTGTGTGAAAAAGTGATTGCCCCCTAGACCTAATAACTGGCTTGGCAACCCTTACCAGCAATAACTGCAATCAAGCATTTACGATAACTGGCAATGAGTCTTTTACAGCACTGGGGAGGAATTTTGGCCAGCTCATCTTTGCAGATTTTTTTTTTTTAATTCAGCCACATTGGAGGGTTTTTGAGCATGAACTGCCTTTTTAAGGTCATGCCACAGCATTTCAATCGGATTCATGTCAGGACTTTGACTAGGCCACTCAAAAGTCTTAATTTTGAATTTCTTAAGCCATTCAGAGGTGGACTTGCTGGTGTGTTTTGGTAGACAGCAGAATTCATGGTTCCATTTACCACAGTAAGTCTTCAAGGTCCTGAAGCAGCAAAACAGCCCCAGACCATTACACTACCACCACAATATTTTGCTGTTGGTATGATGTTCCTTTTCTGAAATGCTGTGTTACTTTTACGCGGGATATAATGAGACACATACCTTCCAAAAAATTCAACTTTTGTCTCGTCAGTCCACAGAGTATTTTCCCAAAAGTCTTGGGGATCATCAAGATGTTTTCTGGCAAAACTGAGATGAGCGTTTATGTTCTTTTTGTTCATCAGTGGTTTTTGTCTTGGAACTCTGCCATGCAGGCCATTTTTGCCCAGTCTCTTTCTTAAAGTGTAGACATGAACACTGATCTTAACTGAGGAAAGTGAGGCCTGCAGCTCTTTGAATGTTGTTGTGGGGTCTTTTCTGACCTCTTGGATGAGTCGTCGCTCTTGGGGTAATTTTGGTCGGCCGGCCACTCCTTGGAAGTTTCACCATTGTTCCATGTTTTCACCATTTGTGGATGATGGCTCTCACTGTGGTTCGCTGGAGTCCCAAAGCTTTAGAAATGCTTTATAACCTTTTCCAGACTGATAGATACTTTGTTTCTCATTTGTTCCTGAATTTCTTTTTGATGACAGCATGATGTTAAGCTTTTGAGTATCTTTTGGTCTACTTCGCTTTGTCAGGCAGATCCTATTTAAGTGATTTCTTAATTGAGAACAGGTGTGACAGTAATCAGGCCTGGGTATGGAAAGAGAAATTGAACTCAGCTTTCCAAAGATGTGATAAACCACAGTTAATTTTATGTTTTAACATGAGGGGGCAATAACTTTTTCACACAGGGCCATGTAGGTTTGTGTTCTGCCCTCAGTAGTGTGTGTTCATATAAAGTTGGAAAAAATAGTTCATAAGTTCATAATGTATATCACAATTTATTTGTAGTAATTCATGTCAAAATTAGTTATTGTGTTAAGAGTGACCTTTATATAGTTAGTAGTAATTCATATGTATTTTATATTGAAAGCGCAGCCAGTTGCCGCTAGGCTTTATGGGCAGGAGAAGCGGACATTGTTGAGAGAAGAAAAAAAAGGCAGACGAGCATTAACCTGCCCGCGAATTTCTGAAACGTTCCTCCTGTGTGTTAAACGCCATTCTACACCATCGAAAGCAATGGCTTTTCATTCGGGCTTTTCAACGAGCTTCGAGCCACAGTATTAAGGTACTGTAAACTGTCTGTGAAGACTTGAAATAAAGGAGCAGGACGCTCGGTTTCCTGGCTCGTGAAAAACGAGTTTGGCTTGCTGTTAATCTACGTTGACATACTTAGTGTATATAACACGTAGTGATAACAGTATAGTGAAAAGCCAAGTCAGCAGTTGGTGAAGATAGGGTCCACGACACAGCGAGGGACGACACTCAAGAGTGAAAAACCACGTCAGCAGTTGGTGAAGTCAAGATTCACGACACAGCGATGGACGACACTCAAGAGAAGAGGGCAGAGGAAAAGGCGAACTCCGAAGCCAAATCATGACACAACGCTAGCTCTAGCTCCAAACGTTCTAGCTCCAGGTTGTCGTCGAAGTCCAACGTAATGGAAGCAGCCATCATGGCGCGAGCCTCCGCTGAAGCTGCAAACGCTAGAGTCTTGTACAGTAAGAAACAACTAGAAATTAAAAAGCAACAAGCAAAGCTAGAACGAGAACAAGCAGAGCAACAAGCAAAGCTAGAATGAGAACAAGCAGAGCAACAAGCAAAGCTAGAACAAGCTAAGCAACAAGCAAAGTTAGAACAAGCAGAGCAACAAGCAAAGCTAGAACTGGATCTAGAGATGCTGGAGATAGAGAAGGAAACAGCGGCCGCCACAGCAAAAGCAGAAGTTCTAGAAGCTGCTGCAGCTGCCGAGCCGGACGAAGCAGAGAGTGTAAAGAGCGCAATTCCATTACAAGTTGTCAGACAGAGAACTATGGAGTATGTGCACCACCAAATCCAGCTAAAGTCACAGGCGCGACCAGCTGAAGAAGAAACACCTCAAGTCGAACCCGCACAAAGGGCGCAATCATTCACTCCCAGGAGACCCGAACAAACTCTCTCTCCACCAACATTCAAGAAAATGTACGTGAAAAATGAATCCATCGATAAACCGAGAGACTATGTCAGGCCAAACAGCTACCATGCTTCCCACAATGGTGACCCACCTATGGCAGACTTTGCTAGGTTCCTCGCACGCAGAGAGCTAATCACAACCGGACTCTTTAAGTTTGACAACACCCCCGAAAACTTTAGAGCATGGCAGTCGTCATTCATAAATGCAATTGAAGACGTTGGTCTCACATATAGCCAGGAGTTAGATCTCCTAGTCAAGTGGTTTAGTAAAGAGTCCTCAGAGCATGTCAGAAGAATCAGAGCTGTCTATGCCACTAACCCCAAAGCTGCTCTCCAATTGTCCTGGGACAGGTTGGAAGAATGTTATGCTACGGCAGAAGTAGTAGAAAATGCCTTGTTCAAAAAATTAGATAATTTCCCTCGCCTTACAAACAGAGACAATGTAAAGCTCAGGGAACTTGGAGATTTACTCTTAGAGCTGCGGGTCACTAAAGATGAAGCTTATCTCCCAGGCCTCGCCTACCTCGACACACCCCTTGGGGTTAAGCCCATAGTTGAAAAGTTGCCTCCAAATCTACAAGATAAATGGCTGCATGTGGGCTCAAAATACAAACAAAGATATGACGTAACCTTCCCTCCCTTCTCATATTTTGTAAAGTTTGTCCAAGACGAGGCTAAAGCAAGAAATGACCCAAGTTTTACGACATGCAGCAGCCAACCCTTCAGCAAAGGTGAGAGACCACCATTCAAACAAACTAGCTACAGAACGCCTCTAACTGTAAACAAAACAGAGGTCGACGCAACTGATTCCGCTAGTACTAAAGAGGACGATTTAACGCGCTACTGTCCAGTCCATAAGAAAATGCATCCTCTAGCCAAATGTAGAGCTTTTCAGAATAAACCGCTACAAGAGAGGCGAAGCATACTCAAAGAACACAAACGATGTTTTCGCTGCTGCTCTCCTACGCACGCAATAAAGAACTGTGACATAAAACTCAAGTGCGAGGAGTGCCAAAGTGAGAGGCATTGCTCTGCCATGCATCCTGATTAAAGTCAGCAACCCCAGCCAGGAAACACTCCTGAACCAGAGCCTCAGCCCCGAGACAACACACCACCTGAGGTAACGTCACGGTGCACTGAGATCTGCGGCGAAGGTAATCCTCCACGTTCTTGCTCAAAGGTATGTCTAGTTCGAGTTTTCCCTAAAGGCCAACCAGAACGCTCCGTTAAGATGTATGCAATCCTTGACGATCAGAGTAATAAATCGCTGGCCCGTCCTGAATTCTTCGAGCTGTTTGGGATCAAGGGTAGCCCTCTGACATACCTCATGAGAACATGTGCTGGTTTAACGGAAATGCTTGGCAGGGAAGCAGCGGGGTTCCAAATCGAGCCAGTAGACGGAGGCCCACGCTTAGACCTCCCTCCTCTACTTGAATGCGACGAGATAAAGTTCAGTAGGGGTGAAATACCTACGCCTGAAGTTGCTCTTGCTCATGCCCACTTAAAAAACCTCACTCCTCTCATCCCCAAGTACGACCCAGATGCTCAGATGGCAATTTTACTGGGCAGAGACATCCTACGAGTCAACAAAGCAAGGCAACAAGTCAACGGACCCCACAATGCTCCCTTCGCTCAACGCCTGGACCTAGGCTGGGTAATTGTGGGAGAGGTGTGCCTTAACGCTCATAAGCCAACCGTCAGCATTTATAAAACGTACATGCTCTCCAACGGACGCCCATCTCTCTTCACGCCTTGTCCTAACAGAATCAACATCAAAGAGAAACCATGCTACGGCGGGGAGCACAAGGGCGGCCTCTCTAAACGCAGCTCAAAACCCAACGCAGTGGAAGAAAGGCTTGGGGACAAAGTTTCTGAGTGCACAGAGAATGATAACAAGTGTGTCGTGTCCTTCGAAGATGAGACCTTCCTAAAGATAATGGAGGAAGAAGTCCACCAGGATGGAGACAACAACTGGATCGCTCCTCTGCCATTCAAGTTTCCTCGCTTGCCGCTCCCAAATAACAGGGACCAAGCATTGTCTAGACTCGGCTCACTAAGATGCAACTTAACAAAAAACCCTCAAATGAAAGAACAGTTCTCAGAGTTTATGGACAAACTGTTCGAGAACAATCACTCAGAGACCGCTCCACCCATCACCGATAACACTGAATGCTGGTACCTGCCCATTTTTGAGGTATATCATCCCCAGAAGCCCAATCAGATACGGGCTGTCTTTGATTCAAGTGCCGAGCAATTTGGTGTGTCACTCAACTCAGTACTGTTAACAGGTCCTGTTAACAGGTCCAGATCTTAATAATACCCTCCTCGGCGTGCTGATTCGGTTTAGGAAGGAGCTCATCGCAGTCACTGCCGATATCCAGCAAATGTTTTATGGGTTCTTAGTCAGACCAGACCATAGAGACTATTTGAGGTTCTTGTGGCACGAGGGAAATGACTTGTCAAAGGAGGTGCAGGAGTACCGCATGCGGGTGCACGTTTTTGGAAACAGCCCGTCGCCAGCGGTAGCTATCTATTGCCTACACAGGGCTATCCAGAAAGGCGTGCCAAAGTTTGGAGCAGACACAAGACACTTTGTTGAGAGACACTTTTATGTAGATGACGGGTTGATTTCGCTCCCCACTGAATCTGCAGCCATAGACTTGCTCAAGCGCACATGCGCATCCTTGGCCGAGTCCAATCTCAAGCTCCACAAAATCGCCTCGAATAGTGTTTCAGTCATGCAAGCCTTCAAGCCAGAAGACCTGGCCACCAGTATTAAAGACTTGAGTCTCGGCGATGACACTCTACCAGCTCAGAGAAGTCTAGGCCTGTGCTGGGACATAAACACTGACTCTTTCACATTCAAGGTTGCCGTCGATGACAAACCCTACACCCGCCGCGGGGTTCTGTCAACAATTAACAGCATCTTCGACCCCTTGGGACTAGTGTCACCAGTGACAATCAAAGGCAGACTCTTGTTACGTGAACTGTCGAATGGTGTCCAAGGTTGGGATGCTCCTCTCCCTCAGGACAAAATGGACACATGGGAAACATGGAAAATGTCCCTCCAAGATCTTAGCAGCCTCAAGGTGCCACACTGCTATGTACCAGCTTCCCTCTCTAAGTCCACTTACACCGAACTGTGTATCTTTTCCAACGGGCTATTGCGGCAGTAGCATACTTGAAGACAGTCAATGCAGAAGGACAATGCGAAGTCGGATTTGTGCTTGGGAAAGCAAAACTTTCACCACAACCAGAGCCCGCGATACCTCGCCTCAAACTTTGTGGAGCAGTTCTAGCGGTTGAGATGGCGGAGCTCATTCTTGACAAACTTGATCACAAACCAAATGCTGTCAAATTCTACTGTGATAGCAAGGTGGTTCTTGGGTACATTTGCAATGATTCAAAGCGCTTCTATGTCTATGTGCATAACCGCGTTCATCGTATACGTCAGTCCACATCCCCTGAACAGTGGCACTACGTCACATCAGAGCAAAACCCAGCTGACCTAGCCACCAGGACAATACCTGCATCACAGCTCATGGACACTATGTGGTTTAAGGGACCAGACTTCCTTTACAAACTACCTGAATCCGGGACACCCGAATCTTTTGAGTTGATCAAGCCTGAAGTAGACTCTGAAATCAGAAAAGTCGCTACCTTTTCTACTCATGTTCAGAAGAACGGGCTCTCACCAGAATGCTTCCAGCGCTTTTCAAGTTGGAACTCATTAGTACGTGCCATTGCATTCCTAATTCACCAAGCTCGTTCTCACTCATCAAGCAACCTGTCAGATCATTCATGCAGGGGCTGGCATCGATGTAGCAAGCCACGCACTCCAGAGGAGCTGGATGCTGCCAGTAACCTCATCCTCCAGTCTGTTCAAAAAGACGTTTTTCCCAACAAGTATGCTGCTCTCCACGCCAACCAAACCGTCTGCAGTTCAAGTCCCATCGTAGCTCTTGATCCCTATATGAATGAAAGCCTCATCAAGGTTGGAGGTCGCCTCAAACATGCTTCATTGAACACAGCATCCAAGAATCCAACCATTCTCCCAAACAAGCATTACATAACTCAACTGCTTGTCCATCACTATCATGCCAAAGGTGTGCATCAAAGAAGGCAGTTCATGGAAAGCGCAATTAGGCAAGCCGGACTGTGGATTGTAGGTTGCAAAAGGTGTAGGTTGGGCTGCACGGTGGCGCAGTGGTTTAGCACTGCGGCAGCACAGTTTACCCTCGGCCGGGGGATCGCGGGGATCATGAGATCGTGGGTTCGATTCCAGCCCCCGACCAACAGTGAGCTGTGTGGAGTTTGCGTGTTCTCCCCGTGTTGCGCGGGTTTACTCCGGGATTTCTCCGGTTTCCTCCCGCATACCAAAAACATGTAGGTTTAGGGCGCTCGCGCACGCAGCGACCAGCAGCCGGTGGCTTGTCACCAGACTGCAAACCAAATCTACCTACGGGTACAAATAAGTAACAAAAAAAAAAAAGACTGGTCTCGTCCATTATCCACCATTGTGTAACGTGCAGGAGACTCAGGGGAAAACTAGAGACTCAGAAAATGGCAGATCTCCCACCTGAGAGACTCAAAACATGCCATCCATTTTCATATGTCGGGCTGTAGTTAAGAAAAAGTAGCGGCATTGATAATGCCAGGCGGGGAGTGTTCTGCCCTCAGTAGTGTGTGTTTATATAAAGTTAGAAAAAATAGTTCATAAGTTCATAATGTATATCATAATTTATTTGTAGTAATTCATGTCAAAATTAGTTATTGTGTTAAGAGTGACCTTTATATAGTTAGTAGTAATTCATATGTATTTTATATTGAAAGCGCAGCCAGTTGCCACTAGGATTTATGGGCAGGAGAAGCGGACATTGTTGAGAGAAGAAAAAAAAGGCAGACGAGCATTAACCTGCCTGCGGATTTCTGAAACGTTCCTCCTGTGTGTTAAACGCCATTCTACACCATCGAAAGCAATGGCTTTTCATTCGGGCTTTTCAACGAGCTTCGAGTCACAGTATTAAGGTACTGTAAACTGTCTGTGAAGACTTGAAATAAAGGAGCAGGACGCTCGGTTTCTTGGCTCGTGAAAAACGAGTTTGGTTTGCTGTTAATCTACGTTGACATACTTAGTGTATATAACACGTAGTGATAACAGTACAGTTTGGATTTTTTTACCCTTAATAATAAACACCTTCATTTAAAAACTGCATTTTGTGTTTACTTCTATTATGTTTGTCTAATATTTTGTCACGATCTGAGCATGGGGGGATTCCACCGGGCTCAGTCTTTTTGTCTTTTTCATATTTGCTTTTTATTGTCATTCTGAGTTGTAATTCCTGTTACTTTATCCTTGGTTGATTTGTCACATATTCTGTATTGTTTCTTAGTATGATTTATTTTCCTGTTTATGTTCATCATAGTTTTTTAATTACATTTTTGAGGTTATTTATCTTCATTTTTGCCATCTCATTACATTTGTATTCTGTTGTGTTCACCCTCGGAGTTGACAGCTGTCAGTGGCTTTTCCGGGTTTTTGCTCTGCGTGGCCCCTGTCAGCTGTCAGCTCCCATTCCCCTCTTATTGCTTCCAGCTGGTCTAAATTATTAATCATTGTTGCCATCTGCTCGCTCATGTGACCCACACCTGTTTCATTTGTTTCTTGATCTATTTAAGGGCTGTGATTTTCTTTTCTGATTGCCGCTGTCTTGAGTTTCCTTTTCTTCATTCCCACCTGAACGCTGCCCTTGTTCTGGTGCACCAATCTGTAAGTTATGCGTTTGTTTAGAATTTTGTGTTGAGCACTGTTTGGACTTATGTTTTGTTGTTTTCAACAAACCTCATAAACTCACAGTTCAGCATGTGGGTCTCACCTCTCTGCCCCGTGGGACAATTCATGACATATTTAAATTTGTTTGATAATCTGAAATATTTCAGTTTGACAAACATACAAAAAAATGAGAAATCAGGAAGGGAGCAAACACTTTTTCACACCACTTTAACTGTATCTTGAAAATGTTTTGGTAAAGTTCTGAAATAACAAAACTTGTGTCACTGTTCCAGTACTTTTAGAGGGGACTGTATAAAAGAGACTCTGTCACCCACCCGGCTGGCCAGCTGGATACGTATGTGGATAAAAACTTTGTGCTCTATGGACTTGGAGGCCACTTCACCCTCAGCTCTCACCTCTTGCATGGAGATGCCACAACACCTGAAGAGTGCACCTGACATACAGTAGTTGCTGTATCTCACTTCAGGGATTGCAGCCTCATAGATCACGACCCAGGAGACCAGAAACCTCAAGGGCTGGGTCAGCTGCATCTAAATGCTCGTAAAAGGCTCATCATTACAGCTCTTAAGGACACTGATGGCTGTGTCAGAAATCCAGCCCTGGTGTGGCAGCGTGTAGCAGGGCTCCAAATGTTCCATTAACCACCTTCGTTTTCCACAATGGAAAAGTGTTGGACATCAAGCACAATAAATTTGACAACTTTATCTGTTATCATCTTTGATTTGTTGCTTTCAGGAAGTAGTTTGCCACATTTCAGAAAAGTTTTCAGCAGCGTCTGTTGATGCACGACACTTCTTCCTTCTGCTCAGTACTTGACAGAATTCTGCATACTCCTTACCATGATATGTACTTTTACAAGTGTTTTATCAAGTTGGTAGTGTTAAAATTCTAAATGCTGGTACAACCCCACAAAATAGTTCCATGATACAAATTACATTCTGCAGTCCTGTTTTTTTCCTCCTCCTTCACTCTGAAGCTGCCAGAGAACTAAACATCCACCTGAGCGGACTCAAGCTTAAGCATGCCCCAAATCCAACTTATCTTGGAGTGACCCTTGATAGGACCTTATCCTTCAAGGAACATCTAAAGGGGACGGCTGCTAAGGTGAAGGTACGAAACAACCTGCTCTGCAAGCTCGCTGGTGCAAAATGGGGGGCGGCAGTCTCCACCCTGCGCACCTCAGCACTGGCCCTTTCATACTCTGTAGCAGAATATTGTGCCCCTGTCTGGTCCAGGTCATCTTACACACACCATGTAGACACCCAGCTCAACACAACCATGAGAACTATAACTGGAACAATCCGCTCAACACCACTCCCCTGGCTCTCTGTACTGTCAAACATAGCCCCTCCACACATCCGGCGAGCAGCATTAACTCAAAGGATGCTCCAAAAAGTTAAAGATTCTCCTCACTTACCAATCCATGCAGATATCTACACTCCACCCACTGCCCGACTTTCATCCAGACGGCCGATTTGGAAAAACCCTCCCCCAGCTGACTTTACCATCCAGACAGCTTGGCAAGAGGAATGGGAGACCAAGGAGGTCCCAAACAAACAGCTGGTGATAAACCCCAACCAACAGGTCCCGGGCACCAACCTCCCAAGGAGACAGTGGTCTACACTCAATCGCTTCAGGACTGGACATGGCCCCTGCTTGGCCAGCCTTTACAGATGGGGCAGTAGCCCTAGCCCTCTGTGCGCATGTGGAGAGGAGCAAACAATGGAACACATCATAGAGGCTTGCCCGCTCCAAAGACTGGAAGGAGGATTACACACCCTCCATACAGCAAACCAGGAGGCAACTGCTTGGCTTAAGGACTTTGCATTCGCTAAATAAATAAATAAACTCTGAAGTAATTCCACACAACAGACATGCCCAGGGGAGTCCCACACACAGTGGCTCCAGTGACAGTCACGTGACACTCGTTGCTTCTGTTGCTGGCATATCGCACACAGCGCTGATGAGGACACTGGTCGCACATAGCAAGTCTAAGTCACACCCATTCTTCTTCCTCACATAGGACTTTAAATTAATTGAAATGAATGGTAAGAATGAAATTATCTTTTGATCCCAATAAAATTTTGCCACGAGTTACACATATGCTGTTTGTCAATTTAATATATAATGTGACGTATGCGAGGTTCACACAAAGAAAGGGAGCAGATGGCTGCAACACAACAGGCTTTATTAAAACACAACAACGAACACAGACAGGAGGGGAGGTCATTCTCACCGACCTCCGTTTATATCAGGGTTACACAACACATAATCACTCCTGCTCTAATTCTACCTATAACACTGCTGGGTCATTATAACGCAGTTATAATGACACAGCAGTATAATAACACAGTAATAACACTAAACATACACTAAAACAACGTCTCTACAGGCAAGGCATGCTGGGAAAAAGCTCTGATGTTACACTGCCCCTCCCGGACTGGTTTCTGTCCCCAGAAAATGAGACTCCAACTCACGCCAACTCACGCTTGGTTTAGCGTGAAGTCTGATCGTCACTTCCTTGTGGTAACGTATCGTCACTTCCTGTTTTGCTGTCTGCCTGTGTGGTTTGCTCTCCAGCTCTCCAGCCACTAGCTAGCCACTAGCTATGGCTACTACCTCTCTTTCCTCTCCTCCTCTGGTGTGCTCTCTCTGTCAGATGTTTAGCTACACCTCTGCCTCTTTTAGTGATAACGGTAAATGTAATAAATGTTGTCTTTTTGAGGCGCTCGAGGCGAGGTTGTCTGATTTGGAATCCCGGCTCCGCTGCATTGAAACACCGTCTGCGCCAGTTAATCTCGACGGACGCCCATTAGCTGCAGCGGAGCTAGCTAGCTTAGGTCCCACTGTCAGCGGTTCCCCGGCTCTCCTCAGCAGCGAGGAGACTGGGTGGGTGACGGTGAGAAGGAAGCCTAGTCGCAAAGCCCCGGTTCACCACCAACCTGTTCACGTTTCTAATCGTTTTTCCCCGCTCAGCGACACACCCGCTGAGGAAAAAACTCTGATCATTGGCAACTCTGTAGTCAGAAACGTGAACCTAGAGACTCCAGCGGCCATAGTCACATGCATTCCTGGGGCCAGAGCAGGCGACATCGAGTCAAATTTGAAAATGCTGGCTAAAAGTAACTCTAAATATTCCACAATTGTTATTCACGCCGGCATTAATGACATCCGTCTCCGGCAGTCGGAAGTGTGTCTGTGTGTGTGTGTATATATATATATTTTATAGTAATACGTACATATGTATATTAGCTGCTCTTGCTTGCTTGTTTTTTTCTTGCCTTCTGATTGTTGCTCTGAGTGTTGCTATCCCTGTGCTGTTGCAATCCTGGAATTTCCCCTTTGTGGGACTAATAAAGGCTTATCTTATCTTATCTTATCTTATCTTAATATAGAATCAGTGTGTGACTTTGCAAAAACGATGTCTGCCACTGTAGTATTCTCTGGGCCCCTCCCCAATCTGACCAGTGATGACATGTTTAGTTGCTCGTCATCCTTGAACCGCTGGCTGTCTGTGTGGTGTCCTAAAAATGACGTGGGCTACATTGACAATTGGAGCTCTTTTTGGGGAAAACCTGGTCTTATGAGACGAGACAGCATTCATCCCACTTTGGATGGTGCTTCTCATTTATCTAACAATCTGGCATCTTTTTTATCCAAATTTCCAAAACCATGACTACTCAGAGTTGGGACCAGGAAGCAGAGTCACAGTCTTACACGCTTCTCTGCAGCTCCTCTTCATCCGCCACCCCTCAGCTTAGCCCCTGTCTTCCCCATCAGAGAATCGTTGTCTGCTCCCTCCAAAGTAAATAAAAATATAATGTATAAGCATCCCAAAGTGATAAAGCAAAATATTGGTAAAACTCAAATTAAACATAAAGCCTCTAAATTGATTGATTTGGCCTCTGTTCCTCCTCATAATTTAAAAATTAAATGTGGTTTATTAAATATTAGGTCTCTAACTCCCAAGTCTCTGTTAGTCCATGATCTGTTAATTGATCATCAGATTGATTTAATTTCCCTTACAGAGACTTGGTTAGGACAAGAGGATTATGTTGGTTTAAATGAATCAACTCCCTCTGGTTATTTAAACTGTCAAAATCCCAGAAGTTCTGGTCGTGGAGGAGGAGTAGCAACAATTTACCATTCCAAATTACTAGTTAATGTAAAGCAAAAAACATGTTATAATTCCTTTGAGGGCCTGGTCCTCAGTGTTGGGCACTTTAGCAATTTCAGGTTAAACCCAATTTTATTTGCCATAGTTTATCGTCCCCCATCAACCTATTCAGAATTTTTATCTGAATTTGCTGATTTCTTAGCTGATTTAGTGCTGAAATCTGATAGAATAATTATAGTAGGGGACTTTAATATACATGTGGATGTAGATAGTGACTGCCTTAATGTGGCTTTTAATTCAATATTAGACTCGATTGGGTTTTCTCAGAAAGTAGGAAATTCTACTCATTACCTCCACCATACATTGGACCTTGTTCTGACATATGGCATAGAAATAGAAAATCTTGTAGTGTCTCCTCATAACCCTGTACTGTCAGACCATTGTCTGTTAACCTTTGATTTTACTATTTCTGACTATTTGGCTCCTAAAGAAAAATATTATCACAGTAGATGCCTCTCAGATGATGCTGTTTCCAAATTTATGCAGATTGTTTCCTCTATGCCATGTGTCAACACAACGGAAATAAGCTATAGACAGCTTGCTCCTTCTGTAATTGATAACATGGTGGATAGTGTTTCAGCTTCTCTGCATCAGGCTCTAGACTTGGTGGCCCCCTTAAAAAAGAAAAAGTCTAATCAGAGATTTTTAACTCCTTGGTTCAACACAGAAACTCGTAGCTTAAAACAGAAGACTCGTCAATTAGAAAGAAAATGGTGCTCTACTAATTTAGATGAAATCTATTTAGCTTGGAGAAATCATGTTTTAATTTATAAAAAATCTCTTAGAAAAGCTAGAACGAGTTATTACTCTGCATTAATAGAAGAGAACAAGAATAATCCCAGGTTTCTTTTCAGTACTGTAGCCAGGTTGACAAAGAGTCAGGACTCTGTCAATCCTAGCATCCCCTTAGAGCTTACTAGTCAGGACTTTATGAACTTTTTCAATAATAAAATTTCATCCATCAGAGATAAAATCAATCAGATTCTTCCCACAGTTAACTTAAATACTGTAACTACTACAACTCCTTCTACTGATGTCTGTCTTGATGAGTTTACTCCAATCGACCTTTGTGAGTTAGACAAAATAGTTTTCTCATCCAAACCTTCAACTTGTCTTTTAGACCCTATTCCTACCAGGTTATTTAAAGAAGTCTTCCCACTTATTGGGAGCTTTATTCTTCATATAATCAATTCTTCACTGACTTTAGGCCATGTACCGCAGGCTTTTAAAACGGCTGTAATTAAACCCTTACTCAAAAAGCCAACGCTAGATCCAGGAGCTTTAGCTAACTATAGACCAATCTCTAATCTCCCTTTCATTTCAAAAATCTTAGAAAGAGTTGTTGCTACGCAATTATTTGACCACCTGCAGGGAAATGGTTTACTTGAAGAGTTTCAATCTGGGTTTAGAATCCATCATAGTACTGAAACAGCCTTAGCGAAGGTCACTAACGCCCTCCTCATTGCATCTGATAATGGACTAGTTTCTGTACTTGTCCTTTTAGATCTTAGTGCAGCTTTTGATACTATTGATCATAATATTCTACTTGATAGATTAGAACACTATGTTGGACTTAATGGAACTTTGTTGCAGTGGTTTAGATCTTATTTATCTGATAGGTTCCAGTTTGTTCATGTAAATGATGAGTTTTCTTTCAGCTCAAAGCTTAGTCATGGAGTTCCACAGGGATCTGTGCTAGGCCCTACTCTTTTTAGTTTATATATGCTTCCGTTAGGCAACATTATTAGAAAGCACTGTATACATTTTCATTGTTATGCAGATGACACACAATTATACCTGTCAATGAAGCCAGATGATAGTAATCAATTAGCCAAGTTAGAAGCCTGTCTTAAGGAAATCAAAGCTTGGATGACTTGTAATTTCCTGCTATTAAATTCAGATAAGACTGAAGTCATTCTTGTTGGTCCAAAAAACCTTAGAAATTCCTTTCCAAATCAAACTTTCAGTTTGGATGCAGTTATTCTTTCTCTTAATAGCTCTGTGAGGAACCTTGGAGTTATTTTTGATCAGGATTTGTCCTTCAATTCACATATTAAATTTGTTTCTAAGACTGCCTTCTATCATTTGCGTAATATTGCCAAGATTAGGAGCATCTTGTCTCAGAGTGATGCTGAGAAGCTGATCCACGCTTTTGTTAGCTCGAGATTAGATTATTGTAATTCTTTATTATCAGGCTGTCCTAAAACATCTTTAAAAAGTCTTCAGCTGATCCAAAATGCTGCACAAAGAGTTTTAACAGGTACTAGAAAGAGAGATCATATCTCTCCGGTTCTGGCCTCCCTTCATTGGCTTCCCATAGAGTTTAGAATTAAGTTTAAAATCCTTCTTCTTACTTACAAAGCTCTAAACAATCAGGCTCCTTTTTATTTAAAAGATCTGGTACTACCGTATCATCCTAACAGAGCACTACGCTCCCAAAATGCAGGATTACTTGTAATACCTAGAATCTCCAAAAGTACAATGGGAGGCAGAGCCTTCAGTTATCAAGCTCCTCTCCTGTGGAATCAGCTGCCAATCTGGATTCGGGAGTCAGACTCGATCTCTGTTTTTAAGAATAGGGCTAAAACCTACCGTTTTGATATAGCCTACAATTAGGGAGGGATCATGTGTTTCTGAACCCTCCCTTAGTTATGCTGCTAATAGGTTTAGTCAGCCGGGGGACCTCCAGTAATGCACTGGGCCTCACTCCTTTCCTCACTCTCTATGAAATATATATATTTTTTTTTTTTTGCTGGTCATTAACATTTGTTTGTTCTCTCCCATAGATTGAGTCCCCATCGTGCTGTTTGCTCTCTACATGTCTGTTCTTTTCTTCTTCTCTATCCCCTCACCCCCCAGCCAGTCGCAGCAGATGACTGCCCCTCCCTGAGCCTGGTTCTGCTGGAGGTTTCTTCCTGTTAAAAGGGAGTTTTTCCTCTCCACCGTCGCCAAGTGCTTGCTCACAGGGGATCGCCTGATTGCTGGGGTCTTTCTGCAACTGTGGGGGTCCCCCCTACAGTTGATAGTGCTATGAGATGACTGTTGTTGTGAAATGGCGCTATATAAATAAAGTTGAATTGAATTGAATTGAATTGAATTGAATTGAAAAGTCCAACACAAACTCGTCTAGGTGTCGGGGCGGCCTTCGATGCCGACGACCAGCACGTACAGGCCCGCCAGTGTCCATCTGTGTTTCGGTCGGAGTATCTGGTCGGGATGAAGGCTCCGGTTCGACCACCAGCGGGGCGGATGGCTGGTACGGGGCGAGACGGTCATGGAGAAGTACCACGACCCAGTCCCTTTTCTTAAGCCTCACCCTGTACACCACATCCGACAGTCTCTTCAGAACCACGCACGGTCCCGACCAATGGCTCGCCAACTTCGGTGATCGTCCTCATTTCCTCTCAGGGCAGAAAACCCAGACTCGATCTCCCGGTGCAAAGTCCCTCCCCTGGCAGCTGGAGTCATATGCTCGCTTCTGCCAACCTCCAGCCGCTGGCAGGGCCTCCTGAGCCAGTTTGTGCACCATGTAGAGACTTTCCTTCAAACAAAAAAAATAATCCAACCCGGGTTTGCCCTCCACCTCCGGCTCGGGGAGGGGGGGGGGGGGATATCAAATCCACTGGTGTGCGCAGCTGATGTCCAAACATCAGCGCCGCAGGGGTGCACCGGGTGGATTCCTGAGCTGCCGTCTGGTATGCCCACAGAACAAAAGGCAGATGCAGGTCCCAGTCTTGCTGTCGCTGGTCCACTAGGACAGCAAGCTGGGTGGTGAGGGTCCGGTTGAATCGTTCAACCAGGCCATCGCTATGTGGATGCAGCGGGGTGGTCCAGGTCTTCCGGATGCCCAGCCACTTGCAGAAGACCTCTGCCTCGAAGTACCGACCCTGATCACTATGCAGCTCCTCCGGTGCGCCAAACAGATAGAAAATTTCGTCCACCAGCTTTGATGCCATTGTAGCGGCGCTCTTATCCGGGACCGTGTACGCCTCCGGCCACTTGGTAAAATAATCCATTGCGACCAGCACGTAGCAGTTCCCCCGGTCCGTAGTCGGAAAAGGGCCCAGAATGTCCACTCCCACCCGCTCCATCGGTGCTCCCACCTGGTACTGCTGCAAGGGAGCGTGGGATTGCTGAGTTGGCCCTTTCTGAGCTGTGCAGGTGTCGCAGCGGTGGACGAGGAGCTCCACGTCCTGGTGACATCCGGGCCAGTAGAACCGAGCTCGAAGACACTGCAGAGTCTTTGTCACCCCGAAGTGGTCCGCTCCTACCGCCCCATGAACCAGCTGGAGTACGCTGGGCCGGAGTCGACGAGGAACCAGCAGCTGCCAGACGTGCCGCTGCCCAGCTGGAGTCTGCCACTGCCGATACACCATGCCCTCGTGACTGCGGAGATTGGCTCACCGGGAGTCTAGGGCCTTAGTCTCTGGGTCCAGCACCGACACAACCTCCCAGGGGGGTGCTGGCCTACGTCCAGCCACTGCCGAACCCGAGAAATGACCGGGTCTCTGTCCTGCTCGCTCTGCAGCTGCTGTGTGCCAAGGACCTGTATGACGTCTTCGCTGGGGGAGGCTGCCTGATCATCCGAGGAGAAGCTGTGCATCGCTGCGTTATTTCTGCTCGCGGCGGTCCGGAGAGCGGCGGCCCGTGGGATGGCTTGGTCTCGATCCTCAGCCCGCTGGCAGTGACAACAATCCTCTGCTGCACAGGGGCACCGAGACAGCGCGTCAGCGTTGGCATGGAGGCGGCCTGCCCGATGCACAATCTGAAAATCATAATCCTGCAGTGCCTCCAGCCATCTCACCAACTGTCCATCCGGTTCCTTAAAGTTCAACAACCAGGTCAGGGAAGCATGATCCGTCCTGAACTGGAACCTCCCCCCGTACACATATAGGCGGAAATGGCACAGCCCCTGGATGACAGCCAACAGCTCTCTGTGAGTAACACAATAATTCCTCTCGGCTCTGCTGAGAGTGCGGCTGAAAAAGGGTTCAAGTTCAGGTTACTTTATTTGTACCCGTAGGTAGATTTGTTTTGCAGTCTGGTGACATCCATATTTACAAGCCACTAATTACATTCAACATAGACACAAACACAGGCACATATGAAGCTGACGATAAACATGATAAAAATACTCAAGGCTCCATCAATCAGGGTATAAAAAGACAAAGAGATGAGGGAAAAACCAGACGTAAGAGAGAAGGGTCAGCGACTGCCTGCTCTCCCTGCTCTCCCTCCTGGGATAGAACAAGGCGAGGAAGGCGTCGGGACTGGACGGCATCAGCGCAAAGCTCCTCAAGTCATGTGCAGACCAGCTGTGTGGGATTGTGGCGTACATCTTTTTTTTTTTAACTCCCCCCGTACACATATAGGCGGAAATGGCACAGCCCCTGGATGACAGCCAACAGCTCTCTGTGAGTAACACAATAATTCCTCTCGGCTCTGCTGAGAGTGCGGCTGAAAAAGGGTTCAAGTTCAGGTTACTTTATTTGTACCCGTAGGTAGATCTTTTTTACATCTCGGTGCCCCTGTGCAGCAGAGGATTGTTGTCACTGCCAGCGGGCTGAGGATCGAGACCAAGCCATCCCACGGGCCGCTGCTCTCCGGACCGCCGCGAGCAGAAATAACGCAGCGATGCACAGCTTCTCCTCGGATGATCAGGCAGCCTCCCCCAGCGAAGACGTCACACAGGTCCTTGGCACACAGCAGCTGTGCTGTGTGTAGATCTTTTTTACATCTTTTCTGTAGATCTTTTTTACATCGTACATCTTTTTTTTTTTTTTTTCTCTCGGCGCCACACGAGTAGGCTGCCTTTTGCAACAACGGCTTGATTCCGAGTCTTTTTCCCTTCCTCTCTCTTTTGATTCGTCTTTTTTTTTCACCCCACTTATATCACGGACACACAGATCGTCCCAAATGTCTCCTGAGCCGGTGGACGGAGCCACTGTTTATAGCAGGATACAATACAGCAGGGAAGAGCTGCTAGCATTCAACCGCCACCCGGTCCCATTGGAAAAACTCGACATACCGAGAGAACTGAGGCGAAAACGCCGCGGCTGCCGGGCTGGAGTAAGGCGGAGGACAAAAAATATAAGGTACAGACCCTCCCTTCCATCTGTTGTCATGGGAAATGTACGGTCGATACTGGGAAAGTTAGATGAGCTAGCGGCTATCTCCCGTTATGATAGCACATACCGGGAGTGCTCTCTCCTTTTGTTTACTGAGACGTGGCTAAGTGAACTAGCAGCAGATGCTAACATTGAGCTGGAGGGTTTTCACATGATACGAGCTGACCGAACACCAGACAGTGGCAAAGCAAGGGGTGGTGGAGTGATAATGTATGTTAACAACAACTGGTGCAGACCGGGACATATCACTGTTAAACAACGACACTGCAGCAAAGACATTGAGTTGCTAGCTGTTAGCATGAGGCCTACATATCTCCCGAGAGAACACTCACACGTGATCTGCATTGTTGTTTATGCAAATCCGACGGCGAACGCTGGGACAGCGCGTGACGTCATCCATTCAGTAACCAGCAGGCTGCAGACAGAACACCCAGATGCTCTTCTCCTCATCTCAGGCGATTTCAACCATGTTTCACTATCTCCCATTCTACCCACGTTCACCCAGTATGTCACATGCCACACTAGAGACAATAAAACACTGGATTTATTCTACGCAAACACTAAGGAGGCGTACACCTCATTACAACTCCCCCCACTCGGGAGATTGGATCACAACTTGGTTCATCTCCGGCCGGTGTACAAACCCCTAGTGCACAGACAACCTCCGGCCATGCACACTGTGGAGTTATGGTCTGAGGAGACAATGGACACTCTAAAGGACTGTTTTGAAGCCACCGCCTGGAAGCAGCTCTGCGATCCACATGGTGAGGACATCGATGGCCTCATTCACACCTTCACGGGCTACCTCAGCTTCTGTGTGGACAAATCCGTTCCCACCAAGACCATACGGCGTCACTCAAACAACAAACCCTGGATCAACCCTGAGATAAAAACACTTCTGAGAGAGAAGAAGAGGATCTTCAGGTCGGGGAACAGGGAGATGCTGAAGTCCGTACAGAGGGAGCTGAGGAGAAAGATCAGAGAAGGCAAGGACAGCTTCAGGAGGGAGATGGAGGACAAGCTGCAACAGAGCAACATCAGCGGGGTCTGGAGAAACCTCAAAACCATCTCGGGGCTCCAGAATACCTCCCCCCAGGCCACGGGGGGCAGGGAGTGGGCGAACAACCTGAATCTGTTTTTCAATAGATTTGACCAGCCGCCCTCCCCCCTGTCTGCACAACAACCACTGCTGCCTCTAAAGAAATCAAGTCCTGCTGCCCACTCCCCACTCCACCAACACCCCCCCACTCCCAACACACAGCCCCCCATCCTGACCCTGACCGAGACCCAGGTGAGGACGGAGCTGAGGAAGATCAAAGCGAGGAAGGCGCCGGGACCGGACGGCATCAGCGCAAAGCTCCTCAAGTCCTGTGCAGACCAGCTGTGTGGGATTGTGACGTATATCTTCAACATGAGCCTGAAACTGGGGAGGGTACCACAGCTGTGGAAAACATCTTGTGTGGTACCTGTACCAAAAACTTCCCACCCCAAAGACCTGAACAGCTACAGACCGGTGGCCTTGACGTCCCACTTGATGAAGACCCTGGAGAGACTGCTCCTTGCTCACCTCCGCCCCCTGGTGGAACCAGCGATGGATCCACTCCAGTTCGCCTACCAGCATGGCATTGGGGTGGAGGATGCGGTGATCTTCCTCCTTCACCGTTCTCTGTCCCACCTGGAGAAGCCCGGGAATATGGTGAGGATCATGTTCTTTGACTTCTCCAGTGCTTTCAACACCATCCAACCGATGATCCTGAAGGACAAGCTGCTGCGAGCAGGGGTGGACCAGCACCTGTCATCATGGATCCTGGACTACCTCACGAACCGGCCTCAGTTTGTGAGAACCCGGGACTGTGTGTCCGACACGATCATCAGTAGCACGGGGGCCCCCCAGGGAACGGTGCTGGCTCCCTTCCTGTTCACTCTTTATACTGCAGACTTCTCACACAACACAACACACTGCCATCTACAGAAGTTCTCTGATGACTCTGCGATCGTTGGCCTCATCTCCAATGGAGATGAAGCTGAGTACAGAGGGCTTATCCAGGACTTCGTGGACTGGTGCCATCGGAACTGCCTCCAGATCAACGCGAGGAAAACTAAGGAGCTGGTGGTGGACTGCCGCAGGCATGGGCAGCCCCTCACAGCACCAGTAAATATACAGGGAACAGACATCGAGATGGTGACATCCTATAAGTACCTGGGTGTTCATCTGAACAATAAACTAGACTGGTCACACAATACTGACGCACTCTACAAGAAGGGACAGCGCAGGCTGTTCCTGCTGAGGAGACTCAGGTCTTTTGGTGTACAAGGGGCGCTGCTGAAGTCATTCTATGACACGGTGGTGGCATCAGCCATCACTTTTGGAGTGGTCTGCTGGGGCAGTGGCATTACTGCAGCCGATAGGAAGAGACTGAACAAACTGATTAAGAAAGCTAGCTCTGTCCTGGGGCAGCGCCTTGATCCGATGGAGGAGATAGGAGAGAGAAGGACGGTGGCTAAACTGTCATCTCTGCTGGAGTCCGAGTTCCACCCTATGCAGGACATACTGGATGCACTGAGGAGCTCATTTAGCAGCAGACTACATCATCCCAGGTGCACAACCGAGAGGTTTCGTAGGTCCTTCCTACCAACGGCTGTCAGACTGTACAACCTAAGCAGGGCTGCTCGCAGAGATAGCAAAAAGACGTAACAAACTAATAGTTTTTTGAATGCAAAAGATGCAATAGACTTACACAATGGTCCCCTCCGGCATACAACTAGGAACATACCGGTCGCTATGGAGGGTGAGAATATGTATGGGCACATAATCATACCATGTAGGATAACTAAGTAGACGGTTATGCTGTTTCATCCCATCTAGCTACAATGCTCCGCACTGTGTTTTTATATATCTACATATTATTCCATCTAGCTACATTACTCCGCACTGTGTGTGTTTATATACTTGCATATTTATTCCACCTAGCTGCAATGCTCCGTACTGTGGGTGTTTATATATTTACATATTTATTCCATCTAGCTACAATGCTCTGCACTGTGTGTTCATATACTCATGTATTTATTCCATCCAGCTACAATGCTCTGCACTGTGTGTCTGTGTGTGTGTGTATATATTTATTTTATAGTAATATGTACATATGTATATTAGCTGCTCTTGCTTGCTTGTTTTTTTCTTGCCTTCTGATTGTTGCTCTGAGTGTTGCTATCCCTGTGCTGTTGCAATCCTGGAATTTCCCCGTTGTGGGACTAATAAAGGCTTATCTTATCTTATCTTATCTTATCTTATCTTATCTTCAACCTGAGCCTGAAGCTGGGGAGGGTACCACAGTTGTGGAAAACATCTTGTGTGGTACCTGTACCAAAGACTTCCCACCCCAAAGACCTGAACAGCTACAGACCAGTGGCCCTGACGTCTCACATGATGAAGACCCTGGAGAGACTGTTCCTTGCTCACCTCCACCCCCTGGTGGGACCAGCGATGGATCCACTCCAGTTCGCCTACCAGCATGGCATTGGGGTGGAGGATGCAGTGATCTTTCTCCTTCACCGTTCTCTGTCCCACCTGGAGAAGCCCGGGAATGCGGTGAGGATCATGTTCTTTGACTTCTCCAGTGCTTTCAACACCATTCAACCGATGATCCTGAAAGACAAGCTGCGGTGCGCAGGGGTGGACCAGCACCTGTCATCATGGATCCTGGACTACCTCACTAACTGGCCACAGTTTGTGAGAACTCAGGACTGTGTGTCCGACACGATCATCGATAGCACGAGGGCCCCCCAGGGAACAGTCTTGGCTCCCTTCCTGTTCACCCTTTATACTGCTGACTTCTCACACAACACGACAGACTGCCATCTACAGAAGTTCTCTGACGACTCTGCGATCGTCGGCCTCATCTCCAACGGAGATGAAGCTGAGTACAAGAGGACTTATCCAGGACGTCATGGACTGGTGCCATCAGAACTGTCTTAGGAAAACTAAGGAGCTCGTGGTGGACTGCCGCAGGCAAGGACAACCCCTCACAGCACCAGTAAGCATACAGGGAACAGACATTGAGATGGTGACATCCTACAAGTACCTGGGTGTTCATCTGAACAATAAACTAGACTGGTCACACAATACCAATGCACTCTACAAGAAGGGACAGCGCAGGCTGTTCCTACTGAGGAGACTCAGGTCTTTTGGTGTGCAAGGGGTGCTGCTGAAGACATTCTATGACATGGTGGTGGCATCAGCCTCACTTTTGGAGTGGTCTGCTGGGGCAGTGGCATTACAGCAGCCGATAGGAAGAGACTGAATGAACTGATCAAGAAAGCTAGCTCTGTCCTGGGGCAACGCCTTGACCCAGTGGAGGAGATAGGAGAGAGAAGGATGGTGGCTAAACTGTCATCTCTGCTGGAGTCTGAGTCCCACCCTATGCAGGACATACTGAACGCACTGAGGAGCTCATTTAGCAGCAGACTACATCATCCTAGGTGCGCAACCGAGAGGTTTCGCAGGTCCTTCCTACCTACAGCTGTCAGACTGTATAACCTAAGCAGGGCTGCTCGCAAAGATAGCAAAAAAAAGTGACGACCTAATAGTATTGAATGCAAAAGATGCAATAGACTTACACAAATGGTCCCCGCCAGTATACAACTAGGACAATATCGGTAGCTACGGAGGGTGACAATATGTATGGGTACATATTCATACTATGGAGGATAACTAAGTAGACGGTTATGCTGTTTATTCCATCTAGCTACAATGCTCCGCACTGTGTGTATATATATTTATATATTTATATGTACATATGTATATCCGCTGCTCTTGTTTTTCTTGTCTTCTTGATTGTTGCTCTGAGTGTTGCTATCCCTGTGCTGTTGCAATCCTGGAATTTCCCCATTGTGGGACTAATGAAGGCTTATCTTATCTTATTTTATCTTATCTTATAACACCGCCCCAATGCCCTGGTTGCTGGCGTCCGTGTCCACGATGAAAGGGTGGTTTGGGTCGGGGTACTGCAGGATGGGAGCTCTGATGAGTGCTGCACGAAGTTGGGAAAAAGCAGCAGCACAATTCTCACTCCACTGAAATGCACGTCCTTTCTGCGTCAGCTGATGCAGCGGGCTGGCAATGGTGGCGAAGTCTTTCACAAACCTCCTATAATAGGAGGCCAGTCCGAGAAAGCTCCGCAGTTCTCCCACATTCCGCAGCACTGGCCAGTCTCACACCACTGCAACCTTTTCTGGATCGGTGGCGGCTCCTGCTGCGCTGACGACGTGGCCCAGGAAGGTGGTCTCCCGCCGAAATAGGTGACACTTCCTCGGGTGCAACCACAGTCCGGCCTGTCAGATGGCATCCAGTACGTCTCGAAGATTGGACAGGGCGCTGTCAAAATCAGCTGCATGCACCAGTAGGTTGTCCAGGTACAAACAACGCAGCGGCTCCGGGGCACATGAGCCAGCACTCACTCCATCAAGCGCTCAAAGGTGGCCGGGGCGTTGCACAGTCCAAACAGCGTCACTTTAAACTGATATAGTCCCTGCCCAATGGAGAAGGCTGTTTTTTGGTGGGTCTCAGGTGACAGCTCTACCTGTCATTAGCCGCTGCGTAGATCCAGCGAGCTGAACCAGCTGGAGCTGGCGATGTGGTCCAGCGTGTCATTGATGCGGGGCAGGGGGTAGGAGTCTTTACGGGTGATGTCATTCAGACGCCGGTAATCCACGCAGAACCGCCACGATCGGTCCTTCTTCCTGATCAGTATCACCTGCACTGCCCAGGGGATACTGGAGGACTCAATGATGCCTCCAGCATTTCTCACACTTTTTGTTCTGCTGCTGCCCGCCTTGAAAAGGGCAGCCGGTGTGGGCAGAGCCGAATCGGTACGGTGCGATGTGTCCTGGCTCTCCGCAGCGGAAGCACCCTTCCTCGCGTCGCCGCGGCCGTCTTCTCCATGGACGCGCTGCCGTGGTCTGCCATAACTCCTCCCCCCCCCCCCCCCGCTCTCAGCCGTGGCCTGGAAGGCTCTTTGTCTTGGCTCGGCTGTACGATTCATCAGCGGCTCCACCCGCTCTGCTTCTGAAACCGTAGTCTCCCAGTTGCTTGCGGCGTTAATCCGGACATGGTTCTGGAGCTGGGCCGGGCGGAGACCTTGGATGAAGTTCCGGAGGGCGAGCTTCTCCACTACCTCCGGTTCGAAGTCCGGGTAGCTGCACCGTGTTAGCAGCCGTATGTCCGCCGCGTAGGCTCCTAGTCTCTCCTGGCTGCCTTGACGGCGGTTGGCCAGCTGTTCCTGGGCATGCTCAGCGTCGGCCGTTCTCCCAAACCATCTCCGGAGTGCTCCTTGTAGCGCTGGCCAGCTGCGGCGATCCTCAGGCCGGAGGTCAGCACAACCTGCACGGCGGTTTCTTCTGGTGACCAGCCGTTCAGCGAGGCAGCCAGCTCGACCTGGACCAGGTAGTCATCCAGTAGGGTCTTGCCGTTGAAGCGGGGAATCTTGGCCCGCTGCCGGATGGATAGGACGGTTGCCTCCCGGTCGAAGAAAGGGAACAGATGGCTGTGACACCACAGGCTTTATTAAAACACAACAACAAACACAGACAGGAGGGGAGGTCATTCTCACCGACCTCTGTTTATATCAGGGTTACACAACACATAACCACTCCTGCTCTAATTCTACTTATAACACTGCTGGGTCAATATAACGCAGTTATAATGACACAGCAGTATAATAACACAGTAATAACACTAAACATACACGAAAATAACGTCTCTACTGGGAAGGCATGCTGGGAAAAAGCCCCGATGTTACAATAATTCCCCATGCAAATAGCGGTGTAGCTTGTAGTCTAACTGTTAAGGTAAAAGGTTGAGAAAATATGTAAATTCAAAAACTACAATCACAGACATGTTAAGCTACGTCACCTTTTCAAAGAGCGCCTAGGGAGAAGTATCTAAAAGTCCTCTGGATCAGCTCCAGCTCTCAAAATACAGAACAAAACATTCGTGTTGTTTTTCTCCTCTCTAGATCCTTTTTTCATCGTTAGGAAACAGGAGGTGAGCTTCGAGACGGAAGCTGCCATGAGCGTGTTTGGTAATGGGGGATGATGGGAGATGTAGTAATAAGCATGATCAAAAATAATTAAATATTACTCTGTTATTATATGACAGCTGACAACTTTAATTACATGGAAAATTGTCTTTTAAACTGACAAACATCATAAGTGTAACTCGTGGCAAAATTTGATTGGGATCAAAAGATAATTTTGTTCTTGCCTTTCATTTTAATGGAGATTTTTTTCCGATTTAAGGTCCCATATGTTTAAGTAGATGGGGCGTGACTTAGGCTCTCTATTCTCCAAGCATGTCCTTGATTTTAATATTATTACTATATCAGGAAATATTCTTTTTATTTCTTACCAATAGCAATGCAATAATTTTTTCCAGGATCAACCTGAAACTGATACTGTAAATCAGATCGGTCCATATAGTGGCAACCCTTTGGGGCTACATATTTGTTTCCCCCTTTCTGATGCTACATTATTTAATGGTGCCACTGTGTGATGCTACACTATGTACAGTGTGTGGAAGAATGAAGACAAATTTTAGGTGAGATGAATATGCTGAGATGAAGTGAAGCCTGTAACAAAAGGAAGGTGGAATTTTCTCATTTATTCAAGCAAATGCAACAAATTGTCATGGGGTCAATTCCATCTTATTTTCATAATTTACCACAGACCATATTAACAACGTCACTGGGCTGCAGTTGACCTGCTTGCTGTAGTATGGACAGCCCTAATTTAGGTGGTCCATCCTGTAATCCTTACAGCATTCCCTTGTCTTACCGCTGGCATCAGGTGATGCCAAAGACTGAAGGACTGATTGCTGCAGCAGGCCGTGATTATGTGGCAGCCACAGTTGAACATTATTCGCTGGCTGCTGTAGTATTCCTGTGCTGTAGGACTGTTTGTGCAATTAGTGCCAACATCACTGTAAAATGTGCACAGGCCTCACAAAACAAAATTGGGGCACCATTTAGAATTGTCTGCTATAAAACGAGACAGATGCCTTCTGAAGTAAGGCATTTCACATAGATTGAATCTTTAAAGTGGCTTAAAGGGACAATATATAGGATATTAATAAAACACATTCTCTATTTTCTGTGATGACTGCAGAACTATGGGCACCAAAAGGCCAAAATAATATTATACAGCAGGTCTTGTGTGCTGTGGTTGACCTCTAATTAAAATTAAGTTGGCTGACCATTCTCTTTAGCACATTATAGCTGACGGGAGAAAAAACTAATGGGGGAGCTGAACGCTGCAGGTATGAAAACTCAGCTGACGTCACAAACAAATTTTCAAAATAAGAGCTCCAATCCAGTATTGTATACATTCAAAATCAGAATTTGCGGCTGGCCAAATGAAGAACTGATGAAAGGTAGATGCATACAAAAAGAAATCAATTATTCTTCTGCCAATTATTAGACCGCTAAGTACTATGTGTGGTAAACTGAAATATTTCTACCTATGTGGATAAACTTGATTATTAATAATGTGAGCTTTGTTAAGCAAGAAAAAAAGTTGAACTTTCATCAACTGCACATAGTTATGAAGAACTTTCTCTGAGGTGTGCTTTCATTTTTTTATTTCGTTATGCAGCTATTTCATGATTGAAATTAAACTCCCTCATATATATATATATATACTGTATATATATATATATATATATATATATATATATATATATATATATATATATATATATATATATATATATATATATATATATATATATATATATATATATATATAATTTAGTCAACTGCTGTATATAGTGATGACTGTAGATAGACACTCTACATATAGAGTGATGACTGTATATACACTACTGTTCAAAAGTTTGGGGTCACCCAGACAATTATTTTGTGTTTTCCATGAAAAGTCACACTTATTTACCACCATGAGTTGTAAAATGAATAGAAAATATAGTCAAGACATTGACAAGGTTAGAAATAATGATTTGTATTTGAAATAATATTTTTTTCCAGATACTCAACCTGCTCAAAGGAAGGTCAGTTTTATAGCTTCTCTAACCAGCTAACTGTTTTCAGCTGTGCTGACATGATTGCACAGGGATTTTCTAATCATCCATTAGCCTTCTGACGCAATGAGCAAACACATTGTACCATTAGAACACTGGAGTGATAGTTGCTGGAAATGGGCCTCTATACACCTATGTAGATATTGCACAAAAAACCAGACATTTCCAGCTAGAATAGTCATTTACCACATTAGCAATGTATATTAGATATTAGAGTGTATTTATGATTAGTTTAAAGTTATCTTCATTGAAAAAAACAGTGCTTTTCTTTGAAAAATAAGGAAATTTCTAAATGACCCCAAACTTTTGAACGGTAGTATAGTATATACAGTATATATTTAGTATATACCTTTTCACCTTTTCCGGTTCCGGCTCTGCCGGACCGGCGGCGCCACACGAGTCGGCTGCCTGTTGCAACAGCCTTTTTTTTTTATCTTCCTTCTTCTTTCTACACCTTTCACTCTGTATATATATCACGGACGCACGGATCGCCCCGGGGGTCTCCCGGGTCGGCGGACGGAGCCACGGTTTGCAGCGGGAGACGTTACAGCGGGGAGGAGCTAGTGCTAGCTAGCACTTGGCCGCCGCCCGGTGCTAATGGGAAACTCGACATACCGGGAGCTGTAGCGAAAACGAAGCGGGTGCCGGGCTGGAGTTTAGGCAGCGTGAAAGAAATATAAGACAGAATAATAAAGAGCGATGGCAAGAACCAAGCAGACCGCCCGTAAAATCTACTGGAGGAAGAAGCCCCCCAGGAGACAGCTAGCCACCAGGGCTGCTCGGAGAGGCGCTCTGGCCACCGGCAGAGTGAAGAGGCCTCACCGTCACAGGTCCGTGGCTCTGAGAGAGATCCGTCGCTACCAGAAATCCACGGAGCTGCTCATCCGTAAGCTGCCCGTCCAGCGCCTGGTGAGGGAGATCGCTCAGGACGTCAAGACCGTCCTGCGTTTCCTGAGCTTCGCCGTCATGGCTCTGCAGGAGACCAGCGAGACCCACCTGGTGGTCTCTTCTTCGCTAAGGGGGTCACCATCATGCCCAAAGACTTCCAGCTGGCCCGCTGCATCCGCGGAGAGAGAGCTGAGACTTTCTGCTGCACATCCACCAGCCATAATGCTCTGCACTGTGTGTCTATATATATACATTTATAGTAATATGGACATATGTTTGCTAGATGTTGTTTTTTCTTGCCTTCTGATTGTTGCTCTGAGTGTTGCTGTCCCTGTGCTGTTGCAATCCTGGAATTTCCCCATTGTGGGACTAATAAAGGCTTATCTTATCTTATCTTATCTTATCTTATATACTGTATATATACACAGTCATCACTCTATATGTAGCATGTCTATCTACAGTCATCACCATATACAGCAGTTGACAAAATTGTTGGTACCCCTCTGTTAATGAAAGAAAAACCCACAATGGTCACAGAAATAATTTGAATCTGACAAAAGTGGTAATAAATAAAAATTCTATGAAAATTAACAAATGAAAATCAGACAATGCTTTTGAATTGTGGTTCAACAGAATTACTTTAAAAAATAAACTCATGAAACAGGCTTGGACAAAAATGATGGTACCCCTAGAAAAGATTGAAAATAATGTGACCATAGGTACATGTTCAACCAAGATGTGTCCTCTAATTAACATCACAGGTGTCTACAAACTTGTAATCAGTCAGTCGGCCTATTTAAAGGATGACAAGTAGTCACTGTGCTGTTTGCTGACATGGTGTGTACCACATTAAACATGGACAAGAGGAAGCAAAGGAGAGAGTTGTCTCAGGAGATTAGAAAGAAAATTATAGACAAGCATGTTAAAGGTAAAGGCTATAAGACCATCTCCAAGCAGCTTGATGTTCCTGTGACTACAGTTGCACATATTATTCAGAAATTTAAGATCCATGGGACTGTAGCCAACTTCCCTGGACGTGGCCGCAGGAGGAGACGGATAATATGAATGGTAACAAAAGAGCCCAGAACAACCTCTAAACACATTCATGGTGAACTCCAAGGTCAAGGTACATCAGTGTCAGATCGCACCATCGGTCGTTGTTTGAGCCAAAGTGGACTTCATAATAATAATAACTAGAAAAGCACTCGGAGAGCGCAGACCTCCGCCAAGCACCACAGTTCCCCCCATACAGTGTTTAACATCATAAATATTAATCCTCCATTTATTTTGTGTAACTTTATAGATTGGTTGACCATGAAAAAAAATGCCATTCGCAAGTGGCATATATTAACTATACTGTGATGCGTGTTGCGTGTTTATAGCTTCATTTGTTGTTTTAAAAATTTCAAAGGTTCCCTATTTTTTCATTTTTTTGCATCATTATCCAGATTTATTCCATTTCCTTAGGTGTTAAATGTCTTGTAGAAGCTGTTGAAAACTTGTCCTGTATTATGCAAATTACTGTGATTCCCGTTTTGGAAATCCCAATAAGTAAAAAAATTCCTGGATCCAGACGGTGATCCGGATGACCACCAAAATCTAATCATCTGTAGGATATGGCATTTCTGACAATCTCTGAAAATTTCATGAAAATCCATCCATAACTTTTTGAGTTATCTTGCTAACAAACAAACAAACAGACAGACAAACCAACGCCAATGAAAACATAACCTCCTTGGCGGAGGAAATAATAAGTTTATTTATAAAGCACCTTTCACAGACAGAGTCACAAAGTGCTTAACATGGTAAAAAACAAAATAAAAACACAGGCACATAAAGCAGTAAAAAAAACAAAGTAGACAGTAAAAGCACATAAAAATACAATCAGCACATAGTTAATGAAAAGCCAGGCTAAAAAGGTGGGTCTTTAGTTGCTTCTTAAAAACATCAATGGAAGGTGCAGATCTAAGTTCAAAAGGCAAGGAGTTCCACAGTCTGGGAGCAACAGCAGCAAAGGCTCTATCGCCTTTGGTTCTGAGCCTAGTACTAGGGACTACCAATAGATTCTGATGAGAAGACCTGAGAGACCTGCTGGGCTCGTGTAGAGAGAGCAGGTCACTAATATAAAAAGGCACCTCTTCATGAATGGCTTTGTAAGTAAGAACAAGAACTTTAAAATCAATTCTATAATTTACAGGAAGCCAATGCAAGGAGGCCAAAACAGGAGTGATATGTCAGAATCTACTGGACCTAGTTAGTAATCTTGCAGCAGCGTTCTGGACTAACTGTAGGCGGTGTAAAGAGGATTTGCTAAGACATGTAAAAAGAGCATTACAGTAGTCCAAACGTGAAGAAACAAAGGCATGAATAATGATTTCTGAGTGTAGGAAACCAATGACCTAATTTTGGATATATTCCTAAGGTGGAAAAAACAACTCTGTGTCAGAGATTTGACATGCTGATCAAAACTCATCGACTGATCGAAAATGACACCAAGATTTTTTAGATTAGACCGTACGTTAGAGCTTAATAAACCAATGCTATTAACCAACTTAGGAATTAGATTATCAGGTGCTACAATAAGGACTTCAGTTTTATCAGCATTAAGTTGCAAAAAGTTACTAGACATCCAGTCCTTAACTGCAGACAGACAATCATGAATAATATTTAAATTGTCAACATGGCCAGGCTTAAAAGAGAAAAGTAGCTGTAAATCGTCAGCGTAGCAGTGATAAGACACACCTTTAAATCTGCTGATAATAGAACCAAGTGGCAGCATATATAGGGCAAATAAAAGTGGACCCAGAATAGAACCCTGAGGCACCCCACAGGTTAAAGGAGCAGAGTCAGTTGAATAAGAGCCAACAGCCACGGAAAAAACTCCTACCAGAAAGGTAGGAGAAAAACCAATCCAGATCTTTTCCAGAAATACCTACCCAATCTCTAAGCCTTTGTATCAAAATACAATGATCAATAGTATCAAATGCTGCAGTAAGATCTAATAACACTAAAACAGAGCATTTGCCAGAGTCTGATGACATTAAAATATCATTTGACACCCTGAGAAGAGCGGTCTCTGTCGAGTGTTTCTGACGAAAACCTGACTGAAATTTGTCGAAAATATTGTGTTCAATCAGAAAGTCAGTGAGCTGCTTGGCAACAACTTTTTCTAAAAGCTTAGAAATAAAAGGAAGCTTAGAAACTGGCCTGAAGTTTTTAAAAACAGATGGATCAAGTTTAGTTTTTTTTAAAAGTGGCTGGACAACTGCATGTTTAAAATATGAGGGTACACAACCAGATTCAAGTGAACTATTAATGATATTAACCAAAGATGTACCCACTGAGCCAATTACCTCTTTTAACATTGAGGAAGGCAAAATATCTAAAACGCAGGAGGAGGAATTCATGGAACTCACCAACACTAACAAATCCTCAAAATAAATTGGGGTAAAATCACTTAAAAAGGCCTGTCTGTTAGGACAATCAAGGATTAGGGGAAAGGAATGAGTAAAACCAGCCCTAACAGCAGTGACCTTGTCAACAAAAAAGGAAAGAAACTTGTTACAGTCATTAATTGAATAAACAGGGGGAGCAGAACTAACAGGATTAACTATACTGTCTATTGTACTGAAGAGGATCTTTGGATTGTTACTATTGGAGGAGATGATGTTGGAAAAATAAGAAGTTCTTGCCATTTTTATCATATTGTTAAATTCAATTAACAGCTCCTTAAGGTACAATCGATGCACTTCAAGTTTAGTGGACTTCCACAGTCTTTCCACCCTCCGACATTTACGTTTAAAACAACAGAGATCATCATTTAACCAGGGGGATGAATTAACAGCACGGACAGTCCTGGTTTTAAAGGGAGCAACTACATCTAAGATGCTTGAACAGTGTGAGTTAAAAGAGCAGACCAGGCTCTCAGTGTCGTCATCAGAGGATAAAACCACACTGCTGTCAAAGGCAGCAGAAAATTTCACAGCTGAAAACTGGTCAATGACACGAGAGCATTTTACCCGCTTGCCAGTGTAACAGACTGATTTAACTGATAAATTAAAAAGAACACAAAAATGGTCTGACACAAGAAGCTCCTTAGTCTTAACATTATTCACATTAAGACTGAGTGTAAAAACAAGATCAAGTGTATTTCCTTTGATATGCGTAGGGCCAGATAGACACAAAACAAAATTAAATGATTCAATAATACCCAAGAAATTCACAGCAAAACTGTCATCGGGATCATTAATATGCAAATTAAAATCTCCAAGTAATAAAATCCGCTCAAATTTAATAATAGAAGTTAAAAAAATCACTAAACTTAGATAAAAAAGAGGCATTAACTCCTGGAGGGCGGTAAATTAAAACACAATAAAATGGGTTTGAGGAGCCAATTTTTAAAATCATCAGTTCAAATGATGAAAAAGTTCCATGGCTCACCGTCCGCGGCGCCGGTTCACAATGGCCAGACCACCGCCGCGGCCTGTCAATCTCGGAGCACAGGAGAAGGTACAATCCGGTGGACAAAGTTCAATTAAGGAGGTAAATTCCTCCCTTTTCTGCCAAGTCTCAACAAGAAATAAAAAGTCCAGCCCTGTAGTAATTAATAAATCATTCAAAAAGAATGATTTATTTGCGATGAAACGTGTGTTAAGCAATGCCAGCTGGATGGGCTCTGTCACAGCAGCAGTCTCGCCAGGAATGGCGGCCGGTGAAAGTTGACGTAGACACCTGCTACCTGCAGGGGATTTGCTGGCTTGGGGCAGGGAGAAGGCCGGTTGACACGGTAGAGCAGGAAAAAACAGGCCGGAGAAATGATTGCCTCACTCCGGGCACACCCAAGGGCCAGGATCCAGGAAAGAGGCCAGCTGCAGAATTAGGAGAAGATGAGGTGGAGCGAGCAAGACGGCGAAGCCGAGCAAGCCTTCTGGATTGCACCGCGGCACCTGCACGTCTTCCCCGAGGTTTGGATCGCTTTCTGCCGGTATAACCACAGCGGGGATCCCAGGTACCAACGGGAAGTTGTAGACGCAGAGACCGATGGAAGAATCTTCCCTCCTGATTATGACAGCCAAGCCCCACCATGGAAGATCGAATACCCAGCAGCACTTGGCGATCATAAACAATGGCTGATTGCATATAATCCAGACACAATAACACAATCAAAAACAGGACAAACAAGCGGAGACGACCAGCAGCCAGAAACACAGGCAGTGCGGCCATCTTGGAATCAGCAAAATGGAATCAGCAAAGACTTCATGGGAGACGACCAAGGAGGACACCACTGTTGAAAACAAATCATAAAAAAGCCAGACTGGAATTTGCCAAACTGCATGTTGACAAGCCACAAAGCCTCTGGGAGAATGTCCTATGGACAGACGAGACAAAACTGGAACTTTTTGGCAAGGCACATCAGCTCTATGTTCACAGACGCAAAAATGAAGCATACCAAGAAAAGAACACTGTCCCTACTGTGAAACATGGAGGAGGTTCTATTATGTTCTGGGGCTGCTTTACTGCATCTGGCACAGGGTGTCTTGAATCTGTGCAGGGTTCAATGAAATCTCAAGACTATCAAGGTATTCTAGAGAGAAATGTGCTGCCCAATGTCAGACAGCTTGGTCTCAGTCGCAGGTCATGGGTCTTGCAACAGGATAATGACCCAAAATACACAGCTAAAAACACCCAAGAATGGCTAAAAGTGAAACATTTGACTATTCTAAAGTGGTTAGAATATGACTATATTCTATGAGCCCTGATCTAAATCCTATTGAACATCTGTGGAAGGAGCTGAAACATGCTGTCTGGAGAAGGCACCCTTCAAACCTGAGACAACTGGAGCAGTTTGCTCATGAGGAGTGGGCCAAAATACCTGCTGAGAGGTGCAGAAGTCTCATTGACAGTTACAGAAATCGTTTGATTGCAGTGATTGCCTTAAAAGGTTGTGCATCAAAATATTAAGTTAAGGGTACCATCGTTTTTGTCCAGGCCTGTTTCATGAGTTTGTTTTTTAAAATAATTCTGTTGAACCACAATTCAAAAGCATTTTGTGATTTTCATTGGTTAATTTTCATAGAATTTTTATTTATTACCACTTTTGTCAGATTCAAGTTATTTCTGTGACCATTGTGGGTTTTTCTTTACATTGTGGGTTTTTTTCTTTATTAACAGAGGGGTACCAACAATTTTGTCCATGTCTGTATGTCCATCCATCCATCCATCTTCGTCCGCTTAATCTTTTTCAGGTTGCGGGGGGACCGGAGCCTATCCCAGCATCTTTGGGCGAGAGGCAGGGTACACCCTGGACAGATCGCCAGTCCATTGCAGGGCCAACACAGACAGACAGACAACCATTCACTCTCATAGTCATACCTAAGGACAATTTAGAATCCCTAGTTTGATGCCAATTAACCTAACTTGCATGTTTTTGGCATGTGGGAGGAAACCGGAGAAATAAGTGAGTAAACCCATGCAGACAAGAGGAGAACATGCAAACTCCACACAAATCACTGTTGGTCGGGGGCTGGGATCGAACCCAGGATCCCCCGGCCAAGGGTGAGTTGCTGTGCTGCCGCAGTGCTAACCACTCCACCACTGCACTGTATATAATTCAAGAAATCTGTGTCTGTCAGTCAATCTGTCTGTGTGTGTTTGTCATGATCATAGGACTAGCTAAAAGATCATAGGACTTGCTACGACATCATCAAAGATCAAAGGCAGGCATCACTCACGATCATAGGACTCGCTATAACATTAAAGATCACAAGACTCGCTATTCATCAGAGATCAAAGGCAGGCATCACAGATAAAAGGCAAGCATTACTGCACAAGTAGTATGACATCAAAGATCATAAAACTTGCTATGACATCATCAAAGATCAAAGGACTTGCTATGACATCATCAACAATCATAGGACTCAGTAACTTTCTACGAGCATGCAGAAATGCTTGCTTACACTTACTTTCTACGGGCATGCACAGGTATGCACTAGTATGAAAAAATTAGGGCACCCCATTAAATATTCATTTCTTTATTAAGAAATGTTCACAAATCTACGTCTAACCTTGTTTTTTTGCTTTTATTTGCATTTTTAAACATTTATTTTAGCTGTTTTAAATTGGGAGTGAATGTGTGGATGTCCTAAAAAAATGGGGGTGTCCTAATGTATTCCTCACTATTTGTTTAGAATTACATTTTACAGAAAATTTGAAAAACAAGTCTTTAATTCATTTTTAATTGTTTAGTTGTATTACATGAATCTCCCAGTTTTTTTTTTTTACATTGATATCACATATCCATTTGTCCAAATATGTTTAAAAAAAAACACATAGGCTTCTACAGGGCGTCCTAATTTTTTCACATGACTGTATATATCGACAGTCTATCCAGAAAGTATTCACAGCACTTCACTTTTTCCACATTTTATGTTAGTCTTATTCCAAAATGGATTAAATTAATTTTTCCCTCACAATTCTACACACAATACCCCGTCATGACAATGTGAAAAAGTTGTTTTTAATTTATTAAAATTATTTACATTTTTAATATATTTTTGCAAATTTATTAAAAATAAAAAACTAAGAAATCACATGTATATCAGTATTCACAGCCTTTGCCATGAAGCTCAAAAGTGAGCTCACAGCAAAAAGTCCAGTGTTAAATTGACTCTGTCAGAGTAAATTTTAACACTTTTCCAAACGCTACTGTATATAGCTTCACACTCACCAGAGTCAAAGTGACCCTTTTAAAAGGGTTAAAAAATTTAACACTGTGCCAGGGTTATTTTTTGACTTACTAAGGAGAGTTAAAGAAACACTTAAGCGAGCTGACAAGTAACCCTGCTGAGAGTCATTTTTACATCCCAGTAAGTGTTAGTTTGACTAAATTAAGTGTTAGATATTCACACTTAGAAAGGGTTAAAGTTCATCCGTAACACTGGTGAGAGTCACCTTTTACATCCTGGCTAGTGTTAATTTGACTAAATTAAGTGTAAGATATTCACACAACAAAGGGTTAAAATTATTTCTAGATTAAATAATTACTGATTATTGTAAAAATAAATTCCAACAAAAACAATTTGCATGACTCATGTATTTTTTTTTTCAGAAATTAAAACATTGTGAATGCTGGTATAATGTACAAACCTTCATCAGAAACACTTTATGAACTTTCAATGTCGAATGGTTTCTGAAACTTCAATTCAGACATTCTTAAAATACACTTCGTCTGTGTTTACAATTCTGAATGCATGATAATGCTAATCAATTTTATTTTTTTTTTGTAAATAACTTCTTTGCCAACAAATAAACATTGTTTTCCACCAAAAGAATATCAAATATTTGACAAAAAAACTGGCAAGTCCAGCACTGTATTCCATACTATTAACCTTAATCCAACTAGATGAGAAAACTTCTTTTGACGAGATCATTTCTAACAAGTCATTGTTGACCACATTCTCATCTCTGAATACAAAGGACCTTATTGGCCCATATTCATGATGACTGAATCAGAGTGTCTCCCAGTGATAAGCAATAGCCATCTGGTGCTTTTTAGCAAGTGATTTGGTTATGTTTTTGAAATTTTTGAATGAATCTTTGAACAACTTGTGTTTGGCTTCAAACCTCATTGACCACATAAATAACAAGGGGACAATTTTCCTTATAGAAGATGGATAATGGATCATAAAATGATGCTTAGGTATTAAGTTTTTACGTGGATACGAGTGCTTAAATAATGAGTGGTGGTCAACAATCAAATGCGTTAAATAAACTGTCATACCTGTAAGAAAAGGTGAGACAATTATGTTCATTATTCGAAGCAGCATGAGAAACAAGTTCCAGTTTTGGTTGCCTGGAGGAATAATGTCACCAAACAATAGTGGGATATTTTTGATAAGACACAGTGTTTGAATAGAATTCAAGCCAATGCCATTCCCAGCACCCTCCAAAATAATCTTTGTTAGATGATTTTTTTCATTCTAAAAACCCATAATCAAAACCATAAATCCTGGAAAGCAAGTCTTGTTCTGAGATAAAGTGCTGTGTAAGACAGCCAAACAACAATTTCATCTCATACTGAGCTACACCCTCCATCTCATACTGAGCTACACCCTCAAGGAGGTCATGCATGATATCAAATGAGTAGTCATTACAAACATGAAAATATTTCAGTGAATTTAGTGCTGAATTTTTTTTCAAACCGTACACTGACTTCAGTTGTGGATTTTCCAGGCGGGACTGGCTATGCATTTCAAACAGATCTTCACGAGGAATCACCTTAGGATCATCCTCACTGAACACTGTTTGAGAATCATTCTTTTCAATCAAACATAATTGGCAGAAATAACGACTGCTAAATGACTCATTAAATCCCAGAATTGTGTGCATCCCTAGATTATCTCCAGTTATCTGTGAGATTGTACCATAGACCAACGCGAGGAAAACTAAGGAGCTGGTGGTGGACTGCCGCAGGCATGGGCAGCCCCTCACAGCACCAGTAAATATACAGGGAACAGACATCGAGATGGTGACATCCTACAAGTACCTGGGTATTCATCTGAACAATAAACTAGACTGGTCACACAATACTGACGCACTCTACAAGAAGGGACAGCGCAGGCTGTTCCTGCTGAGGAGACTCAGGTCTTTTGGTGTACAAGGGGCGCTGCTGAAGTCATTCTATGACACGGTGGTGGCATCAGCCATCACTTTTGGAGTGGTCTGCTGGGGCAGTGGCATTACTGCAGCCGATAGGAAGAGACTGAACAAACTGATTAAGAAAGCTAGCTCTGTCCTGGGGCAACGCCTTGATCCGATGGAGGAGATAGGAGAGAGAAGGATGGTGGCTAAACTGTCATCTCTGCTGGAGTCCGAGTTCCACCCTATGCAGGACATACTGGATGCACTGAGGAGCTCATTTAGCAGCAGACTACATCATCCCAGGTGCACAACCGAGAGGTTTCGTAGGTCCTTCCTACCAACGGCTGTCAGACTGTACAACCTAAGCAGGGCTGCTCGCAGAGATAGCAAAAAGACGTAACAAACTAATAGTTTTTTTTGAATGCAAAAGATGCAATAGACTTACACAATGGTCCTCTCCGGCATACAACTAGGAACATACCGGTCGCTATGGAGGGTGAGAATATGTATGGGCACATAATCATACCATGTAGGATAACTAAATAGACGGTTATGCTGTTTCATCCCACCTAGCAACAATGCTCTGCACTGTGTGTGTTTATATATTTACATATTTATTCCATCTAGCTACAATGCTCTGCACTGGGTGTGTTTATATTTATATATCTATATATTTATTCCATCTAGCTACAATGCTCAGCACTGGGTGTGTTTATATTTATATATCTATATATTTATTCCATCTAGCTACAATGCTCCGCACTGTGTTTTTATATATCTACATATTATTCCATCTAGCTACAATGCTCCGCACTGTGTGTGTTTATATACTTGCATATTTATTCCACCTAGCTGCAATGCTCCGTACTGTGGGTGTTTATATATTTACATATTTATTCCATCTAGCTACAATGCTCTGCACGGTGTGTTCATATATTCATATATTTATTCCATCCAGCTACAATGCTCTGCACTGTGTGTCTGTGTCTGTGTGTGTGTGTGTATATATATATTTTATAGTAATATGTACATATGTATATTAGCTGCTCTTGCTTGCTTGTTTTTTTTTTTTTTTTTTTTTTTTTTCTTGCCTTCTGATTGTTGCTCTGAGTGTTGCTATCCCTGTGCTGTTGCAATCCTGGAATTTCCCCGTTGTGGGACTAATAAAGGCTTATCTTATCTTATCTTAGACTGGTTCAGCAGAAAATGGAAGACTAAGTCCTTGTGTTTCAAGAGCTTTTATATCATTTATTAGTGGTTCCAGTATAGCATCAAAACCATACTTCTGCACATCTTGTGTGTGAAAAAGTGCTACCAAATTTATGTTCATTAACACTGAATTAAATTTTGGGGGCAAGTTTCGTATAATAAAATACAGACATCCAATTTTGTGAATTCCATGTATGGAGCCTAATGGGTTGACTGTTTCGAAATCATCATAATAAATTTGAATTTGTAATGCATATCTTTCTGCTGAAAACAAAGGATGGTTCTTAAAGTAACTTCCATCAAAAAAATCATTGTATGTGTCAGAATCTGATCGACATTCTGTCTTTAATAAATCACAAATTTTAGGATTTCTACACATGAATTTCAAAGTCTCTAAAATTGTCACATAGACAAAAGTATCCTTCACAGGTACTTGTTCATGCATTCCAGATATTTTATTTCTCCTACTGTCATATCTCATTCCCAGTGGCATATCTACTGGTTCAACAACTCCCCATTTTAAGTTCAAATATTTATTTCGCCTCCATTCTGTGTTCAGATTTGTAAAAGGGTTTTCAAATTTTTCAAAACATTTATTTATGACAGAAATGTTGGGGTCATTTTGCAGTAAAGCAGAAATAGAAGCACGCTTTGCTTGCGAATGAAGCTCACTAGTTAGTTCCTCCAAGTATCCTACAATTGAAAATATTAAACTGTTGCTAATCCCACTTCCCTGTAATTTGGTCACAATGGATGCACACATTTCTTTGGTTGGATCTTTACATTGTACTGAAACACTGCTCTCAGGAGAAACACTGGAAGAACTACATTCATTTAGAGGATTAAACTAGTCCTCACATGTGTTTGTGATTAACTTGCAACTGGCTCACTAGTGGAACACTGAACAGTAGACGTTTGAGGTGTTCTATTAAGGTGCTTCCGGAAGCCTGCATAGGTTAAAAACTGATGCCTACAGCCTTGCTGAGAATAAAACAACTTAAATGTAGGTCCAGGATAATAACTATGTTCAACTCTTAAATGTGAAATCAACTTTAGACTTCTGGCAAACAGTTTTTACAGATGAAACAGGCCAGCATAGTTTTAACCTCTTACTTACAGAATGACAGTGGCATGGACTGGTTAAGCAGTCTGGCACGCAAGTCTCTCACTCTGGGTGACTCCTTCATTTTCCCCATATCAGTGTTATAAACTGTTGTGAATTTCTACACATTCTTGCAGACATTCACTAATGCAGCCTCATAACACAAATTAAACACAAAATGTGCTTTGAAAAGTTCATCAAATGCTCCAAGGGAACGGTTTGCCTGGCATGGGATGAGATGCTGATCATGTCATGACCCACTCTGGGCCGTCATCTGCCTCAGCTGCGCGCACACCTGTGATTAATCAGTCTCGGGCTATATAGCCCGCTCTGCCTGGAGCTTCGGCACAGAGCCGTCTGTCTTGCTACGACCTTCGTCCTGCACACGCCTGTTTCCTCACAGCCCTGCGCATCGTCTTAAGGACTCTCCGTTTTGCACGTAAGCTCATCTCTACTTACCTTTTCTTCCAGGCTCTCCCCTGTGCACAGGTGGATCCCTTTGGCGGCGGATTCCCTTCCCCATAGCGGCGGAATTGCTCCCTTCTCCACGCCGCGCATCACAGCTCATCGCCGAGTGCGCTCCACAGACGCTGTCTCCCTGGTAGGAGGCCCAAGGCCTAAGCCGGCGCCAGCATATGAACACCTGCAAGTAAGCCCCAGTCAGTTATACTATTTACTGTGACAAGGCTGAAACTAACATCTGTGTTTGGCTCTGTTCCTAGGGTTGCCAGGCTGTACGGCGCTCTGTCTTGCCCCCAGCTGCAGCTCGTTCACCCGCAATACATTCACATACCGCATACATGCACCCACACACCCGCTGTTGGATCAGTAAAGATAATTGAATTGCACTTGAGGCTGTGTGTGTGTGTTCCCTGGGTCTGACAATATGTCAGATCAATGCTGATGTAGAAGCTGTCGATCTCGCTCTTCTGTCGCCCCACAGCAAGAAGGTACGGGTGCCCACCCGGATGGTTGCGGAGATGCTCCTCCAAACTGCAACATGACTGGAATTAAGATAAGAAAACCAAAGTTTATGCATGAGAATGAAAGGAAAAATGTAATTACTCACTGGCTAGTGCAAAATAAGAATGTTTATCTTCACCATTTACTTTCCATGTTATTCTCTTTAAACAACTCATATTTTCACATGTAGTTAAGGAGAGGTGAAAATTATCACAACCACCTTAAAAATGTAATTACCTTATGAAAGACTACAAGTCTTTCCATCGCATCACATGCGGTGATTTTTGGAGATTTTTATCTGCACTGCGGCGCCACGAGACGGCTTTTGCTGTGATGTGGCACATTATAAATAAAGCTGAATTGAACTGAATTGAATTGAGACTTGGGTCTGCCTGATGTTGGTGGAAGGAGGTGAACCAACAGCAACAGAGAGGCCATTTCTTCATCATAGGCTGAGGACAAGACATAACAAAAATTAACCCAGGTTTCACAATTTGCAGTTTGATTAAGCACAGAAAAACTTCATGAGATTTTTAACTATTTACACTCTCCTGTTTGCAGTTATTACAAAAAGCAGATAATCTTTTAAACACAAATTAAAACAAACAAATGGATGGATGGGAGAAACTGTCACATAAGTGTACCAAATGCATAAAAAAAGAAAACAAAACTCACTTGTTTCTCTCACCTGGGAGGCTTTCTGCTGATTGCAACAAGTGACACACCTCTGGTGTTGAAGTAAGACATTTAGCTTCTTTTATGACATTTGGCTTGAAGAATACATCCCATTTCTGAAGCAGCCTGGAGGAGGTCTCATCATCAAATAGGAGGGCGAAGTCTTGGTCCATCTTTAAAAAAGAATATGAGAAACTAACAGGACATGTTTTAAAATTGTAAACTACTCAGAACAATTAATTTAAAACTCACCAGTCCTTGAGTGTCCAGGAATCTTGGGAAGGTGGAGAAGATGTCAACACTTTTGCCAGGATCATTAATAAGCTTCTGTCGATGCTGAAAGGTTTGTCTCATCTTCTGGAAAATCACAGACCTATCTGTGGTATGATTGAGCAAAGACATGGCCTCTTGGCAAGCATCCCCATCAAGCTGATTCTCAGCCTGCATAGAGCATTTGAAATTTGGGCCTCTTGGAGAAACATCTATGGGACTACTTGAATGCAGTGGAGATCCTCGACGAATCTTCCTTTGGACTGTTTTCAGACGCCAAGAAATGTATCCGGTGCTGCTTGCAGCATCATAGAAGTGTTCCTAATATAAGATAATACTTGCGCTGTCATACTCAACATAAACAATACAAAGAATTTAAAGTTGTCATCATGTGCATTTAAAGTAATCTATAAATGTGTCTGAAAATAAGAATGAACATTACATACATTCTGTAGCCTTTGTCAGCATATGGATCCTTGAGGGAAGGGAAGAGTGTCACTATCCAAAGAGCATACTCCTCTCTGACTGCTTTGGTGGGAAGGTGCCTGATGAGAAAAAAGATAAAGAAATATTAATTTATGTAAGCACTAGGGGTGGGTTCAAAAGATCAATTAAACGATGCAGATCGATCTTTTAAATATAATGCTTTTACATCTGTGAATATCTGCTGAGTCTGATTGGGTCGAAACCGGGTTAGTGAGCCAGGAACAGCGGCGAAGAACCAGAAAGACTCTGAGCGCTAACGGAGCTAAAAGCTAACGGTGCTTTCTGTAGTGTTAAAACGGTTTTCATCTGACAAGAGTTCCCTGTGGCGCATGCGAATGTCTTTACTTCCGTGTTTACATGAGCGGAGTTGCTGACGTGCGTGTCTCTTAATTTATCAATAAAAATCAGCATAAAGACTGTCCTCAACATTTTCCAAATATTTTTCATAAAGCGGGGATAAACGATTTTGTACTACACGCAGTGCTGACTTGTAACATAAAGTCAACAATTGATAAACACTTCAAACGGAGAGCGCACAGAGACTGGTTGAAAGTCGTGAACAGAGAGGGAGACTTGGAGCTGCTGAGATTGTAAGTAAAATATCATTTGTTTGTTTTCACATTTGTATCGTAAATTAATAACTTATCCGGCATGATGGTGTTTTCTTTTATGGATACAGAAGTTAACTGTTGGTTAAGCGCTCTGAATAAATGCAGAAAAAGATATATTTTATGAAGTTATGGACTTCTAGCACTTAAGTGAGAGATGTGAAGATACTAAATCTCAATAAAATGAAAATGGCAGAATTAATAAAGGCTGTAGTACAACAAGCCATTTTTACTCAGTAGAACTAAAGTGAAATGAACACATCTTTCCAGGAAATGAATTGAAACCCTTTTCAATAATTGAAAGTTAATTTGTAGTTAAAATATAAACAACAAAAAAATAAAAGAAACTAAATTATTCAACCCTACTGTGGTGTAGGGATTTAAAAATGTGATTAATTTTACTTTGACATATCTTCTCCTTTTCATCTCCCCTTCAGATGTGTGAAGACTAGCTTTCCACTCCAAGGTCCATCCTGCACTGAGAGCTTCTGAAGGGAAGAGGTTGTCAGTGGAGGAGCCATCCCTGCTTCCTTGTGGATTTCAGTACAGAAGAAGACCTCAAGTTTTTCAGGGGTCTTAGTTTTCAAATTCAAGATTAGAGAAGGTGCTGCTATAATTTTCCCCATACTCTACCATGCATTCAATGCAACTTAATTGTAATGGCTAATTCTTTTATTTCTTTTTTTAATTTAAGTTTTCAGCAAGAGTACAATGTTGGTCATTTTTTAAAAACTTTACTGAGCATTTAGAAACAGAGATAGGCGCCGCCCCATACACCAACATGGTGTGAAGGGAATTAACTAACTTACTGAGCATTTAATTCTACATAAATGACTTTAACAGGAATTTTTTGGCAATCCTGTGCTTTTCTTGTGGTGTTACATACAGTGCATTCAGAAAGTATTCACACTGCTTCACTTTTTACACATTTTGTTATGTTACAGCCTTATTCCAAAATGGATTAAATTCATTTTTTTCCTCAAAATTTACACATAATACCCCATAAAGACAACATTAAAAAAGTTTTGAAATTTTTGCAAATTTATTAAAAATAAAAAACTAAGAAATCACATGCACATATGTATTCACAGCCTTTGCCATGAAGCTCAAAATTGAGCTCAGGTGCATCCTGTTTCCACTGATCATCCTTGAGATGTTTCTACAGCTTAATTGGAGTCCACTTGTGGTAAATTCAGTTGACTGGACATGATTTGGAAAGGCACAAACTTGTCTATATAAGGTCCCACAGTTGACAGTGCATGTCAGAGCACAAACCAAGCATGAAGTCAAAGGAATTGTCTGTAGACTTCTGAGACAGGATTGTCTTGAGGTACAAATCTGGGGAAGGGTACAGAAAAATTTCTGTTGCTTTGAAGGTCTCAATGAGCACAGTGGCCTCCATCATCCATAAATGGAAGAAGTTAAGAACCACCAGGACTCTTCCTAGAGCTGGCCAGACGTCTAAACTGAATGATCGGGGAAGAAGGGCCTTAGTCACGGAGGTGACCAAGAACCCGATGGTCACTCTGTCAGAGCTCCAGTGTTCTTCTGTGGAGAGAGGAGAACCTTCCAGAAGGCCAACCATCTCTGCAGCAATCCACAAATCAGGCATGTATGGTGGAATGCCTAGACCGAAGTCACTCCTAGTAAAAGGAACATGGCAGCCCACCTGGAGTTTGCCAAAAGGCACCTGAAGGACTTTCAGACCATGAGAAAAAAAAATTATCTAGTCTGATGAGACAAAGATTGAACTCCTTGGTGTGAATGCCAGGCGTCATGTTTGGAGGAAACCAGGCACCGCTCATCACCAGGCCAATGCCATCCCTATAGTGAGGCATGGTGGTGGCAGCATTATGCTGTGGGGATGTTTTTCAGTGGCAGGAACTGGGAGACTAATCAGGATAGATGAATGCAGCAATGAACAGAGACATCCTGGATGAAAACCTGCTCCAGAGCACTCTTGACCTCAGACTGGGGCGACAGTTCATCTTTCAGAAGGACAACGACCATAAGCACACAACCAAGATATCGAAGGAGTGGCTTCAGGACAACTCTGTGAACGTCCTTGAGTGGCCCAGCCAGAGCCCAGACTTGAATCCAATTGAACATCTCTGTAGAAATCTGAAAATGGCTGTGCACCGACGCTTCCCATCCAACCTGAAGGAGCTTCAGAGGTGCTGCAAAGAGAAATGGGCGAAACTGCCCAAAGATAGGTGTGCCAAGCTTGTGGCATCATATTTAAAAGACCTGAGACTGTAATTGCTGCCAAAGGTGCATCAACAAAGTATTGAGAAAAGGCTGTGAATACTTATATACATGTGATTTCTTAGTTTTTCCCATTTTTAATACATTTGCAAAAATCTCAAAATTTCTTTCAGGTTGTCATGATGGGGTATTGTGTGTGGAATTTTGAAGAAAAAAATAATTTCATCCATTTTGGAATAAGGTTGACAAAATGTGGAAAAAGTGAAAAGTGAAACGCTGTGAATACTTCCCGGATGCACTGTAGAACAGCATCACTGTAAACGATGGAAAAAGCAGCAACTTTAAAATCTGCACTTCCTCACACAACTTTTAGTGCAAAAAACCTCTAAAAATGTCACAACTTTTTGGAAAAGCTGACACAAATTCAAGCTTTTTAGGCCGCAATAATCACAAAAACAACCGAAATCCTGGAGGGACTGAAATACAGTGAGATTATGTATACATGCTTCATGCATTGAATTTGTTTACTTACTCTGGGTTGTTAACTTGACACTACACACCCTTTGCACTGAAGAAGGCACTTGTTAGCACTGTGTGAAATCCTAAGTTAAATAATAAAAAGTGCATTACTGAAACTGATTTTGGGTCAGTTCTTTATGTGATAATTTATGTATTAACAAAGTTAGAGTATTCTTGGTACAATTTGCAGCATTAGGTCTCGAAGATTATTTTCCTGGCAAGTAAAATGGCTATTAAAATGGTAATTTCCCAGATCGAATTGGGATCAGAATTGAATCGATCGATTTTGGAAATTAGGGATCATTCCCAGCCCTAGTGAGCACCATTTTGTTGTTTTATTGTTAGTGTTGTTATTTATGTCACTTTTATTTGTGTTTTTCTTAAGTCTGTCTGCATTTTGTCACAAGTCTGCTGCTGAAGCCAATACGATGACATTTTGTTCAATAATGACAAAGTATATGAATTACAATCAGTTGTTGTGCAATCACTATTTAACAAAAATAAAAAGGATGAAGCACACATACCCATGATTGTAAGTCATGTGAGCCACAAATATGTTGACCATCTGTTTTCGTCTGACATCCATTAGGGTCCCTGTTTGGTACTCCTGCAGCACGGTTTCACCCCCAGATTTACTTCTTAGCACAGTTTCAATTAACTAATAATGAAAAAAAACACAAGTACCATTTCTAGAGAGTTAGCATAGATAGAGAAATGTAAAGAAACGCAAGATTTTACAACCTGTTCAGCAGCCACTGCCTCTATCCTCAATCTGTATTCTTCCTCAATTCATTGTCTCTTGCTTGGGACATCATCGACAACTATAGCTGATGTGCTTGCACTGGAGCTTGTGTCAGATGCTTCAGAAGCAGAAGACCAGTCAGAGAACTCTAAAAGATGAAAAGTGTGTCAGTTTTATTTTGCAGTGTGCCGTGCATTTTTCCATACCAGTCTCACCATCATCAGTGAAGGCTGTCAGCACCACATCATGTTGTCTAATAAGGTCATTGAAGATTTCTGCATCAACTTCTGTCCCTGTTGCATCCTTGTATATAACTTTTGAATCAGGGGGTAAGCAACATTTCTCAATCACTGGAAAAGATAAGAAAACGTCACAAAACCCATCTCATCTGAAATCCCAATTTGAAAATGAATGGTATTATTAATGGCCTGTTTGGGAGTTTGTTTGCTTTTCTTGAGGAGGCACAAATTGCAGTTTACAGTTTACCAATTAACTCTGATTTATAAAAATGTGCATAATATGTAATCAACACAACATTACAGAGCTCACACAATAAGGTTTTAATTGGTAAGAGTGTAGTTTTAAACTTAACCCTAATCTAAAAGCAAATTCACTTACACACCTTGTTCATGAAGTTGCATAAAGTTTAACTTTCCGTCAACCTCCTCCAATTTTGTGTACTTCTGCTGCTGCTTAAACCTCACAGGAACCAGCATTTTTTGTAAGACATAAAACACAATGATATAAAATGACATTAAAAAGGAAGAAGGAACCAAGCAAAACAAACAAACGACAGTGTTATAATACCAAAAATCATGATTGAAACAATATCTCCTGTCTGCAAAAATGTGTTTGCAATATTGGCATATCAGATGTCTGCAAAAATTCAATACCACACATATGTGCAAGTGACATTGGCACTAGGCACCCAGGCAAGTCAGAGCACATGAAGGGTTAGACACAATGCCAGGACCCTGCATTCAGATAGTTTTGATCATGCACCCATATACAAATTAATGCTAAACACCAGACACGAGTCTCAGCCTTTAAAAATTTACACAGTAAAGGTGCCTTCACAAACATGAATTTGGCAGCCTCGTTTTCAAACTAGTTACTCTCCAATACTTTTACTGAGTGATTGCACGTGTGCTCACCTCTTTCCATTGACTTTGTATAGATTTGCGTCACCTGTTCGCGTTTGGTCTGATTGCACCTTTAAAGATATACACAGTATATTCTTACTTCGCTTGAAATATTAGATTTTTGCAAAAAAACTTTTTCGACTGTTAACGATTTGCGCGTTATCATGCCACTAGCTAATGTTGGTAAGCTAGCGGTGCTGACAACAGGACTCTGACACTGCAGTCCTGCCAGCAAGCATGCATATTGTCCATGCAAGTTTTGTTGTAGCTACATGCTATAGTTTAAAGAATTAATTTCTCAAAGATTCAGTAAGTTTTCCTAAAATGTACTTACCTTAAGCACCTTAATGATGACCATGCAGCCAACTTGTCTCACTCTCTGCTCGTCTAACAGTCGCATATGCCATGCCTGGGCAGAGCTTTGTTTAAAATCAATTCACTCAAATTGAACTCTGTCAAATAACCCCAACATTGGAAATCATTTAAATCAAGAGAGAGTGAAAAGTGCACTTTGAGAGTCAGCATCAACTATGAAATGTTTGATCCCCAAATTTTAACTCTCCAATTTTTGCTGTGGGTGCATCCTGTTTCCACTGATCATCCTTGAGATGTTTCTACAGCTTAATTGTAGTCCACCTGTGGTAAATTCAGTTGATTGGACAGGATTTGGAAAGGCACATCTGTCTATATAAGGTCCCACAGTTGACAGTGCATGTCAGAGCACAAACCAAGCAAGAAGTCAATGGAACTGTCTGTAGATCTCCGAGACAAGTCAAGGCACAAATTGGAACAGTACAGAAAAATTTCTACTGCGTTGAAAGTTCCAGTGAGCACAGTGGCCCCTATCATCCATAAATGGAAGAAGTTAAGAACCACCAGGACTCTTCCTAGAGCTGGCCAGCCATCTAAACTAATCTATCATGGGAGAAGGGACTTAGTTAGGGAGTTGACCAAGAACCCGAGGGTCACTCTTGCCTCATTTCCACCAAAATAAGAACCAGTGCTAGTTCGGTTCTGGGGCTGGTGCCAGTGCTTAACCAGTTCAACTGTAGTGCCTCATAAGAACCAGTTGGTTTTCCACCGATATGGCGCTAGTCGGGGATTACATCAGGGCCACGTCGTTACGTAGTGTGAAGCGCCTTTATGCAACCCCGCAGAACACCACAGAAGAAGAAGTAGCAGCACAAGCTTGTCAACAGCTTGTCAACATGAGGAGTTTGTTGTCTCTTTGGGAGCGCTGCTTTTATTATTCCAAACCTGTATTACCATCCAAAAACAGTTTTATTCTTAATCGCAGAGAACGGCGGCTACATTTAAGGAGACAGGTAACTTTCAATATTTTAGTTGTCAGCTGTTGTTAGCTCAAGTCTGTAGCTCAGCTAGCAAGCACTGACTACACTTTTAAACGTAATATTTATGTCAGTTCTGTAATAGGTGGTATTACGGCGCATTACGAGACGGAGGTTGCCTGTTATGTCATGCCAAAAAATGATCAGCAGGCCAAAAAATGATCACCAGGGGCCATATTGTTATGGGCTTATATTAGCTGTTAAATATTTATTTCAACTGATAAACAGTGCTTAGTTAGGTATAATAAGATATATTTAACACTTATGATGCATTTTGAACCCGAAACAAACTTGATCTAGGATTAAAAGCAATTAAAATAATGCAGTCACAAGGTTACATGGAAAAATGCAGAGATTTACTGCATATATACATGAAGATACTGTATCAATATATATTCTATGTACCTCCAAACAACAATGTTTTTGCACATAAATATTGCAATCAATTGCAATCTGATAAATTCTATACGTTGTTTTCCAAACTGTAACACTTTGGCCAACACTATAATTTTTCAGATGCGATAAAACCTCAAATCACTTAGATACATTGTAGGTGGACTGAGACCAGGCAGTACACCTTTAACAAGCGGGCACTTCTGGCTCCTGTAGACGGTGATCACTTTTTGGCACAACACCGGATTTCACCACCCAGCCGGCCCCATGCAGAAGTGGCTGATGAAACCCTTTTTGGACACAGGCAGACTTACCCCTGAACAATGTAACTACAACTACCCGATGAGCCGTGCACGTTCAGTTGTGGAAATGGCTTTCGGTGGCTTGAAAGGACAATGGAGGTCCCTCCTGACAAGGAACGACTGCAAACTGGAGCTGATCAAGAAAATGGTGCTTACCTGCTGCATACTTAATATTTGTGAGGAACATGGTGACAACTTTGGACTCCCAGACACACATGATCACAGTCAGCCTCCAGTTCAACCACTCGCTGACCATGCCAGTGCAGAATGACATTAGGGCAGCTTTAATGGAGTATTTTAACAGTGGGGAGCAATAACCTGTTTAGTGCCTGCCATATCATTTACAAAATGTAACGTATGTGAAGTAGTTCAAAATCATTAATGAGTAACACATTCAGCTGACAATCGGTTCTCAGTGTACTCTGTTTTTGACATAACGCACGGCTCAGGAGACGCACACACACAGGCTTAGAGTAGTTCAAAGAGTTTATTAACAACAGGAGTGAATGAGTGCGTGTCTGCGGGATGTAAATGTGTTGGTGATGGTGTCTGCTCCAGGCACAGAGGCAGGTGACCGTACAGCCGAGCAACCCTATGGAGAGAGCACAGGGAGAGGGTGACGGGCATACACCAACACAGGAGGAATTTATGGCGAGAGAAGGACTTACTTGGTGGGTCAGGACAGCTGGCACAACAAGGGGGTGAAGCCCGGAAGACAGCCACCTGGAGAGCTCCGTGCAGCAGCGAGGATTGGGCGATGGAGAGGAGATGTCCGCCGCTGGGAAATCCACCTGTGCACAGGGGAGAAGACTGAAGAGAAAAGGTAAGCGATCTTCTTACCAAAATGGTTACGCTGAAGGGAAGTATGCTCACAACGGTGAGGGACGAAGTCTGACGGCTTCAGGCCGAGCCTCCGGGCGAGACGGCCTTTATCCCTCGCCGCTGATGATTGGCAGGTGCGTGAGCAGGTGGCGCCGCTGATGAATGGCGCGGCGTGACAGTACTCCCCCCTCTAGCAGCGCCTCCTGGCGATGGCTTATCCGGGTGCGCTCGGTGGAAGTCCGCGATGAGCGATGGGTCCAACACAAACGACGGGGGCACCCATTGCCGATGCTCGGGCCCATAGCCCTCCCAGTCCACCAGGTATTGCAACCCACGGCCTCGGCGCCGGGAGTCCAGGATGGAGGAGACGGACCAGGCCGGATGGCCACCAACCATCCGGGGCGCGGGTTGCGCTGCAGGAGGAGGGCAAAGGGGGTCAGTGACTGCCAGTTTCACCCTCGACACATGGAAAGTGGGATGGATGCGGAGGGAGGGGGGGATAGCCACGCGCACAGCCACCGGGTTGATGATCCGGGTGACGGGAAAGGGACCCATGAATCGCTGTGCCAGCTTCCTCCTCTCGCCTTTTAATGTGACGTCCTGGGTAGACACATACACGAGTTGCCCAACTCTGTACGCCGGGGCAGGTCTTCTGTGCCGGTCCGCCACGGTCCTGTTGCGCTCCGCTGTGCGTAAAAGCGCATGACGCGCGGCAGCCCAGGTGGAGCGGAACTGCCTAAGGCGTGCCCTAACGGAGGGGACAGTCACCTCGTTCTCCTGCGCTGGAAACAGCGGGGGGTCGTAACCCAGGGACGCCTTGAAGGGGGACATCCCCGTTGCAGAAGAGCGGGCGGTGTTGTGGGCATACTCCACCCAGGCGAGATGGTTGCTCCAGGACGTCGGCTTGGATCTGGTAACACAGCGGAGCGCAGCCTCCAGCTCCTGATTGGTCCTCTCACACTGCCCGTTAGACTGGGGGTGATGGCCGGAGGAGAGGCTCACCTTGGCTCCGATGGCGTTACAGAAGGATCTCCAAACCTCGGACGAAAATTGGGGGCCCCGGTCCGAGACCACGTCCACCGGAATCCCGTGCAGCCTGACCACGTGTTGGACGAGGAGGCCCGCCGTCTCCAGGGCAGTAGGGAGACCCCGCAGGGGAATGAAGTGCGCCGCCTTGGAGAAACGGTCCACAATGGTCAGGACGGTGTCAAAGGAGTTGGAAACGGGGAGTCCGGTGACGAAGTCCAGTGCGATGTGCGACCAGGGCCTGCCGGGGACGGGCAGAGGCTGGAGCAGACCCGCTGGGGGGGCATTTCCCGACTTGCTGGTGGCACAGATTGGGCAAGCCCGGGCGTAGCGGGCTGCATCCCTCCGCAGGCCTGGCCACCAAAAGGACCGCTGGAGGAGGCTGATCATCCGAGAGGTGCCGGGATGACAGGTGAGCCGGGAGGTGTGGAGCCAGTGGATGACCTCTCCTCGGACCGCAGATGGGACGAACAGTCTTCCCTCCGGTCCGCCGCCAGGATCAGGTTCCACCTCCTGCGCCTTCCGGATCTTGTCTTCAATGTCCCAAGAGATGGCACCGAGGACGCACGACCTGGGCAGGATAGTGTGGGGCGTCTCCTCAGCCTCCACGGGGGTGAACTGCCTAGAGAGGGCGTCAGGCAGGCCGTTTTTGGAGCCCGGCCTGAAGGTGATCGAGAAGCGGAACCTGGCGAAGAACAAAGACCAGCGCGCCTGGCGGGCATTCAGGCGCTTGGCAGATCGTAAATACTCTAAGTTCTTGTGGTCCGTCAGGACCACAAACGGCAGGTCCGCCCCCTCTAGCCAGTGGCGCCACTCCTGTAAGGCGAGTTTAATGGCCAGGAGCTCTCTGTCCCCCACATCGTAGTTCCTCTCCGCCGGGGACAGGCGCCGGGAGAAGAAGGCGCACGGCCGCTTGGCGCCATCGTCAGGTGACCGCTGGGATAACACTGCTCCCACTCCCGTGTCCGATGCGTCCACCTCCACAATGCACTGCAGCGCGGGGTCGACCTGGCGAAGGACCCGGGAGGAGGAGAACTCCGCCTTCAGCGCCCTAAAGGCAGCAGCGACCTCTTCAGTCCACCGGAACGGGACCTTCGGGGACGTGAGGCGGGTCAGCGGTCCGACGATCGAGCTGAAATTTGGGACAAAGCGGCGGTAAAAATTGGCGAAGCCAACAAACTGTTGCACCTGCTTCCGGGATGCGGGAGTAGGCCACTCCACCACCGCCTTCACCTTCTCTGGGTCTGGGAGCACCTGATCTTGAGCGATGATGAATCCCAGGAAGGATGTGGTCCTAGCGTAGAATTCGCATTTCTCAGCCTTCACGTACAGACGATTCTCCAGCAGTCTTTGGAGGACCCGCCTCACATGGACCTGGTGCTCGTCCCTGGACCTGGAGAAGATAAGGATGTCATCCAGGTAGACGAACACAAAAAGGCCGATGAAATCCCGGAGGACGTCATTAATGAGGCGCTGAAAGACGGCAGGAGCGTTGGTCAGCCCGAACGGCATGACGAGATACTCAAAGTGGCCGTTCGGGGTACGGAAGGCTGTCTTCCATTCATCTCCCTCCCGGATCCGGACGAGGTGGTAAGCGCTGCGTAAATCCAGCTTGGTAAACCAGGTCGCCCCCTGGAGGGAGTGAAAGGCAGTGTCCATGAGGGGCAGGGTGTAACGGTCCCTCTCAGTGATGTCATTCAGCGCTCGGTAGTCTATGCAGGGGCGGAGGGATCCGTCCTTTTTCCCGACAAAGAAAAACCCTGCCCCCACGGGTGACGACGATGGGCGAATAATCCCAGCGCTCAGAGATTCCTTTAGGTATGTATTCATGGTCTCCTTCTCCGGCGCCGACAGGCTGTAGAGCCGACCAGATGGCAGGGGAGCCCCCTGGCGGAGGTTGATGGCACAGTCATATGGTCGATGCGGGGGAAGAGACATAGCTTTCGATTTGCTAAATACCATACCCAGGTCGTGAAATTCTGGAGGCACCAGTGACAGGTCCGGAGGTGCTGTATCCGCCACAGGGGGAGCCGCGGACGGGGAGCAGGCAGCGGACTGAAGGCAGGTGCCCATACAGAAGGTACTCCATGCCGATACCCCAGCGGACCTCCAGTCCAGGACAGGGTTGTGGAGGCGTAGCCAGGGATACCCCAGGATGACGGGCGACACAGAGTTGGGCAGGACGTAAAATACCATCTCCTCCCGGTGGTTTCCTGAGATGATGACTGGGACAGGCATGGTCTGGTGAGAAACTCTCCCAAGGGAGGCACGGGAGAGATGGACCAGGGAGATGGGGTGTTTTAATGCCTGACAGCGGATGCCCAATCGGGTTGCCAGGCCTTGTGAAATGAAGCTGCCCTCTGCGCCCGAATCCACCAGTGCGTGGGTGAGGTGCCCAGTGGGATTGTGGCAAAAACGGATGGGCAGCTTTAATTGGGTGAGAGAGTCTAACCGGTTGGGATCCGCGAGGCTCCCTACAGCGATTCGCGGACCCCGCCGACTGGCTTTCCGCGGGCAACGCTCCACAGTGTGTTGGTCACCTCCGCAATACATGCAGAGGCCCAACTCACGGCGGCGTTGTTTCTCCGCAGGGGAAAGCTTGGTCCAGCCCGTCACCATCGGCTCCGACTCCTCGGGGCACAATGCTGGCGGCGCCGCCAGGGGGCGAGCTTGGAACAGGTGCGGCGAGACTCCACGAGGGCGAGAAGAAGAAGACTTCCGCCCCGAGGAGCGCTCGCGCAGCCTGTTATCCAAACTTATCGCTAAGGATGTCAGCTCCGCTAGCGTCCCAGGGATATCCCGTCCAGCCAGTTCATCCCTCAGATCACTATTGAGGCTGCGGAGGAACAGGCCACAGAGGGAGCGATCCTCCCAGCCCAATTCCTCCGCCGCTACCCGGAAGTCGACCGAGTAGTCCGCTGCCGACCGGCCTCCCTGCTGGAGAGCGAGGAGCCGATCGACCTGGACCGTCTCGGTTTGAGAATGGTCAAAGACCTCCAGGAAGCGCCTCACGAACTGGTCATAGGTGAGGGTGGCATAACTGGGCCTCGCCATTACGGCGTAGGTCCAAGTTAACGCACGCCCCTCCAGAAGATTCCCTATGTAACCAATCCGACTGTGATCCGAGGGAAAATCTCCGGGCACACGGTGGAACACGGACTCACACTGCATAATGAACCCCCGCGCTCCGCCGAGCTTACCGCTAAAGCGGGCGGGGGTCGGAATCGGTGTGAGCCGAACCGGTGCCACTGGAGCCGGCTGGACGGCCGCTGGAACAGCAGGAGCCGCGCCACCCTGGCGAGCCGGGGGGAACGGCTGTTGAGGATCCAAGCGGCCCAACCGGTTAGTTAAATTCAATAATTGATTAAAGATCACCTGTTGTTGATAAGCTATTTGATCCACTCTAGCCTCGAGAGTGGAAAACCGGTGTGCGAGCCCGCCGTCCGCCGAGCCGCTCTGCTGAAGCCGTACTGACATAACGCACGGCTCAGGAGACGCACACACACAGGCTTAGAGTAGTTCAAAGAGTTTATTAACAACAGGAGTGAATGAGTGCGTGTCTGCGGGATGTAAATGTGTTGGTGATGGTGTCTGCTCCAGGCACAGAGGCAGGTGACCGTACAGCCGAGCAACCCTATGGAGAGAGCACAGGGAGAGGGTGACGGGCATACACCAACACAGGAGGAATTTATGGCGAGAGAAGGACTTACTTGGTGGGTCAGGACAGCTGGCACAACAAGGGGGTGAAGCCCGGAAGACAGCCACCTGGAGAGCTCCGTGCAGCAGCGAGGATTGGGCGATGGAGAGGAGATGTCCGCCGCTGGGAAATCCACCTGTGCACAGGGGAGAAGACTGAAGAGAAAAGGTAAGCGATCTTCTTACCAAAATGGTTACGCTGAAGGGAAGTATGCTCACAACGGTGAGGGACGAAGTCTGACGGCTTCAGGCCGAGCCTCCGGGCGAGACGGCCTTTATCCCTCGCCGCTGATGATTGGCAGGTGCGTGAGCAGGTGGCGCCGCTGATGAATGGCGCGGCGTGACAGTTTTAAAGTATTTATGGTGTATTTGTATATTCTATAGGCACATTTACAGAGTTGTTAAAAGTATACTCCTTCTGTACTTGTATGCCATCTATTCTGGTTAAAGTACTGATTCAAGTTTTTATTTATGTAGGGGTAAGAAGAGACAGACTGTAAAGTGTAGAAGTTAAAAGTCCTTTCCCCAGAAATGATCTTGTCCAGAGCTGATAGAATGTCATATGGTATGCTGTCAAAAGAATATAAACTCATTATCATTTTTGAAGCTGGCAACTTGGAACATTTTCCACAGAAAAAAGTGCATAGATTTAAAGTTTGTTGTTGCTTGTTCTTTAGAAAATGTGAAAAAAGTTGTCAAAAATATGAGGCCGTTACATATCAATACACGCGATATACATTTGTCAGCAGAGACGGCCTGTTCATTTCTTTATGGCGAGGACAAACATTTGGTCATAGTAAAAGCACTGTTAGCTTGTTAGCATAGCAAACGGAAAATATTATAGTATTTTAGTATACTATGTATATCAGCACTTTGGCCATTACATGTCAATACAAGCGGATATATATGTATGTATATTCATTAACTTTTGACATTTTAAAGACAATACACTTCCCAGTGTGTTTTGAGCAATTTGTTGTACAGACTAACCCATGGCAGTTACGATGGTCTGGCTGGCTGGCCTATCCCCCAAAACAGTTCATCACATGAGTGGCCCCTCCAGCTGATCTTGTACTTCTGCTCATGTCCACTGAGGCAAGAAATGTGTCTCCTCTTTGCTCCAAATCTGTTTGGTTTTGGAATCCATCACTTGCTGTGCTGTTTGGAATGCAACATGGCGGTCAGTAATGTTTTGAAGCTGGTCGGTTAACCACGCCCATGGCTGTGGACGTAACCAACGTAAACTGGTGCTGCCGCTGGCCCAGGTAGGATTTGGGGCCACGATAGCCCCATTTTTGAGAGCCTGGGAGTGGTGCTTCAGGCGGTAGAAAACCAAAGAACTGGTGCCAATCAGGCTCTGGCTCCAGTTAAGCACTGGAACCGTCTTGGTGGAAAAGGCCTACCTGTCAGATCTCCAGCGTTCCCCTGTGGGGAGAGGAGAACCTTCCAGAAGGACAAACATCTCTGCAGCAATCCACCAATCAGGCCTGTATGGTAGAGTGGCCAGACAGAAGCCACTACTTAGTAAAAGGCACATGGTAGCCCACCTGGAGTTTGCCAAAAGGCACCTGAAGGACTCTCAGACCATGAGAAAAAAAAAATTCTCTGGTCTGATAAGACAAAGATAGAACTCTTTGGCCTGAATGCCAGGTGCCATGTTTGCAGGAAACCAGGAACCGTTCATAACGATGCCAATGGTGGTGGCAGCATTACGCTGTCGGGGTGTTTTTCAGCGGCAGGAGCTGGGAGACTAGTCAGGTTAGAGGGAAAGATGAGTGCAGCAATGTACAGAGTCATCCTGAATAAAAACCTGCTCCAGAGCGCTCTTGACCTCAGACTGGGATGATGGTTCATCTTTCAGCAGGACAATGACCCTAAGCACACAGCCGAGATATCAAAGGAGTGGCTTCAGGACAACTTTGTGAATGTCTTTGAGTTGCCCAGCCAGAGCCCAGACTTGAATCCAATTGAACATCTCTGGAGAGCTCTTAAAATGGCTGTGCACCGACACTTCCCATCCAACCTGATGGAGCTTGAGAGGTGCTACAAAGAGCTACCAAAGATAGGTGTGCCAAGCTTGTGGCATCATATTATAAAAGACTTGAGGCTTTAATTGCTGCCAAAGGTGCATCAACAAAGTATTGACCAAAGGCTGTGAATACTTATGTGCATGTGATTTCTTTGTTTTTTTTTTAATAAATTTGCAAAAATCCCCACAAAACTTTTTTTTCACATTGTCATTTTTGGGTATTGTGTGTAGAATGTTGAGGAAAAAAATAATTTAATCTATTTTGGAATAAGGCTGTAACATAGCAAAATGTGAAAAAGATGAAGCACTGTGAATACTTTCCATATGCACTCTATCTATCTATCTGTCTATCTATCTATCTATCTATACTGTATACAGTATACAGTATCTCACAAAAGTGAGTACACACCTCACATTTTTGTAAATATTTTATTTCTGTATATCTTTTCATGGGATAACACTGAAGATATGACACTTTGATACAATGTAAAGTAGTCAGTGTACAGCTTGTATAACAGCATAAATTTGCTGTCCCCTCAAAATATCTCAACACACAGCCATTAATGTCTTAACACTCATAACAAAAGTGATTCCCCCCTAAGTAAAAATGTCCAAATTGTGCCCAAGGTATCAATATTTTGTGTAGCCACCATTATTTTCCGGCACTGCCTTAACTCTATTGGGTATGGAGTTCATTAGAGCTTCACAGGTTGCCACTGGAATCCTCTTCTATTCATCCATGACAACATCACGGAGCTAGTGGATGTTCGAGACCTTGCACTCCGCCACCTTCCATTTGAGGATGCCCCACAGATGCTCAATAGGGTTTAGGTCTGGAGACATGCATAGCCAGTCCATCACCTTTACCCTCAGTTTCTTTAGCAAGGCAGTGGTCATCTTGGAGGTGTGTTTGGGGTGGTTATCATATTGGAATACTGCTCTGTGGCCCAGTTTCTGAAGGGAGGGCTTCACTATTTCACAATACATGTTGGCATTCATGGTTCCCTCAATGAACTGTAGCTCTCCAGTGCTGGCAGCACTCATGCAGCCCAAAACCATGAAACTCCCACCACCATGATTGATTGTAGACAAGACAAACTTGTCTTTGTACTCCTCACCTGGTTGCCACCACACACGCTTGACACCATCTGAACCAAATAAGTTTATCTTGGTCTCATCAGACCACAGGACATGGTTCCAGTAATCCATATCCTTAGTCTGCTTGTTTTCAGCAAAGTGTTTGTGGGCTTTTTTGTGCATTGTAGACGTGGGGTTAATCATCTCAGACTGGATGCAGAGGGTAAACAGATGCAGGTAAAAGCAAGAGAAACCATGATCACTACAACGCCGGTTTGTATCTTCTCGCCTGCGGCCTACTACTACTGGTGCCTGTTTTATCCATCTGCGACACACCGGTGAAGGTGGCCGTCAAAGTGCAACATCGCATGGATTATATTATCGAGGATCCACTTGGTATTCTATCAGAAAAACAACGGCTGAACTGGTTAGGATATGGCTGCGCTGCAATCTTTGCACATGTTCTTTATGATGGCCGAGCTCAGATTTTTACGCCATCACGCAAAACTACCGGTACAAGCAGACGAACAATCAACTGGCACTTACGGCATATAGCCCAAACTCTACTACTGCTGTTACTGCTAGCAGGGGACGTTCATCCCAACCCTGGACCTATCCATCAACAAGCGATTTCTGCAACCATGCAAATCTCCACCCCGAGCATGGAGTTTTTGACTCCGAGGCTGTTAGAATCGCCAATTGGTCCCCTTCAACCAACATCATTATCCCCGCAACTTACCCGGGATTTGGTGCCGGGTGTCATCTGTGGAACCCCTGCGGACGCTGCCTGTGATGGTCGACTGGCCGAAGAGGGGTTCCGCCGGAGGGTTTTGGAGGAAAAAGCATGGATGAATGATCGGCCATGTTCCACCACCGCTGCTGGAGATGGCGTGTTGAACCGTCTGGGCTCTGGCGCTACAGCTGCGAGGCGACCGATGTTGCATCCCGGAGGAATGCCGATGAAAATGTTATCCAGTGATTCCTGCTTACTTGCAGGGTTGGAAGAATCCAGGGTTGTTGCCTCTGTCACTGGGGTGAGTCCTGAGGTTCGCATTCATGTATTATCAGACAGTAATCACACTGACTCAACTGGGACAGAATGTAAACAACAACGGAATCCCGCGAGGGACAAAAGGACCTCCTATCAACACGCATCGTCAAAACAGAGAGAGCACAAGCTCTTCCAAACGGTAAACCACGCACAAGTTATTTGGAACCCAGAATCCAAATCTAAAGGTTTGCTAGGAGGTCATCTAAATATTAGAAGCATATTACGAAAAATGGATCAGATACGGAATATGCTTATTGAGTCTAATTTGGATTTTCTATGTATCTCTGAAAGTTGGTTGAATTGTAATGTATCAAATGATCTAGTCAGTATACCAGGATATTTATGTTATAGAAATGATAGAACCTCAAGCAAAGGAGGGGGTGTCCTAATTTATATAAGGGAATGTCTTAAATGTGTCGAACTTGAACTGAATATAAATTTGGAGTGCCTGGGACTTAACGTAATTCTATCTCTAAATATGAATTTTAACATTGTTGTAGTGTATAATCCCCCATCTCATGGTGCTGAGTTTTACAATGAATTCAAGAGTCTTCTTTCCATCTGTGATAAATGTAATGAATGTATTGTATTCGGTGATTTTAACATTAATTGGATGGATAAAAGTACCAAAGGCAAATTGAAATCAGCTACGGGGAAATTTAGATATGTACAATCGATTGATAAACCCACCCGTATCACAAGGACATCTGAAACTCTTATTGATTTGATTTTCACTAATAGGCCAGAGAGAGTCATAAAAACATATAATTTGATTACTGGACTTTCAGATCACAACATGACGCTGGTTGTAAGAAAGCTATCAAAACAACGCCTTGTCCACCATATTAAAAATGAAAATCAATCTAGGTTCTCAACAGGTATTTCTAAATCAAACATGGCTCACTTTGAACAGGACTTAATGAATGCAAATTGGGAGAATGTAACCAAAGTGTCGAACTTAAAGAGTAGTGTCAGTAATTTTATGTCAACCTTAAGCAACTTAGTAAATACACAAGAACCTGGAAAAACAGACCTAAGAAATGTTCCCTCCCATGGTTTAATAAGGACATTCTTCAGCTTATGAAAAAGAGAGATCTTGCTCTCAAAAGGCCTCTGGTCACTAAAACCAACAATGACCATTTCATTTTCACTAGTCTAAGGAACAAAGTGGTGTCTGAGCTTCGGAAAGCTAAGACTAATTACTTCCTTAGACTAATTGAGGAGGCCAATGGGAGCAGTTCTAAACTCTGGCAACACATTAATAGATTAACAAATTCGAGTAAACAAAAGCATTCAAAAATAAGTAGTCTCAAGGTAGATGATAACCTCATTGATAGTAATGAGTCCATGGCCAATGTCTTCAACTGTTTTTTCACTGAATCCGTTCATAAATTGGCAAGTTATTTTAGACCACCTGAGTTATCCTCTAAGGAACATGTTAATGTTCACAACAGTTTTCGCATTAAAGAGGTATCCAGTGATGCAGTTAAAGAGATTATTGGGAAAATGAATAACTCTATGGCAAAGGATGTTGATAACTTAAATGCTGCCTTAATTAAGAAACACCAGAATAGTCTGTTGGACCCTATTACTCATTTAGTTAACTTGTCAATAAGGACAAATACCTTTCCAGAGAATTGGAAGACAGCAGTAATTACCCGGGTCTATAAGTCAGGAGACAAGGACTTAGCAAGCAACTACAGGCCGATTGCCATATTGCCCGTAGTCTCAAAAATTTTGGAGAAGATTGTTGCTGATCAATTGATATAACATTTAAAGTCCAACCAATTACTTTATTCACAGCAATTTGGGTTTAGACCTAAGTATTCCACAGAAACAGCTAACTGTTATTTTATTGAGAAGGTCAAGGCTTTATTAGTTAAGGGGCATGTTGTGGGGACCGTGTTTCTGGATCTAAAAAAGGCCTTTGACACGGTAAACCACACTGTCTTATTGTCGAAGTTTAAAGACCTCAAGATTTCAACTGAGGCAATACAGTGGTTTAGGTCATACCTGGAGGGGAGAGAACAATGTGTCAAGGTCAATGGGGAGAAATCTGGGCTGCTCACAAATAACATGGGAGTACCACAAGGATCTATACTAGGGCCATTGTTGTTCACAATATACATCAACGACTTGCCCGATAGTGGCTCAGGTGCCAACTGCCAGATGTATGCTGATGACACCGTAATCTATCTGTCTGCCAAAACGGCTAGCATGGCAGCTGAGCACCTGACCCAGGTTTTACAGAACATCTCTAAATGGCTTGTGTTGTTGCATTTAACTTTGAATGTCAAAAAAACTGTTGCTATGTGTATCTCTATTAGAAACAGGCCCATGAATGATGTTTTTGATGTTAAAATTGGAAATGAGGTGCTTACTGAAGTGAATGAGGTCAAGTATTTAGGGATCATTCTAGACAGGAACCTGCAACTCGACAAGCAGGTGCATTACATTTGTAAGAAGGTCAAACCCAATTTAAATTGCTTCCGTCTCATTAGAAGGGATTTGTCATTCAGAACTGCTCATACATATATGCACGCAATGATTCTTTCACATCTGTCATACTGTATCACATCTTGGTCACAAACATCTCAAATTACACTAAAACCCATAACTGCAATATATAAACAGGCTATAAAAATCTTGGACTGCAAACCAATGCGGTGGCATCACTGTGGTATTTTAGCCAAGCACAATCTTCTTACTTTTGAAAATTTTATTATCTTCTGTAATATCAGACTGGTTTTTAAATGTCTATACAATCTTGTTTCACCTCCTTTCTCTGGTTTGGTGGCTAGACGTCACTGCAGCAAAGACACTGAGTTGCTAGCTGTTAGCATGCGGCCTACATATCTCCCGAGAGAACACTCACACGTGATCTGCATTGTTGTTTATGCAAATCCGACGGCGAACGCTGGGACAGCGCGTGACGTCATCCATTCAGTAACCAGCAGGCTGCAGACAGAACACCCAGATGCTCTCCTCATCTCAGGCGATTTCAACCATGTTTCACTATCTCCCATTCTACCCACGTGTACCCAGTATGTCACATACCACACTAGAGACAATAAAACACTGGACTTATTCTACGCAAACACTAAGGAGGCATAGACCTCATCACAACTCCCCCCACTCGGGAGATCGGATCAAAACTTGGTTCATCTCCGGCCGGTGTACAAACCCCTAGTGCACAGACAACCTCCGGCCATGCGCACAGTGATGTTATGGTCTGAGGAGGCAATGGACACTCTAAAGGGCTGTTTTGAAGCCACCGCCTGGAAGTAGTTCTGCGATCCACGTGGTGAGGACATCGATGGCCTCACTCACACCTTCACGGGCTACCTCAGCTTCTGTGTGGACAAATCCGTTCCCACCAAGACCATACGGTGTTGCTCAAACAACAAACCCTGGATCAACCCTGAGATTAAAACACTTCTGAGAGAGAAGAAGAGGATCTTCAGGTCGGGGAACAGGGAGATGCTGAAGTCCGTACAGAGGGAGCTGAGGAGAAAGATCAGAGAAGGCAATGACAGCTTCAGGAGGAAGATGGAGGACAAGCTGCAACAGAGCGACATCAGCGGGGTCTGGAGAAACCTCAAAACCATCTCTGGGCTCCAGAATACCTTCCCCCAGGCCACAGGGGGCAGGGAGTGGGCGAACAATCTGAATTTGTTTTTCAATAGGTTTGACCAACCGCCCTCCCCCCTGACTGCACAACAACCACTGCTGCCTCTAAAGACATCAAGTCCTGCTGCCCACTCCCCACTCCACCAACACCCCCCCCCCACTCCCAACACACAGCCCCCCATCCTGACCCTGACCAGGACCCAGGTGAGGACAGAGCTGAGGAAGATCAAGGCGAGGAAGGCGTCGGGACCGGACAGCATCAGTGCAAAGCTCCTCAAGTCCTGTGTGCAGACCAGCTGTGTGGGATTGTGGCGTACATCTTCAACCTGAGCCTGAAGCTGGGGAGGGTACCACAGCTGTGGAAAACATCTTGTGTGGTACCTGTACCAAAAACTTCCCACCCCAAAGACCTGAACAGCTACAGACCGGTGGCCTTGACGTCCCACTTGATGAAGACCCTGGAGAGACTGCTCCTTGCTCACCTCCGCCCCCTGGTGGAACCAGCGATGGATCCACTCCAGTTCGCCTACCAGCATGGCATTGGGGTGGAGGATGTGGTGATCTTTCTCCTTCACTGTTCTCTGTCCCACCTGGAGAAGCCCGGGAATGTGGTGAGGATCATGTTCTTTGACTTCTCCAGTGCTTTCAACACCATCCAACCGATGATCCTGAAGGACAAGCTGCTGCGCGCAGGGGTGGACCAGCACCTGTCATCATGGATCCTGGACTACCTCATGAATCGGCCTCAGTTTGTGAGAACCCGGGACTGTGTGTCCGACACGATCATCGGTAGCACGGGGCCCCCCCCAGGGAATGGTGTTGGCTCCCTTCCTGTTCACTCTTTATACTGCGGACTTCTCACACAACACAACACACTGCCATCTACAGAAGTTCTCTGATGACTCTGCGATCGTTGGCCTCATCTCCAATGGAGATGAAGCTGAGTACAGAGGGCTTATCCAGGACTTCGTGGACTGGTGCCATCGGAACTGCCTCCAGATCAACGCGAGGAAAACTAAGGAGCTGGTGGTGGACTGCCGCAGGCAAGGACAACCCCTCACAGCACCAGTAAATATACAGGGAACAGACATCGAGATGGTGACATCCTTCAAGTACCTGGGTGTTCATCTGAACAATAAACTAGACTGGTCACACAATACTGACGCACTCTACAAGAAGGGACAGCGCAGGCTGTTCCTACTGAGGAGACTCAGGTCTTTTGGTGTACAAGGGGCACTGCTGAAGTCATTCTATGACACGGTGGTGGCATCAGCCATCACTTTTGGAGTGGTCTGCTGGGGCAGTGGCATTACTGCAGCCGATAGGAAGAGACTGAACAAACTGATCAAGAAAGCTAGCTCCGTCCTGGGACAGCGCCTTGATTCGGTGGAAGAGATAGGAGAGAGAAGGACGGTGGCTAAACTGTCATCTCTGCTGGAGTCCGAGTTCCACCCTATGCAGGACATACTGAATGCACTGAGGAGCTCATTTAGCAGCAGACTACATCATCCCAGGTGCACAACCGAGAGGTTTCGCAGGTCCTTCCTACCAACGGCTGTCAGACTGTACAACCTAAGCAGGGCTGCTCGCAGAGATAGCAAAAAGACGTAACAACCTAATAGGTTTTTTTTTTGAATGCAAAAGATGCAATAGACTTACACAATGGTCCCCTCCGGCATACAACTAGGAAAATACCGGTCGCTATGGAGGGTGAGAATATGTATGGGCACATAATCATACCATGTAGGATAACTAGACGGTTGTGCTGTTTCATCCCATCTAGCAACAATGCTCTGCACTGTGTGTGTTTATACATTTACATATTTATTCCATCTAGCTACAATGCTCCGCACTGGGTGTGTTTATGTTTATGTTTATATTTATATATCTATATATTCATTCCATCTAGCTACAATGCTCCGCACTGTGTGTTTATATATCTACATATTATTCCATCTAGCTACATTGCTCCGTACTGTGGGTGTTTATACTGTATATCTACATACTTATTCCATCCAGCTACAATGCTCTGCACTGTGTGTCTGTGTATATACAGTATATATATATATATATATATATATATATATATAGTAATATGTACAGTATATATATATATATATATATATATATATATATATATATATATAGTAATATGTACATATTTATATTAGCTGCTCTTGCTTGCTTACTTTTTTCTTGCCTTCTGATTGTTGCTCTGAGTGTTGCTATCCCTGTGCTGTTGCAATCCTGGAATTTCCCTGTTGTGGGACTAATAAAGGCTTATCTTATCTTATCTTATCTTATCTTATCTAGACGCTCGAGCTCTAGCAGAGCATGCACACGAGCTTCCATCAACGATGACTGCATTGTCACCATGTCTAGAACTTCATTTGGTCAGTCTGCTTTCTCCATAAAAGGGGCAAACTTATGCAGCTCTCTGCCATCTCACTTAAAATTGGAGACCAATGCCAACCTCTTCAACAGAGACGCTAAAGATTGGCTAAAATCCCACCAGCAATGTGTGCATGTCTAGTCGGAATTGTGTTTGTTGTGATCATGGATCTCATGCTCTATTTATAATTTGTAATGTATTTGTAATTTTAATTAACTTTTAAATTTTGTTTGTACAGCCTAATTTATGACCTATATAAGCCACCTATGGACTGGTGTTGAGAATTAGTTCTTGTGCTATATACACCTATGCAAAACATCTGGTCTCTCCTTGTGATTGTACTAATGTAATTTGTTATGTCTATATTAAATAAAATAAAGAAAGAAAGAAAAGAAAAGACAATAGTTATTGAGATGGGAGAGATTATGGTGATGTAGCAGGAAGGAGAGCTGGGAGACAGTGGGGGGAGAAGGGTTGAATGTATTGTGATACAAGATGTCATGCAGATGTGAGGTGTGTGGGGGATATAAAAGGAGAGACCCTGGTGTATTGTAAAAAATGCTTTTTCTGTTATGACTGATGTGAGAGTGAATAAAGTAGCCTGCTGCAAGAGTTTGCCTCCGTTATTTGCACTCTCCACAGCATCATCTTTAAAAGGGGCTTCCTTCTGGGACGACAGCCATGGAGACCAATTTGATGCAGTGTGCAGCGTATGGTCTGAGCACTGACAGGCTGACCCCCCACCCCTTCAACCTCTGCAGCAATGCTAGCAGCACTCATATGTCTATTTTCAAAAGATAACCTCCAGATATGATGCTGAGCAAGTGCACTCAACTTCTTTATCGACCATGGAAAGGCTTGTTCTGAGTGGAACCTGTCCTGTTAAACCATTGTGTGGTCTTGGCCACCATGCTGCAGCTCAATTTCAGGGTATTGGCAATCTTCTTATAGCCTTGGCCATCTTAATGTAGAGCAACAATTCTTTTTTTCAGATCCTCAGAGAGATCTGAAAAAAAGGGCAGCGCGGTGGCGGAGTGGTGAGCACAGTAACTCACCCTTGGCCAGGGGATCCTGGGTTCGATCCCAGCCCCCGACCAACAGTGATCTGTGTGGAGTTTGCATGTTCTCCCTGTGTCTGCTTGAGTTTATTCCGGGATTTCTCCAGTTTCCTCCCACATGCCAAAAACATGGAAGTTAGGTTAATTGACATCAAATGGGGATTCTGGAAATTACCAATTGTGGGACTAATAAAGGCTTATCTTATTTTATTCTAAATTGTCCTTAGGTATGACTGTGAGAGTGAATGGTTTTCTGTCCCTCTGTGTTGGCCCTGCGATGGGCTGGTGATCTCTCCAGGGTGTGCCCTGCCTCTCACCCAAAGATGCTGGGATAGAGTCCAGTTCCCCCAAGACCCAAAAAAGGATTAAGCGGTAGAAGATGGATGGATAGATCCTCAGAGAGTTCTTTGCTATGAGGTGCCATGTTGAACTTCCAGTGACCAGTTTGAGAGATTGTGAGAGTGATAACACCTAATTTAACACACCTGCTCCCCATTCACACCTGAGACCTTGTAACACTAATGAATCACTTGATAGCGGGTAGGGAAATGGCTAATTTGGCATAATTTGGACATTTTTACTTAGGGGTGTACTCACTTTTGTTGCCAGCAGTTTAGACATTAATGGCTGTGTGTTGAGTTATTTTGAGGAGACAGCAAATTTACACGGTTATACAAGCTGTACACTGACTTCTTTGCATTGTATCAAAGTGTCATATCTTCAGTGTTGTCCCATGAAAAGATATAATAAAATATTTGCAAAAATGTGAGGGGTGTGCTCACATACAGTGGGGCAAAAAAGTATTTAGTCAGCCACCAATTGTGCAAGTTCTCCCACTTAAAAGATGAGAAAGGTCTCCAATTTTCATCATAGGTATACCTCAACTATGAGAGACAAAATGAGAAAAAAAAATCCAGAAAATCACATTGAAGGATTTTTAATGAATTAATTGGTAAATTCCTCGGTAAAATAAGTATTTGGTCAATAACAAAAGTTCATCTCAATACTTTGTTATATACCCTTTGCTGGCAATGACAGAGGTCAAACATTTTCTGTAAGTCTTCACAAGGTTTTCACACACTGTTGCTGGTATTTTTGCCCATTCCTCCATGCAGATCTCCTCTAGAGCAATGATGTTTTGGGGCTGTCGCTGGGCAACACAGACTTTCAACTCCCTCCAAAGATTTTCTATGGGGTTGAGATCTGGAGACTGGCTAGGCCACTCCAGGACCTTGAAATGCTTCTTATGAAGCCACTCCTTCGTTGCCCGGGTGGTGTGTTTGGGATCATTGTCATGCTGAAAGACCCAGCCACGTTTCATCTTCAATGCCCTTGCTAATGGAAGGAGGTTTTCAGTCAAAATCTCATGATACATGGCCCCATTCATTCTTTCCTTTACACGGATCAGTCGTCCTGGTCCCTTTGCAGAAAAACAGCCCCAAAGCATGATGTTTCCACCCCCATGCTTCACAGTAGGTATGGTGTTCTTTCTCCTCCAAACACGACAAGTTGAGTTTTTACAATAAAGTTCTATTTTGGTTTCATCTGATTATATGACATTCTCCCAATCCTCTTCTGGATAATCCAAATGCTCTCTAGCAAACTTCAGAGGGGCCTGGACATGTACTGGATGCACTGGCTTAAGCAGGGGGACACGTCTGGCACTGCAGGATTTGAGTCCCTGGCGGCGTAGTGTGTTACTGATGGTAGCCTTTGTTACTTTGGTCCCAGCTCTCTGCCGGTCATTCACTAGGTCCCCCCATGTGGATCTGGAATTTTTGTTCACCGTTCTCGTGATCATTTTGACCCAACGGGGTGAGATCTTGCGTGGAGCCCCAGATCGAGGGAGATTATCAGTGGTCTTGTATGTCTTCCATTTTCTAATAATTGCTCCCACAGTTGATTTCTTCACACCAAGCTGCTTACCTATTGCAGATTCAGTCTTCCCAGCCTGGTGCAGGTCTACAATTTTGTTTCTGGTGTCCTTTGACAGCTCTTTGGTCTTGGCCATAGTGGAGTTTGGAGTCTGACTGTTTGAGGTTGTGGACAGGTGTCTTTTATACTGATAACGAGTTCAAACAGGTGCCATTAATACAGGTAACGAGTGGAGGACAGAGGAGCCTCTTAAAGAAGAAGTTACAGGTCTGTGAGAGCCAGAAATCTTGCTTGTTTGTAGGTGACCAAATACTTATTTTACCAAGGAATTTACCAATTAATTCATTAAAAATCTTTCAATGTGATTTTCTGGATTTTTTTTTCTCATTTTGTCTCTCATAGTTGAGGTATACCTATGATGAAAATTGGAGACCTCTCTCATCTTTTAAGTGGGAGAACTTGCACAATTGGTGGCTGACTATATACTTGTTTGCCCCACTGTATGTAAGATACTGTGTGTGTGTGTGTGTGTGTGTGTGTGTGTGTGTGTGTGTGTGTGTGTGTGTGCGCGTGCGTGTATACTGTATATACACTATCGTTCAAAAGTTTTGGGTCACTTAGAAATTTCCTTATTTTTGAAAGAAAAGCACTTTTTTTCAATGAAGATAACTTTAAACTAATCAGAAATACACTCTATACATTGCTAATGTGGTAAATGACTATTCTAGCTGCAAATGTCTGGTTTTTGGTGCAATATCTAGATAGGTGTATAGAGGCCCATTTCCAGCAACTATCACTCCAGTGTTCTAATGGTACAATGTGTTTGCTCATTGCGTCAGAAGGCTAATGGATGATTAGAAAACCCTTGTGCAATCATGTTAGGTCTGCAATGCTGTAATTGCTGCAAATGGAGGATTCTTTGACGAAAGCAAAGTTTGAAGGAAAAAATTATTATTTCAAATACAAATCATTATTTCTAACCTTGTCAATGTCTTGACTATATTTTCTATTCATTTTACAACTCATGGTGGTAAATAAGTGTGACTTTTCATGGAAAACACAAAATAATTGTCTGGGTGACCCCAAACTTTTGAACGGTAGTATATACTGTATATCAAATCAAATCAAATCAACTTTGTCATATTGCTGTACATACAACTGTAGTGCAGGCAAGATGAAATTGCGTTTCTCTCAGCATCCATATAAATAGAAGCAGCATGATTTAAGACACACTCCCACATAGCTTCACCCCCCCACCCCCCCATCCATTCACACATCCCTGAGACATACTTGGGAAAAAAAAAAAAACTAACTAACTATAATATACAAATAATATACAAAATGTCCGTAGGTGCAGTAGTGTGTATGAGAGATTCCGGGTCAACTGTTCAGCATCCTGACAGCTTGTGGAAGGAAGCTGTTGATCAGTCTGGTGGTTCTGCCTCTGATGCTCCGGAATCGTTTACCAGATGGAAGAAGTTCAAAGTGTTTATGCAGAGGGTGAGAACGGTCCTTGACAATGTTCAGTGTCCTGCTCCTACAACGGTTCTGAAAAAGTTCTTGGACAGAGGGGAGGGAGACTCCAATTACCCTCTCAGCCCCCTTGACTATCCTCTGCAGAGATTTTTTGTCTGACATACTGCAGCTGGAGTACCATGTAGCAATGCAGTACATCAGAACACTCTCCACCACATGTCTGTAGAAGGTCCTGAGGATGCAGATGGGGAGAGAGGCCTGTTTGAGTTTCCTCAAGAAGTGCAGTCTCTGCTGAGCCCACTTCCTGATCCCCAAGGAATTCTTGCTCCAGGTCAGGTCCTGTGAGATCTGCACTCCGAGGAACTTGATGTTCTCCACTCTCTCCACTAAACGGCTGCCGATGCTGAGGGGGACGTGCTCAGGCTGTGACTGCCGGAAGTCGATAATCATCTCCTTCGTTTTGTCCACGTTGAGCACCAGATTGTTCTCCCTGCACCAGCCCTCCAGGTCTCTCACTTCTTCCCTGTACATTGATTCCTCATCCCTCTGAATAAGTCCCACCACCGTGGTGTCGTCTGCAAACTTAAAAATCTGGTTCCCCTCGTGTCTGGATACACAGTCATGTGTTAGAAGTGTAAACAACAGTGGACTGAGTACACAGCCTTGAGGGGATCCGGTGCTTATATATATATATATATATATATATATATATATACATATTAGATCTATCTATAAATGCAACATATCTCTTTCTCTTTCTGTGTGTGTGTGTGTGTGTGTGTGTGTGTGTGTGTGTTTTCCTCAGATATCTCTCAAACCGTTCGTCAGACTGGCCCAAGATTTTAAATGTTCTTTGCTGAGGTTACAAGGGTGTGCATTCCCGAATATGGAGTCACTCAGTCATAATATGTAATTTTTATCAATAAAAGTTTAGCCACTGCTCTGTCACCGCTCTGTGACTTCATGTCCTGGCTTCAAGAAGTGTGGGCAGGGTTTCGAATTGACTGTGCTAATTGGATAATACGCCACATCACAGCCATGCTGATTGGACAATACACGGCATCACAACGATGCTGATTGGATAACGCACAGCATCACGACCTGTCAGTCACCACAGCTCTTCACAAACAAATATTTTGTAAGTGCTTTGCTGAGGTTACCTGGGTGTGCATCCACAAGTATGGAGTCACTCAGTCAAAATATATACCATAAAGTTGCTGTGATTGCATAGGTCTCATGGATAATTCGGCATGGAGAGCAAGAGGTGCGGGGGGAGGGGGAGGGGGAGAGGGAGGGGGTGCTTGCTGGGACTAGGGATTGGTGATACCAGCATTTTTCCTTTCGATACGATTCCATTAATTTATGGGACTTCTCGTCAATACCGATACCGATACTTTTTTCTCAGTTTCTGAGATTTGTTGCGGATGTTTGTCCTATCGATGAAGGCATGACAGTTTGCTCCCATGTAATAAAGTTAAAGGAAGTCAAGTTAAAGGAAAATCACATGATTCAGTTTCACTAACAACTTTATTGCAAGAGCAATATGAAATATGAATAAAACTCATGAACATAAATACTTGAAAGAAATGCTTATGATAATAAAATAGAACAATTAACAAAGTAAATAAAAATACAATTATTTTTTTTTCAATTATAATAAAAATAATTAAAATGAATGTAAAATTAATTCAGTTTCTTAATTTGGTGAAGATTTTCAATCATCCAGGAGGGTAAGTATGCTGTATGAAAGCTTAGTCAAGTTATCTTATCACCCTTTATTGTCATTCAACCATACAACCAATCATGTACAGTAAAACGGAATTGTGTTTTATCCTATCTACAGTGTTAATCACACACACCCATGTGTAGAATCAGAGGGCCGCTGTCATGCAAGGCGCCGTCACAGATTTCCCTCCTCCATTCCATTATTGCTGAGCACCAAGCTGGATGGCAGGAAGTTCCGCTTTTATATGGTCTTCGGCATGACCCGGCCGGGATTTAAACCCCTGCCTCCTGGGTGTGGGGCGGATGCTCTACCAACTGAGCCACCACTCTGGTAAAAAGTCATCTGGATTCAAGTATTTTTTTACTTTTGAAATGTTTCACCATTCATCTGGTGGTAATAATGGTAATAGCAAGCAGCATATATGTGTAATCTTTTCACAATGCAGTTTTTTTTTTGTTTAATTTAATTAATTAATTAATTAATTAATAAATTAATTGTATTTTTACAATATTAATTTACAAGCTTAAATAATGTTGATTTTGATTATTTTTTTTCAAAATTATGCTGCTTGGTATCACCATAGAATTTGCATGAATGGTGTAACATTTACAGAAGTAATACTTCTGCCGTCTGCAACACTGCTGAGCTCATTCTGCCCAGGAGTCGGAGTGCTAGGGGCTGCACAGTGTGCAGTGAGTCTTCGGCTCTGATATCTGATAGGCTTCCATAATCATGTGACACAGCAGACCATCTCTAACATGCCTGGGCTGGGTTTTCACACATAAATTTAATGCCTAAAACACTCAGAAGTGAAAACAAATTGCACTTTTCGTATTAAAATGGTGGTATCACGATATTTTAAAAAGTGTCGGCTCCAAAGTATCAACCAGCTGGTATTGAAGTATCGATACTTGGGTATCGATACTCCCATCCCTAGCAGGAACCGTGGTGTCGCAAAGGACATCATTGGCACACGGGCAGCAGCCGAGACTCCGTTAACCGGGCAGGCTGGGCTTGGGTCCCTGCAAAGGACTGCGATCCGCCGGTTCAGCTGCTGCTTCTCCATCACCAGTGTCTGACTGGGCACTCCACGATCGTTCACGGGGAGGCACACTCAGCCTACCCGGTCAGTGGTAGACAACATTCCCAACTGCTGCTTCATTGTGGAGCAGAATGGCCAGATCAACTGCATATTACATGTGGAAACATATGCATGCTTTGACTAAACAACAACAAGACTCAGAAATGCCCAAATGGCATTGGTGTTCACTTATATAGCCTTTTATTCTCATCTCTAGATGACCAAAGCACTTTACAGATTCTGCTATCTACCCATCTACACACTGATGGCGGCAGAGCTGCCATACACCGGCACTGGCCTGACCCACCAGGAGCAGCTGGTGTTGAGTGTTTTGCTCAAGGACACTTCAACATGCAGACTTCAGACAAAACGGGAATCGAACCCCTGACACTCCGATCAGAAGTTGGTCACACTACAACTGCACCACAGGGGTGGCTGTGTCACAGTTGTATAACGAAATAATGAAATAAATAATTTTTATTTCAATATTTACAGACAAATGGGCAACACTGATGCAAAAATTAAAGCCAAATGGCTCATTCTCCTTTGTGTGTGTGTGTGTGTGTGTGCGCGCACACGCACCTGCGTGCAAGTGTGCGTGTGTGTGAATGGTGAAGGGATTGGCGTCATACATGGATGCCCTGAATTTCCTTCTGGGGATCAATACAGTATACAAGATACAAATAATAATAATAATAATAATAATAATAATAATAATAATAATAATAATAATAAAAATAATAATAATATTGTTTTGTGTTTTGTACTAATAATATTGCTAAAATATAAAAGGATGCACTACAGTGGCTCTTAAATATTTGTAAACATGTCCTGTTAAAGTACTCCAGGAGTTTATTGACGATAGACTATAAACTACACATATAAACTAAATTATAACAGAGATTGAACAACTTCCATTTCCCAAAGTCAAAGATACAACGTTTACGAATATAAGTCATAAAAGATCACACAAATAAGTCTGACAAAAAAATAAACAAGCAGTTCTTAAACAGTGGCTAATATTGAATGTCCCATTCATTTTTAATTATTCTGTAATTAATAGTCACACAATCAAATAAATCTTAGTTCTGGCCCTTTCTGTCATGATTAGCTAGCTAGTCAGCAATACCCAATGATCCAGCAAAGAAGTACTTGCAAACTGGCTCCTTTATAGCTAGCAGATGAGCCAGCTATAAAGCCCTCAAGGGGCACCTCCTGGCGTCCCTCCGGGCTTGTTGGGATGCACCCGGTGGAAAGCCCGAACCATACCACAGTAATGGAAATATGAATCAGGAATCCACGACCTCTCCACTGGCCCATAACCCTTCAAATGAAACAGTTATTGTAAACCCCGGCCCCGACGACAAACGTCCAGAATCCTCTGAATGGTGTAGGTGGTCTGGGCATTGAGCATCCTGGGAGGAGGAGGAGGCTTCGGGGGAGGACAGAGGGGGTTGGCAGAGAGGGGGAGATGTGAAATGTAGGGTGGAAGTAGAGTGCCGGAGATAACGTTAGCCAGACAGTCACATCATTAATAATCCTTGAGATGGGAAATGAACCCAGGAAACCGGGTGACAATTTCCTCGATATGGTCTTCAGTGGAACCTGATCTGTCGACAACCACACCATCTGGCCTACGGTATATCTGGGCGCCAGCGCACATCTGCAGTTGGCATATTGACGGTTCCGCTCGGATGAGTGGAGAAGAGCAGCCCCAGTTGACCTCCACAGATAGCGGCAGCAGCAATCGTGGGCCTCCACGGATGGAACAGCTACCTCCCTCTCTGCCATGGGCAAAAGGGGGGGTATCCCAGAGAGGCCTCAAAAGGCGTCAGTCAGGTGGCAGAGGAGACAGCAGAATTGTGTGCATACTCCACCCAGGTCAGATGGGAGCTCCAGGTGGTGGGATTGCAGGAAGCTACACATCACAGGGCAGCCTCAGGGGACTGGTTGGCACGCTCAGCCTGCCCGTTGCTCTGCAGCGGATACCCAGAAGTGAAGCTGACGGTGGTGCTGAGGGAGCGGCAGAAAGCCTCCCAGACTTGGCATCTAAACTGCGTACCCCGGTCAGGCACAATATCCATCAAAATCCTGTGAAGACGGATGACATGCAGGGTGAGGAGATTGGCGGTCTCGGCGGCTGAGGACAACTTGGGTTGAGGTACTGAATGGATGGCTTTTGAGAAACAATCAACAATAGTGAGGAAAACAGTACTGCCCTGAGATGGAGGGAGACTCATATTGAAATCCATAGCTATGTGTGACCAGGGGGGACTTGGAACAGGCAAGAGGTGAAGGAGGCCAGCAGGTGGTGAGGTGTCTGACTTGTTAGTGGCACAAATCTGGCATGCTTTCACAAAGTCCCACATATCTGCCCGCAGGGTTGGCTACCAAAAAACTTGCTGAAACAGTTCAATGGTACGAGATATTCCTGGATGGCAAGCAAAGAAACTGGTGTGCCCCAACGGATTACGTCACTCCAAAGGGCAGAGGGAACAAACGCGCCTGCCTGGAATTTAGTCTTCTGGTTGATCTTAAATACTCAAAACTTCCATGATCAGTCCAGACAATGATGGGATGAATGGCTCCCTCTAGCCACTGCCCCCATTCCTCTAACCCCAGTTTTATGGCCAACAGCTTTCGGTCCCCTATGTCGTATTTCCTCTTGGCCGGAGTCAGCCTCCGACAAAAATACACACATGGATGTAACTTCTGATCGGAGGTGGAATGCTGTGAAAGGATAGCACCCACCCCCGAATCAGAAACATCTACTTCAACCAAAAAACTGTGATTGTGGGTCAATCTGTGCCAAGATGGACGTGTCAGAAAATCTGGCTTTCAGTTTGGCGAAGTCCTGCTCCGCTGCCTCAGACCATTTGAATGGGATTTTGGTTGAGGTCAGCTCGGTTCATGGCTGAGCTACTTTCCTGTAGTCCCGGATGAATTGGCGGCAAAAATTTGCAAAGCCCAGGAAACGCTGGAGATGTTTCCTGGACTGGGGAGCTGGCCAATCTAATATCTCCTTCAGTTCACCTTCAGCTACAATGAAACCCAGGAAGGAAGTGGAACGGGAGGAGAACTCACACTTTTCGGCCTTCACATAGAGGTGATTCTCCAGTAGCCATTGTAACACAGCCCAGACGTGGACTGTGTGCTTCTCCAGCATGCTTGAAAAGATCAAAATGTTATCCAGGTAGACGAAAGCGAAGACAGCCAAGGCATTGGTCAGCCCAAAAGGCATCACTAGGTACTGAAATTGCCCTAAGTGAGTTTTAAACGCCATCTTCCATTCATGCCCCTCACGAATGCGAACCGAATGGTAAGGGTTACGGAGATCGAGTTTTGAGATTTTTTGAGAATTTTGAGAAAAATGAAAGGAATTCCCGATTATTACCTGACAAAAGAACCAATATCTGCTTGTTCTGATGTGATACAGAGGCCAGTCTGCAGCCAGAAAGGGCTGAGACATTTAACGGAGCTGGTAAGCTCTCAGTGGGAATCCCTAACTCCTGATCTAGCCCCTGAGAGATAAAATTTTGCTTGGCTCCCTAATCAATTAATGCCAAAACCTTAAGCTCGGGCCCCGGTAATTGAATGAGGATGGGCAGAGAAAAATTACTGGGGGGATTAGTTGAAGAGCCGCCCGCCAGACGCCCCACAGTTACTGACAGGCCGAATCTTTTTGGTTTTATGGGGTAGTTTGACAGCATGTGTTCTATGGAACCACAGTACATGCAGGCCCCTGCCTTTCTTTGGTGTTGGTGTTCTTCTGGAGTCAAGCAGGCCCGGCCCAGGACCATTGGCTCTGGGGTGGAAGCCAACTTGTCGAAACGCATGGACGGATGGGATGGCCATGAAGTGGATGGAGAGGCCTTCTTCTTTTTTTGCGTGCTTGAGGTCCCAGTTATACAGGCTGATGGCCTGCTCAATCAGTTCATCCAGAGAGGAGGGGTTGGCTCAGATTGCCAGGTCATTGCGGAGGTTGGCATTGAGTCTCCAGAGGAAGGTGCTGCGCAATGCAACATCATTCCATCCGGACTTTGCTGCGACGACTCGACAGAGAAATTGGCGACCAACCGATTTCCCTGCCAAAGCACCATCAGTTGACTCGCAAAATCCCCCCCCCACTCTCGGTATGCTCGAACACCAGGGAGAATTCCTGAACAAACCGCTGAAATGTATAGTGGAGACCCTCCAGGCTGCTCAAAAAAGACTCTGCCTAATTAAGTGCCTGGAAAGTGAGCAGCAGGGTCATAAAATGTATTTTGGATGTTTCGTCCAGGTACTCCCTCCCCATCTGCTGAAAATAAAGCTGGCATTGAAGCAAGAACCCCTTACATCCCCCCCATCCCCTGCATACGGGGGCAGGATGATGGGATAGTAATGGTCCAGCGGATGGTAGAGACTGCCAGGGCAGCAGGAGGAGAAGGAGGAGCCAAACGAGACAGATGACATAAATGGTCAGTGACAGTAGCCAGTTGTTGAGTAATGGTTTGCAGCTGTTCAGTAAGAATGGCGACCTGATGCTCCGTGGCTTCCAAACAAGAAAGAGCTGAATGCTCACTTTATTAAACGTCTGATGAGCCTCAATCCTGGCTGGACCGTTTTGTTATGATTAGCTAGCCGGAGGCTAAAAGGCAAGTCAACAGTCACCAGGAGAAACACACAGACTCAGGTGAGAACGTTTAATACAGTTTATTTTTGCATAAAAGGTTACGCACGCTGGAGGCAGCACACACCCTGTAATGAAGAAGGACAAGGAGACAGTTATTGAATGATAATAGAAGAGGAGAATAGACTAGGAAAGGAGAGGAGTATTTTACTGCAAATGAGCAGAGGACCCAGAAGTTAAAACCCAGCGTGTGACAACGTGGAAGCTGGGAGGGGTTAGACCAGCGGGATGGACAGGTGCAGGGAATGACAATGGAAATGAGCAGGGTAGAAGTCTGACCTGGTGGAGTAGGCGAAGTCTGGGCAGGATAGTGGAAGGGCAGATGAGCATGTGCAGCCTTGGAGACACACTGCTGCGTTTGCAGCAACCTGAGGAGTAGAGGAGAAAGGAATTAACCACAGGTTAAGTAAGACGTTTAATCACTTGACCAAGATCTAGGCAGCAATACCCAATGGCCCAGAGAAGAAGCACTTGCAGACTGTGTCATGTGCGGAGCTGGTGTTTCAGCTCTGCCCATGATTTGTGGCTGTGGCTTCTGATTTGTTGTTAATTGGTTCCAGCTGGAAGGTTGAGCCCTTAGCTAGGCCCTTGTCAGTCTACAGCCACACCCCTCTATCTGCTAGACACTCACCAGCTGTCAGTTATTTCTCATTTGTTCCTACACACACACATGCATGCATGCATATACACTTATTCATACACAGACTCCCGCCACACACCTGCGTCCACTTGTCACTCATTAACCTGCTTGGTATTTATTGGGTGACAGTGGGGGCATTCAGCGTTGTGGCGTAAGTCAACACTACACAGTTCAGTCCATCGTACCAGCCTATGTTGATGTCCTGGAGCTGTTGGTTCCCCTTCCCTTTTGACTACTTCAGCTTTATTTTTTTTCCCAGAGCTCGCTGAGCTCCAACACCGAATGTAAGTCTTTCTCCATCATTAATTGCCCTTCTCTATCACCTACCCAGTTCTGTCCTGGGAGTGAGTGGGGCTCCTCCTTTTACCAACTAAGCTCAGACGTCCAACGCTTGTGTGCCAAATTGTATTCCTATTGAACATTTTCTTGTGTTTTGTGTATTTTTGACTTTCCCCCTTTCTGTTAATAAACATGTTCACCTGCGTGTTGGGCTCGTATTAATTCAACTGTTTGGTGCAAAGTTATGCAGCGGACATGATAGTACGCCATGACCAAACTGAGCCCAAGCGGTGAAGCGGTGTGACATTTTTTTTTCATTTTTGTGTGTGTTTTTTTTTTTTCCAAATACCTGTTGGGAGCACGATGTCCTCGACGAGCTGATCCCACATTGGCAGAAGTGAATGGCCAGTGGGACATCCCAGTGGAAAGGAGCAGGAGGCAGCCTGGTTAATCTGGGAGTTGTTGGAGGATGCCTATGACACCATCGGTCCCGGAGAAAGACTGGACTGCCTCAACGGAGTGTTAAGGATCCTGGGTGCTCATCGGGGCCTCTGGAATTACCCCCAATACGCTAAACTGCTGTCCTCCGTCTGCACGCTCAAACAGGTTTTTCCTGACCTGAAGAGTAGGGCTTTCCGGACCAAGCTGAAGCAGAAACTCTCTTCTTAGCTGGTGGCCATCTTTTCCTCCGCTCCATCTCCTGCTCCAAGATGGCTACAACCAGGTCAACAGCGTCAATGTCATCTGGCCCCAGATTCCCGGAAGAATAATCCAGCCCCGCTAACTGCTTCTCTCCCTACACTAAGCCCGGTTACCCCCGCAGTGGGTCCTCATTTACGTAATCAGCCCCAAGCAGTCCTGTCTGCAGAATCCTCCTCCACATCCGCTGCGAGGTCTCCTTCCTCAGTGAATCCGCAGCCAGAGGGGCGCTTGTTTTCCTCACTGGTGGCTCTCATTCCTGTGGCAAGAGGGGTGGCTCCTACACTGTCAACAGAGTGGCCAAACACTGCCTTTTTTGGACAGAAGGATGACGGCACCCAAACAGCAGCAGCTAACATCATTATCCGGAGAAAGAGGCAAGTTAATTTTCATTTGACTCCTATTAATAATGAAATGTCTTTCCTGATTCACGGTAGGGAAGCTCAGGAAAAGCAGTCCCCTGAGTTCTCCCCACCAGCTCCTGTTTTGAACTGTTTACCAGCCCTCTCCCTGCCTCCTTCTGTTTCCTTTGTTTGCCCGCTGGTACCGGAGACAAGCAGTCAGGACCAGGAGGAGCCAGAGGTCCGAGAGGATTGTTCCCCCATAGCAACGGTGAACCAGATCCCAGCCGCCACGCCGGAGGAGTCACCAGCATGGATCGTGGCAGCTGGGGAAATCAAGATTGCAGACATCATCATGCCTGCTGCGGAGGCCACCGCAGCAGAGTCAATGCTTTTTTTTTTTTTTTTTTTTTGTACTTATTTTGTACCCGTAGGTAGATTTGTTTTGCAGTCTGGTGACAAGCCACCAGCTTAAACTGAACCTCCAGGAGGCCGAGCCTGGGAGTACATTGCTCGTATCGTCAGAGTCCTGGATGGCGGTGGAGCTTGAGCTAAGGCAAGTGCTCTCCTTTGTTTTCCTCCTTTCCATTATTGAACATTTTTGCCGAGCTGTTAGTGAGGAGAGCCAGGCGCAGCCAACCGCTGCATCTGAGCTCACCTCGCTGGGCTCCGCCACTGCTGGCAACCCTGACCCTTCTTTCTCCCTGTCTATGTCCTCTTCCAGGGTCGCTGGAGAAAGTCCAACATCGCCAGATGGGTCCGAGGATCCAGGTTCACCGCTGGAGGTCACTGTGGGTCTGGCCTCCATTGCTGAGGCGGTCATTGTGAGTGCTCTGCTCCAGCCTAGGGTGCCCGTTATCGATCATCTTCTGGCTTGGGTGCTCACACGGGTCAGCTGGCCCTTTGTTAAAGCGGCGTTGGGGTCAGCAGTGACTCAGCTGGTTCTCACTATGGGTGCGGCATGGGTCCAGCGGGGCTCCATCGTGGGTGCAACCATGACTCGGTCGAGGTCCACTGTGGGTGCAACGCAGGCCCAGTTGGGGCTCACTGCAGGAACAATGAGGTCCTGGGAAGGGGCCACCACTGGTGCAATGTTGTCCCAGGCCGGGACCACCGCAGGTGCAGCCATGGCCCAGCTTGGGTCCACCGTGGGTGCTACAGAGCTCTAGTCCCACGTCGGGACTACCGAGGGTGCTACCGGACAGTCTGGGGACACCAGTGTCTTACTTTCCCTTCTAGAGGCCCTGTGGGTGTTCCTCCTCTTTCTGCTGGGCACCGTCATGGTTCTGTTTTCTCTGCGACCTGTGACAACAGAGGTTCCCCTTCCTCTGCCTGGCCACCCACCTCTCAGCCTCCCGGTGGGTAGGCCGCTACCTCATCTGCCCTTCCAGTCCTGTGTGGGCCTACCATGTCGGTAGGCCGCCGCAAGGACTGGGTTTCCTAGCCGGGTGGCCCTTGTGCTCTGGCAGGCCGCCTGATGCTGTTCTATGGGCCGCCTGCTGAGCCATGGACTCTGGTCGGCCCCCCTGAACTGTGGGGCTCTTGGGGTTTTGGGGTGGGGTAGCTTTGGGGGTTGGGAATTGTTGTGCTTGCTTGTGTTGTGTTGTGGTATTCTCTGTTGGTTTGTTTCCTCCTGACCTGCCCCCCCCCCCACCTCCCGTTCTGGTTGGTGTTGTTGGCCTTCTGGGGGGGGGGGGCAGGTTTTCTCCTGTGTGTTGTGTCCTTTTGTGATGATGCGTGGGTGTCTGGACTCCACCCCTTGGGGTGGGGGGGGGCGCTCTGTCATGTGCGGAGCTGGTGTTTCAGCTCCGCCCATGATTTGTGGCTGTAGCTTCTGATTTGTTGTTAATTGGTTCCAGCTGGAAGGTTGAGCCCCTAGCTAGGCCCTTGCCAGTCTACAGCCACACCCCTCTCTCTGCTAGACACTCACCAGCTGTCAGTTATTTCTCATTTGTTCCTGCACACACACACATGCATGCATGCATACACACTTATTCATACACAGACTCCTGCCACACACCTGCATCCACTTGTCACTCATTAGCCTGCTTGGTATTTATAGGGTGACAGTGGGGGCATTCAGTGTTGTGGCGTGAGTCAACACTACACAGTTCAGTCTGTCGTACCAGCCTATGTTGATGTCCTGGAGCTGTTGGTTCCCCTTCCCTTTTGACTTCTTCGGCATTGTTTTTTCCCAGAGCCCGCTGAGCTCCAACACCGAATATAAGTTTTCCTCTGTCATTAATTGCCCTTCTCTATCCACTACCCGGTTCCATCCTGGGAGTGAGTGGGGCTCCTCCTTTTACCAACTAAGCTCAGACGTCCAACGCTTTTGTGCCAGACTGTATTCCTATTGAACATTTTCTTGTGTTTTGTGTATTTTTGACTTTCCCCCTTTCTGTTAATAAACACGTTCATTTCATCTGGGTGTTGGGCTCGTATTAATTCAACTGTTCGCTGCAAAGTTACGCAGACGACATGACAGACTGGCTCCTTTATAGCTGGCAGATGAGGAAACAGCAGGTGCACACAATCACACAGGTGAGCATGATCAGCTCCAGACCCAGGAAACAGGAGGGGAGGGGAAGAACACTCACCTGATCATCACACTTTCATCTTTGTCAAAGTCTAACATGTGTGATTGCCTACATATAGTCTATACCTATGTATTCCACTTTCAAACACAGCCTACATTTGGGCCTGTAAAGTCTGACTGGACTACCTGTTTCAGACAAGGATACTTGCTTTCTACGGGCATGCACTAGGATACATACAGTGGTGTGAAAAAGTGTTTGCCCCCTTACTGATTTCTCTTTTTATTTTGTATGCTTGTCACACTTAAATGTTTTAGATCATCAAACAAATTTAAATATTAGACAAAGATAACACAAGCAAACACAAAATGCAGTTTTTAAAATGAAGGTGTTTATCCATCCATCCAGCCATCCATCCATCTTCTACCGCTTTTCCGGAGGTCCGGGTCGCGGAGGCAGCAGTTCAAGCAGAGAAGCCCAGACTTCCCTCTCCCCCGCCACCTGCTCCAGCTCTACAGAAAGGATACCAAGGTGTTCCCAGACCAGCTGGGAGACATAGTCTTTCCACCAAGTCCTGGGTCTGCCCCGGGGTCTCCTCCCAATGGGACGTGCCCGAAACACGCCAAGTGGGAGGCGTCCAGGAGGCATCCTAATCAGATGCCCAAGCCACCTCAACTGACTCCTTTCAATGTGTAGGAGCAGCGGTTCTACTCTGAGCCTCTCCCGGATGACTGAGCTCCTCACCCTATCTCTGAGGGTGAGTCCAGCAATCCTATGGAGAAAGCTTATTTCAGCCGCTTATATCCGCGATCTTGTTCTTTTGGTCATTGCCCAAAGCTCTGTCATGCGGTGGCTCTCGCGAGCCACCATAAGACACCACACAGTCACCAGTGAGTTCAGTGAGTTTTATTTACGGTGAAAAATGACAACACAAGCTGCTGGGGCAATGACACATATAAGTCTACACACATCAGGAGGCGTAAGGCTAAACAGCTCTCTTACAGGTCCACAGGAGGAGACGGTCATACACAGACAGGCAAGGTTGGTGGAGTAATGATTACACAGGCTGCTGAGGCAGAGACACACAGAGGTCTACTCACACCGGGAGGCGTAAGGCTAACAGCTCACTTACTGGTCCACGGGAAGCGACGGTCAACCACAGGCAGACGAGGTAGGAAATAGTCCAAAGCATCCGTAGCTCTGACGGAGAGAGACTGACACTGCTGTAGGGATGCGGCCGCGAGCGTGGGTATAAGAAGTCCACCACTAACGACCGCAAATGCAGAACAGCTGCTCAGGACTTGACAGCTGAGCGGAAGCCTCCCCGAGCACTGTCACAATAAGAGCTCGGAGAGCCAGGATGACAATGCCGCTGTCAAGCCCTGACAGGAATAGCCCGAGCACGATGACATCGTGCTCGGGTCATAACATGCTCGTGACCATAGGTGAGAGTAGGAACGTAGATTGACTGGTAAATCGACAGCTTTGCCTTAGAACTCAGCTCCCTCTTCACCACAACAGACCGGTACAACGTCTGCATCACTGCAGATGCTGCTCTGATCCGTCTGTCAATTTCTTGGTCCATTTTCCCCTCACTCGTGAATAAGACCCCAAGATACTTAAACTCCTCCACTTGGGACAGGAGCCTGTCCCCAGCCCAAAGAGGACAATCCACCTTTTTCCGGCTGAGGACCATGGACTCGGACTTGGAGGTGCTGATTCTCATCCCAGCCGCTTCACACTCAGCGGCAAACCATCCCAGCAAGAGCTGTATGTCATTGCTGGATGAAGCCAACAGGACAACATCATCTGCAAACAACAGAGATGAGATCCTGTGATCACCAAGCATGACACCCTCCATTCCCTGGCTGCGCCTAGAAATCCTGTCCATAAAAATTATGAACAGGATCGGTGACAAAGGGCAGCCCTGGCGGAGTTCAACTCTCTCTGGGAATGAGTCCGACCGAGTGTTGGCAATACGAACCAAACTCACAACGGTGGTACAGAAACCGAATAGCTTGTAACAACAGGCCCAATACCCCATACTCCTGAAGCACCCCCCACAAAAAACCACGAGGAACACGGTAAAATGCCTTCTCCAAGTCCACAAAACACATGTAAACTGGTTGGGCAAACTCCCACGAACCCTCGAGAATTCTCGAGAGGGTAAAGAGCTGGTCCGATGTGCCACGGCCAGGATGAAAACCACATTGGTCCTCCAGCTCTGGGCCGCCACTTCAACAACAGAGGTGGAAAACATGGCCCATTCAGACTCCATGTCTCGAGACTCCCTCAGAATGTGGTTGAAGTTCTTCTGGAGGTGGGAGTTGAAGACCTCCCGGACAGGGGCCTCAGCCAGACGTTTGCAGCACACCCTCACTATACGTTTGGGTCTACCAGGTCTGAATGGCTTCCTCCCCTGCCATCGGATCCAACTCACCATCAGGTGGTGATCAGTTGACAGCTCTGCATCTCTCTTTACCCGAGTGTCCAAGACATACGGTCGCTGATTTGATGACAAGATAACAAAATTGATCATCGACCTGCAACCTAGAGTGTCCTGATGCCAGGTGCACAAAGGGACACCCTTATGCTTGAACATGGTGTTCGTTATGGACAAACTGTGGTTAGTTCAGAAGTCCAATAACTGAACACCACTCGGGTTCAGATCGGGCAGGCCGTTCCTCCCAATCACTCCCCTCCAGGTTTCACTGTTGTTGCCCACGTGTGCATTGAAGTCCCCCAGAAGGACAATGGAGTCTCCAAGAGGAGCACCCTCTAGCTCCCCAGTCACAGACTCCAAAAAGGGTGGGTACTCTGAAACATCATTTGGTGCATAGGCACAAATGATGGTCAGGACCCGTTTCCCAACCCGAAGGCACAGGGAAGCAACCCTTTCATCCACTGGGGAAAACTTCAATATAGAGGCAGCAAGATGGGGGGATACAAGAATACCCACCCCTGCTTGTCGCCTCTCGCCCAGGGCAACTCCAGAAAAGGCTAAGCTCCAGCCCCTCTCCAGGAGACTGGTTCAGGAACCGGAGCTGTGTGCTTAGGTGAGGCCGACTATATCTAGGTGTTTATTATTAAGGGAAAAAAGATCCATGGCCCTGTGTGAAAAAGTGATTGCCCCCTAAACCTAATAACTGGTTGGGCCACCCTTAACAGCAACAACTGCAAACAAACGTCTGCGATAACTGACAATGAGTCTTTTACAGTGCTGTGGAGGAATTTTGGCCAACTCATCTTTGCAGAATTGTTGGAATTCAGCTACATTGGAGGGTTTTGAGCATGAATCGCCTTTTTAAGGTCATGCCACAGCATCTCAATTGGATTAAGGTCAGGATTTTGACTACCCCCCCCCCCCAAAGACTTCATTTTGTTTTTCTTAAGCCATTAAGAGTTGGATTTGCTGGTGTATTTTGGGTCATTGTCTTGCTGCAGAACCCAAGTGTGCTTCAGCTAGAGGTCACGAACAGATGGTCGGACATTGTCCTTCAGGATTTTTGGGTAGACAGCAGAATTCACGGTTCCATTTACCACAGCAAGTCTTCCAGATCCTGAAGCAGCAAAACAGACCCAGACAATCACACAACCACCACAATATTTTACTGTTTGTATGATGTTCCTTTTCTGAAATGCTGTGTTACTTTTACACCAGATCTAATGGATCACACATCTTCCAAAAAGTTCAACTTTTGTCTCGTCAGTCCACAGAGTATTTTCCCAAAAGTCTTGGGGATCATCAAGATGTTTTCTGGCAAAACTGAGATGAGCCTTTATGTTTTTTTTGCTCAGCAGTGATTTTCGTCTTGGAACTCTGCCATGCAGGCCATTTTTTCCCAGTCTCTTTCTTATGGTGGAGTCATGAACAGTGACCTTAACTGAGGCAAGTGAGGCCTGCAGCTCTTTGAATGTAGTGGGGTCTTTTTTAACCTCTTTGATGAGTCGTCGCTGCACTCTTGGGGTAATTTTGGTCGGCTGGCCACTCCTGGGAAGGTTCACCACTGTTGCATGTTTTCGCCATTTGTGAATAATGGCTCTCACTGTGGTTCGCTGGAGTCCCAAAGCTTTAGAAGCGGCTTTATAACTTTTTCCAGACTGATAGATCTCAGTTACTTTGTTTCTCATTTGTTCCTGAATTTCTTTGGATCACTGCATGATGTCTAGCTTTTGATAATCTTTTGTTCTACTTCATTTTGTCAGGCAGGTCCTATTTAAGTAATTTCTTGATTGAAAACAGGTGTGGCAGTAATCAGGCCTGGGTGTGGCAAGAGAAATTGAACTCAGCTTTCCAAAAATGTGATAAATCACAGTTGATTTACATATTAACGGGGGCAATCATTTTTTTCACCCAGGGCCATGTAGGTTTGGATTATTTCTACCATTAATAAAAAAACACCTTCATTTAAAAACTGTATTTTGTTTTGACTTGTGTTATCTTTGTCTATTTTGTTTGATGATGTGAAACATTTAAGAGTGATAAACACAAAAAAATGAGAAATCAGGTAAGGGGCAAATGTTTTTTTCATACCACTGTATACAGAATCTCACAAAAGTGAGTATACCCCTCACATTTTTGTAAATATTTTATTACTCTATATCTTTTCATGGGACAACACTGAAGATATGACACTTTGATACAATGTATAGTAGTCAGTGTACAGCTTGTATAACTGTGTAAATTTGCTGTCCCCTCAAAATAACTCAACACACAGCCATTAATGTTTAAACCGCTGGCAACAAAAGTGAGTACACCCCCAGTGAAAATGTCCCAATTGTGCCCAAAGTGTCAATATTTTTTGTAGCTGTAGAAGAGCTTGAAATAACGAGGCGATGTGATTTATAAACCAAAGTTTAATATCAGCTTCGCCGCTCTAACAAGTCTCATCTCAGTGCAGAAGCAGAATAAGAGGTCGAACACAGTCAGACCTTCATACTTATACCTACACACAACAAAAGACATTGCATATCAAAGCTGACATCCCGCATTAACTTAATCCCCCCTCCTTTGTTCTCCGTCTCCTCCACCTGACCCTGGGTGGTCAGGGAGATCGATCTGGTCTCCACCGCTGTCTTGTTCTGAGGCGTGAGTTCATTCCACATATGTAATCACTAAACATCTTAATATGTCTATACATATGTAGGTATGGGATATATGATTAATATAAACCACAGCCCCCCCCCAAAAAAAGACTAAGAAAAGGACAATCAAAGTAAGTTTACAGTTTAAGATAATCTCTATGACATACTATACTGTTAAACCTCTTGACAGGGAAAACAAGGAAGAATCTTTCCAGCAGTCATGCTCCTGTAGAGAATTCAGTGGTAACCATAACAGTATAGTAATATCACAAATCAGCCTTAAAACTGTCACGGCACAATCTGATAACATAGTTAACAACTCTTTGTCAATTTGCATCAGTCCCTGTGCCGTCTGGGTTTTAATCTTCTCCCGAATCTGCTGTAGGTCCGCTTTGGCGTCCTGGTGGGACCCTCCTGTAAGGAATCTGCAGCTTGGGGAGGAGAGTGGTTATTTGTTCCCTGCAGGGGGGTTGAGTCTTTTTTCTTGGGGAGTCTACCCCGCCGAGGTGCCCTCGCCACCCGTGCAGGTTCGTCTCTCAACAAGAAAACAGGTTTAAGTCTGTCAATGCTGACTGTTTCTTTTCTGTCCCCTAAATCAAGCACAAAATGCTTATCACCAGGTTCCAGCACTCTGAATGGTCCATCGTATGGTGGACGGAGAGTTGATTTTAAAGCTTCGTGTCTAACAAAAACGAACTCGGTGTTTTTTAAAGCTTGGGGGACAAAAACCCGTGGAAAAGAGTGATGTGCCGGTCCGGGGAGAGTGTCCGTTGCTACCTAAAGGCCTCAGGGTTGGAAGATGCCCAGGCTCTGGGTTCTCTGGTAAAAACTCACCTGGGAGTCTGAGAGGTTGTGCAAAAACTAATTCTGCTGGGGAGGTGTCTAGATACTCTTTAGGCGCAGCACGCAACCCCAATAAAACCCAGGGAAGTTTATTTACCCAATTTGTATCCGTTAGCGAGGCCCTGAGGGCGGCCTTTAAAGATCTGTGAAAACGTTCGCATAACCCATTAGCCTGAGGGTGATAAGCGGTGGTGCGGTGAATTGTCGCCCCTAAGCTGCTGGCCATGGCTGACCAAAGCTCTGAGACAAATTGAGGCCCCCTATTGGACGTGATGTCCGATGGGACGCCGAAACGTGCCACCCAGTTTGTCAAAAAAACGCGAGCGACTTCCGCCGCTGTGGTTGACACCAGAGGGACCGCCTCAGGCCAGCGCGTAGTACGGTCTATCATTGTTAACAGGTGTGTGAAGCCTTGAGAAGAAGGTAGTGGTCCCACGAGGTCGACATGAACGTGGTCAAACCTCCTAGCTGGGATTCGAAAAGGCTCTAGAGGGGCTTTTGTGTGTTTGTGTATTTTGGAGCGCTGACAAGACATGCAAGTTTTTGCCCATTCCTTTACATTTTTGCACAGGCCCGGCCAAACAAACTTTTCGGCGACCATTTTAACCGAGGCGCACACCCCTGGGTGCGCGAGGGAGTGAACCGAGTCGAAAATGCGGCGGCGCCATGCAGCTGGGACTACCGGGCGAGGTCGGCCGGTTGAAACGTCGCAGATTAGGGGGGGTACACCGTCACGTAAACCCTTTTCCTCCAGTCTTAACCCTGTTGGTCCAGACAGGAGCGCGCGCACGTCCGCTTCGCTGCTTTGTTCCTCTGCCATGGCTGCGTAATCTATCCCTACGTGAATTGAGGCCGCGTACGCGTCCACGTTGGCGAAGAGTTCTGCGGCTGACGTAGTATAATCTGTCTCCTCGTGCTCTGGCGATGTCATAGCGCGAGAGAGGCAGTCTCCTACCACGTTAAGTTTGCCTGCCACATGTCGAATGTCTGTGGTGAACTCTGAAATTGCAGCTAGCTGTCTTTGTTGCCTGCCTGACCATGGTTCTGAAATTTTAGCCATCACAAAAGTGAGCAGTTTGTGGTCTACAAAAGCCGTGAAATGCCGCCCTTCTTACCAGAACTGGAAGTGGCGGATGGATAAATGAAGCGCTAGCAGCTCCCTGTCAAAAGTGCTGTATTTACGCTCGGTTTGGTTTAAAGATTTGCTAAAAAATGCTAAAGGTTGCCAGGTTCCGCCAACATGTTGTTCCACGACTGCCCCTATGGCCAGGTCTGAAGCGTCTGTGGTTAACGCTATGCGGGCCGAGGGATCGGGGTGAACCAACAATGTGGCATTCGCTAGAGCACTTTTTACTTCCGCGAAGGCGCGTTCGCGCTCCGGGGTCCATTCGACTGCTTTGGAAGGCTTTTGTTTTCTGAGCGCGGCATACAGGGGCTGCATGAGTTGAGCTGTGTGGGGGAGGAAACGGTTGTAAAAATTCACCATTCCCAAAAATTCTTGCAGCGATTTGACCGTTTGTGGTCGTGGAAAATTTTTTACCGCGTGGACTTTGCCTGGCAATGGGACTGCCCCCTTTGGTGAAACTCTGTGCCCCAAAAAATCAATTTGTGACAAGCCAAATTTGCATTTGGCTGGGTTGATTATTAACCCGTGCTCTTCTAGTCTCTGAAAAACTGTAGTGAGGTGTTGTTTGTGTTCTTCCTCTGATGGGCTGGCTACCAGCATATCGTCGAGGTAGACGAACACGAAGGGGAGGTCGCGTAATACCGCGTCCATCATGCGCTGAAAGGTTTGAGCAGCGCCTTTGAGGCCAAACGGCATCCGCAAAAATTCAAAAAGACGGAAAGGGGTTATTACAGCCGTTTTAGGAATGTCTTCTGCTCGAACGGGGACTTGGTGATAGCCGCGGACCAGGTCTATTTTAGAAAAAATGTGTGCACCCGTCAGATGTAGTGAGAAATCTTGGATGTGAGGAATTGGGTAGCGGTCATGCACTGTCGCATTGTTTAATCTGCGGTAATCGCCGCACGGTCTCCAAGAACCGTCGGTTTTCGGGACCATGTGGAGTTGCAATGCCCAGGGGATTTTCGAGCGTCTAATAATGCCTAATTTTTCCAGGGTGGTAAACTCGTCCCGTGCTATGGCGAGCTTGGTCACGTCTAAGCGCCGAGCTTTGGCGAACATGGGTGGGCCCGTTGTGGGAATGAAGTGTTCAACCCTGTGTTTCGCTACTGTTGCTGAAAATTTGGGAACTGAGAGTGCTGGAAATTGGGTGAGGAGTTGGTCAAACTTGCCTCCTGCTGTTGTGGCGTTGGCCTGCACGGGTGGTGGAGAAACTCGAGCTGAGCAGGGGATAGAAGAAAATGACAGTGCATTAACCAAGCGTCTATTTGCTAGATCGACTAACAACCCATGTGCACACAAAAAATCAGCGCCCAACAAGTTAAAGCTCACCGCCGCTACAATAAATGTCCATCTATAGTTGCGGCCGTGAATGCAAAGAGGCAGGCTCCATTCACCGTAAGTGTCGATGATTGAGCCGTTGGCGGCCATCGCCCCATTACCCCGGGGACCCATGGCCCGATCTGTGTGGGAAGGGGCGATAAAACTCAGTTGAGCTCCGATGTCGATCAGGAACTGTCTCCCAGTGTTTCCATCAGTCACATAAAGAAGCTTATTTTTTTCACCGAGAACTGCAGCCGTTAACGGTTCTCGGCTTTGGCGTTTTCCCGAACTTTTGAACTTGCAGGGGGGAACGCATTTGTACGCCCCCTCAGCGAAAAGGTGGTGGTAATAGCAGATGTCGTTCCGCCTGCTGCGTCTTGGTCGTGTTGCCGCCATGGTGGGCGGGCTCTGCTCGGTTGTCTGTGGTTCTCCGCTGCTCTGGGCATCCGCGCTGAGATCTGCAGATGCTGCTGTGGCCATCTGTTCGCCGCAGGCGTTGATGAGTCGCTGCGCTTCGCGGGCCAGCACGCGGAAGTCTTGCTGGGTGCTGCACCGCATGTTGACCAGCGTCCCTCTCATGTGTGGCGGCAGAGTGCTGAGGAAGATATGTTGGAAGAGGAAGTTGTCGTTGTCCTCTTCCTTGAGCTGCAGCATGTCCTCCATGAGGGCCTTGGGTCTGCATCCTCTGTGGCCGTAGATCGCCAGGATCTTCTCTGCTCTCTCTTCGGCTGAGGGGACGAAGTTCTCGATGATGGTCGCCTTAAGTTCTTTATATTTGTCATGGGCGGGCGGCCGTTGGATTATGCTCCGCGCACATCTCGACGTGGCAGCGTCGAGTTTGGCGACGATGTGATAAAATTTTGTGTCGTCTGCCGTTATGCCCGCCAGTGCAAACTGAGCCTCAGCTTGCTGGAACCACAAGCTCGGGTCTTCTTGCCAGAAGGTCTGGCAGCTTGATGGTGACGGCGCTTGTGTGGGCCGTCCCTGATGTGTCCGCCGGGTGAGAGCGCCTTTCTTCAGCTCTCACGGCGGGGCTGGTGCTCGGTTGAGCCCTCTCTGTAGCTTCTGCCGTAGGGGAACGTCGTCCATCTGTTCCCCTGTCTGCATGGGCGCTGCCGCTTGCCTGGGTCGCCTCTGATGAGTCAATCGCGGGAGAACGTCTCTGTTCCATCCTCGCGTCAGGGTCACCAGTGTAGAAGAGCTTGAAATAACGAGGCGATGTGATTTATAAACCAAAGTTTAATATCAGCTTCGCTCCTCTAACAAGTCTCATCTCAGTGCAGAAGCAGAATAAGAGGTCGAACACAGGAATTTACCGAGGAATTTACCAATTAATTCATTAAAAATCCTTCAATGTGATTTTCTGGATTTTTTTTTCCTCATTTTGTCTCTCATAGTTGAGGTATACCTATGATGAAAATTGGAGACCTCTCTCATCTTTTAAGTGGGAGAACTTGCACAATTGGTGGCTGACTAAATACTTTTTTCCCCACTGTATATATATATACACTACCGTTCAAAAGTTTCGGGTCACTTAGAAATTTCCTTATTTTTGAAAGAAAAGCACGTTTTTTCAATGAAGATAACTTTAAACTAATCAGAAATACACTCTATACATTGCTAATGTGGTAAATGACTATTCTAGCTGCAAATGTCTGGTTTTTGGTGCAATATCTAGATAGGTGTATAGAGGCCCATTTCCAGCAACTATCACTCCAGTGTTCTAATGGTACAATGTGTTTGCTCATTGCGTCAGAAGGCTAATGGATGATTAGAAAACCCTTGTGCAATCATGTTAGGTCTGCAATGCTGTAATTGCTGCAAATGGAGGATTCTTTGACGAAAGCAAAGTTTGAAGGAAAAAATTATTATTTCAAATACAAATCATTATTTTTAACCTTGTCAGTGTCTTGACTATATTTTCTATTCATTTTACAACTCATGGTGGCAAATAAGTGTGACTTTTCATGGAAAACACAAAATAATTGTCTGGGTGACCCCAAACTTTTGAACGGTAGTGTATATATATATATATATATATATATATATATATATATTGGGCAGCACGGTGGTGCAGTGGTTAGCACTGTTGCCTTACAGCTAGAAGGTTCCTGGTTAGAATCCCCAGGCTAGCAGGGGTTGGAACCTTTCTGTGTGGAGTTTGCATGTTCTCCCTGTGCTGTATGGATTTACTCCGGGGGCTCCGGTTTCCTCCCACAATCCAAAGACATGCATGTTAGGTTAATTGGCTGTTCTAAATTGTCCCTAGATATCTGTTTCCTATAGGCCCTTAGAATAGAGGGTTAGTATTAGTGAAAGCGCTTTGAGTGGTCTTTGTGACTAGAAAAGCGCTATATAAGTGCAGGTTAGTTAGTTAGTTAGATATATATATATATACATAATTGCTGTACTGTGAGTGTGTGTGGGGTGCAATCTTGCTCTTGGACTAACATTGTCTTACTTTGAGGTCTGTTTGCAGGACATTAGAGCCTCATTTGTTTGTGTTGCACAATTTAATTAATAGTTTGATTGGAGCTACTGTATATCACAAGTCTTTGCCATGTTCCCAGAGTCCTCAGGTACCTGGGCTATTGCTATCAATCATGGATAACATTTGCTGTTGTATATCAATGCACTGGAGTTTCATCGTCGAGTTCCCCTTGGTGATCAATGCTACATATTGTGCTCGCATTCCCCTCACTGCAGTACTGCAGAACGCCAAGTAATTAAGACATCTTCTCCTAGACTCAGAGATGACACAGAATAGTATCAGCAGACAGTGTTTCTCTTAATGACAAGCAGTGATAAGCCTGTTTGGACATTTAAATGCATTTTTCCTTCTCTCCTCTCCAGCCTAATAGCTGCAATAATGGTTTGTGTGTGTGTGTGTGTGTGTGTGTGTGTGCGTGTGTCTGAAACACAGGATTTAGGCTTCAAAAATGATAATGATGAACAACACATACTGTATGTATAGGGTATAAATATACTACTCAAAGTTATGGAAATTCTTATGTTTTTTTTTTCTATTTCTTTTCTACATATCTTGCGGTTTAAGATGCACTTCAAAGACGCTCATCTGCAGTGATCCCTGGTTCAAGTCTCAGTCAGAGCAATCTTTAATGTGCGTGTTAAGACAAAAAGGATTTTTCAGCACAGGCACAACAATCATTGCTTCTGAAGCTGGAATCCTGCATAACATTACATTGTTGCATGTCTTTATAATTTGAATAGTCTAGATGTTAGAACCAGACAAAACTTTATGTTTAATTGACTAATCATTTGCTTTATGAGGGCAAAAAGTTTTAAAAGCATTGTTTAAAAAAAATAAAAGGGCACCCATATACAGGTGAATCTCAAAATAGAATGTCATCAAAAAGTTGATTTATTTCAGTAATTCAATTCAAAAATGAAACTCATGTATAGATTCATTACACATTGTGATATACACTACTCACAAAAAAAAAAATAGGGATATTCAGCTTTTGGGTGAAATTTCAGGATGCACCTAAAATGCACTATTAACCTTTACACGTGAATTTAGTTTGAACTTCTCTAACCTTTTGAATGCACATGTCCAACTGTTCAATATTTCAGTACTTTTTGCATAACATGCTGTTCTCTAACAAGGTGCTTAACAGCAAAATTCAAAACAGGTGTTTGGTCCATGAGTCGACCAATAAATTTTTTGGGTCATTTAAAATTAGTATTTAAACAGTCCTCTTCATCATGATGTTCACATTTCTCAGCAGGTTGCAAAAGAGATACAGAGAGACTGGAAGAGTCACAGAAAGGAATAGAGGCGGACGTCCTTTTGCCACATCCCATGCTGATGATCGCTTCATTGTGAACAGTGACCTGCAGAACTGGATGATGAATCCCACTCAACTCCAGGCACATTTAAGTGAGGTGAGAGGAACCCAAGTGTCACGTCAGGCCATTCGACACATTTAGCATGGTCTGCATGATAGATGACCTGCAAGGGTACCTGACCACCACGCCATCAGGCAAAGGCGTCATTGTCTTACATGGGCCAGGGAGTATTTATGCTGGACAAGCGACCAGTGGGCCTTGTTATGTCATAATTTGTAGACAATGACGAAGCCAGAAGTGGAGCTGAACACTTGTTTATTAAGGAAACTGGACTCTGTACACCCGACCATACATACAGCAGCTTGGCAGAGGGAAGGCAGAAGAGACCGTCCCTATACCAGCAGCCCCTCTTATACCATCAGAGATGGCGGAACCGGAAACCGGGGCCGCCATCCCATACCACACAAATAAGAGCTTCAACATGAACCACATACATAAACAATAACTACATAATACCGCCCCCCCCACAGAAAAATCCAAAACGCACACACAATCAGCCCACCCCAATTTGGAACCCGAATCATCTGCTAGACATAAACAAACTGAAATCACCAAAAAGGGGCTGTGACATTCATACCAAAAGAACTAAAATTAGGGGGGATGGGTAGACTACTGTCATACCCCCCCACACGGCGAGGTGGATTATTCTGCCGCCTATACTATTAAAGTCCATAGAAGAGAAAAAAAATGCTGCCATGTCTCCTACATAACACACAAAACTAAAATAATCCCCAAACTATTAGCACAGAACAAATGAACAATTATAACAACACACCCATGACTCGGTGAGGATAACGCGTGCGCCCCCCCCCCCCCCCCCCCCCCAAGACCTTCACCATCATTGTACCCCTGGCGGCAGTCCGCTTCTTGGACCACAGCTGGTCGCCTCCTCTTTGGAGCGTCTTCTCAGCACCACCGAGCGCTCCAACCGTCTGGAGTCGTGCCCACCCATCTCCTTCAGAGCACGACTTAATTCATTGCAATGGCAACATGAGCAATCCGACAACAGCAGGTATCGACTGTGCCGCTCACCCATCACCTACAGCTGACCCTGATACCGCTCCATGTCCTGCTTCTGTCTCACCCGCCTGGACCTCGCCTCCGCCCATGCCCGAACCCAGTCTGCAACTCCAAATGGGGCCTTGCACGGCATGTGGTGTCTCCGCCTGGCACTCCCTCTTGCAGTGCCACCTCATCATGCCCCGACAGGTTGTAGATCCTCTTCTGACCCTGCCCCTGTGGTCCCGTGTTCACTAGTCCGCCATGGCTGTCCTTCTGGAACATCTGAGACCATCGTTTGGGCCCCGCTCGTCACTGTAGGTCCTCCCCCATGCCGCCCGGCGCCCACACCCAGGGCAGCTCGGACACTGGTACCGGGGTCCTCTCGCAGCAACCCTGAGCGCGACACAGCCTGGCCACTTTCCGGAGTGCCCAGCAACTGCTCATGCCACACCTCATTGTCCCAGACCCTCGGAACTGGTCAGTCCCACAGTCCGCCACCTGACCAATCTTCCCCAGCTCCGCTCCTGATGGAGAATCCAAGGCCATAAAATAAGTTGCAGCCCATGATGTTAAAGACATAGGCCGGCATGATGAACTCCACAGCGGCCATCATCGCTGACTTGTAGCGAGCCGTCAACATGATGGTACCCACCGTGGCCAATCTTCCTCCTCCATAGCTGCAAAGCGGCACTGTGAAACTTCAAATCCTTTAGCGGGGAAAACACTCTCTGACTGTAGCCCAATTCAGCACAGAACTCTCTGCTCCGGTGTCAACCAACGTTGGTACTGGAACTCCATCCACAATCACCATGCAGCGCATGCACCCATCGGTACTCGGGGACACTGTGTGTACCACCTTTGGAGCGGGAGAAGTTGAAGTCTTGCACGGGCTCTCTTGTCCAGCTGACTGGCACATCCTCGCAAAATGGTGGAGACGGCCACAGTTTCCACAACGCTTCCCTCTTGCCGCATACTCTCTGGCCTTGTGGCAGTGCATTGTGGACCCACAACCCATACACCTTGGCTTCTCTGGGGCAGACCTCATCCATACACCGTTGGTGCTCTCGGCTTCATCTTTGACACTCCCATCGCTGTCCGGGTCCACTACTTGTGCGGCCATGGAGAATCTTGAACCTCCCAGCAAAAGGCACTCATTTAGCTCGTGAGTTAGCTTATCTGCTGCTTCTAGCTGTAGCGCTAACTTGACAGCTCTCATCAGCGTCTACTCCCCTGGGAACGTGAGCTGCTTGGAGTGGACTGTGGCACAGTTGGTGCATTCAACCAACTGGTGGCGCACCACTTCTACTTCTAATGGCCTGAACCGGAATTTAACGGCCAACTGCCTTAAGTCCAACAGGAACTGCTGGATCAGTTCGCCTACCTATTGGGGGCGCTGTCTGAACTTAATCCGCCGAATGATGACATTGTCCGGTGTTCTGAAATGGCAGGCCATTAACACAATTACTTCTTCATACGTGTCCGCATCTCCAAGCTTGCCCAAAATTCTTTGTCCCTCCATTTCCAGGTTGTGTACTAATAATGAATGAGCTCACAGTTTCTCAATTCTTCCCAGGTCCAGCGCTACCATGTACATCTGGAAAGAATCATACCAACGAGGCCACGGCACAGGCTCCTCCCCCGGGAGCTCCAGGAATGGACGAATTGGTGTTCTACACGCCTCCATGAGTTTACTTCTCATCTCCAAATGTTATGTTGTAACTTGTAGACAATGATGAAGCCAGGAGTGGAGCTGAACACTTGTTTATTAAGGAAACTGGACTCTGTACACCCGACCGTACATGCAGCCACTTGGCAGAGGAAAGGCAGAAGAGACCGTCCCTATACCAGCAGCCCCTCTTATACCATCAGAGATGGCAGAACCGGAAACTGGAGCCGCCATACCACACAAATAAGAGCTCTAACATGAATCACATACATAAACAATAACTACATAATAGGCTTCAGTGCTGTTCTCTGATGAAAGTTGATTAACGTTGAGCAGAAATGATGCCGACAATGTTGGAGACATCAAGAAGAGCACTATGCATCGGTCACTGTTGTCACCAGAAGAGCCTTTGGTGGTGGTGGTGTTACAGTCTGGACAGGTGTGTCTAGTCAATATAGAACTGCCCTACACTTTGTGAATGGTGCAGTGACAAGCCAATACTACATGAAAAACATCATTAATCCAGTCATTGCATCTCTGAATGAAAAACACATTCCTATTTTCTTTTGCATGGATGACAATGCTCCAGTTCATCAATGTTGCATCATTAGGGAACAGCTGCTGGAGGCTGGGGTACCTTAAATGGAGTGACCTACACTTTCTCCAGACCTGAATCTCACAGAAAACCTATGGTAAATGGTGTTCACTTATATAGTACTTTTTCTCATTTCTAGATAACCAACGCACTTTACGGATCCTGCTATCCACCCATTCACTCTCTCACACACACACACACACACACACACACACACACACACACACATATATATATATATAATATCCTTGATTTAAGATATTTTATCATATTTTATCATTCTAAGATTTCACTTTTTGCAGTGTTGGAGTACTTAACCCTTGTTAGCAGCCTTGTGGTTGCCATCAGTGCCAAGAATATTGCTTCATATAAATATGGGGGGGGGGGGCGCAGCATTGTTCATTTTCAAACATATTTAAAAGTTCTTATGATCTCACTGATAGCAAAAAGGTCTTTTTTTTATACTACCAGAGGCCTCTGAACTGTCATTCTCCACATCCATGGTTATACCTCTTTACTCTTGTTTATTTCTGTTTTTCTTTTCTCTTTGATTTTCTGTTCACTTCTTGTCAGACTGTGTATCACTCTTTTTTTTTCCATTTTAAGAGACAGCTCCCATCCATGCTCACAGAGGTTGTAATTTAAAATGTCCTAAAAACTGAGAAGTGTTGATATTTCATTTGTTCAAAATGGCATAATTTTCCATATAACAAAACATATTTTTTCTAACCTGTAATTTTTGAGAGTTTTTGCCCATTGGGATGGATTTCAATGTTTATGAAAGTATTTAAAGAGCTGGGTAATTGACCTTTTCAAACAACTCAGCTATTTCCGTCATTTTGAGGGGGAAATGTGGTTTAATTAGTGACATCAAAATAATTAAGTCGTTTACTATGACAAAAAGGTAAAACTACAGACTAAACTTAAATGTGCTCACAGTGAAGGAGCGCTGAACAAATGCTGCCTTCTCTGACTTCCCCAAGAGCAGCAGCATATTTTTAAGTGTTGCCAACAGTCTTTGATCTGACAAGGTTTCCATCTCTAAATCCCGGGTCTTACTTATTTACTCTTGTGTTTGGTTTTTATGTTCTCTTTTTTCTACCTCGTAAACAGTGCTCTCTGAATCCCAATTGCTCAGTACCCAAGGTGAAGAGTTCAGAGTTTCACTTCGTCACACATCACAGTCCATATACAGAAACAAATAGTTTGCCTTTATAAGTGTCCACAGATTAATTTGAGTAGAGAACAAAATGTTTTATTAGATGAAGGTGCTTTTCTCGTTTAGATTTTTTTTTTTCCTTTTTAAATCATCCTAATATTGGAAAATAATGGAACATGTTGGCTGCTTTCCATTTTTCAATACAAATTTAATCCGCTTCAATCATGAGTCTTTGAGCACGGAAAGATTTTTCCGCCGGTGGTTGTTTTCTACATACTACTTTCATTCAACCAGTAAAATGCATTATTTTTATCTATAGTTCTGCATTCATGGTTGACATTTTTGTTGTTCTCCTCTTATTAATTTTATGACAAGTCATCAGAGGAAATCTATTAAAACCACCAGAGAAAAGACAATGTCTAGGAACGCCTTGGTATCCCCTCTGAAGAGCTGGAGCAGGTGGCTGGGGAGAGGGAAGTCTGGGCTTCTCTGCTTGAACTGCTGCCTCCGCGACCCGGACCTCCGGAAAAGCGGTAGAAGATGGATGGATGGATGGATGGAGAAAAGACAATGACCCCGATTACATGTTCACAATAAACTGATTGCTGGGAATAAACTGATAATGGCAATAATCAGTTTTCTCATGTTTACATGCACTGAATAAACAGATTACTAGAGGGTAAACCACCTGAGTTAATGACTGCAGTTACATGGCCCTTATCAGATTATTCTGTTTACATGGCCACTTGAATAATCAGATAACTTCAGAAATCCAATCATAATCATATTATTCATTTGCATGTACATATGGTCATTGATTGAGTTTGGATTGTCTACTTGTGCACACAAGACACAAGTAGACAACTATACACAAGTTCTTACACCCTAAAACCTCATGAGGGTATAGTGTCAACAGTGTCAAGAGCTGTTGTTACAAATCAGACATGTAACATTGCTGTGTATAATGTTTACCTGGTACAACTATTAATATAAATATATATGATATGAGTAGGAACCAAGATTCCTTTCATTACCGGCACATATAAAAGTATATGGAGCACCAGACCAATGAATGAGCAATCTTATTAATAATTCAGTATTTGTAATGGCATTGAATCAGTCTCAACACCTATAAGTTCTTTCTGCTTTTATTCAAGAAAATGGACATGAAATTAAACAATATCTCCAATATACCATTTAACAGTTTAATAAGAAATTGCAGCATGGATGAGTACATTCAGATGACTTTAAGACAGTGAATAAAATGTGTATCATGATCACATTAAACTGTTAATGTATTACTGAGCATCTAGTCTATTATCAAACATTTGTGGAACCAAAGAAAAACAAAGCTTAAATTGTCAATATAGCAGAATGATGATAAGTATGAGTTTATAAAGAAAAAATAGTGTTACTCTAAAAAGGAACAGAGATTAATGAAAAAATAAATGTATTTGTACTTCTGAGAGGAGTTCAAAGATCCTATGTTTATAGAGCTTATAAAAAGAATATTCTGGAGAATTAAATTTAATCTGGACAGCAAACCTTGAGCACAGCAGATCAAGTCAGGTTGTGCCTTACGCAGTAGCAGGCCTTCAGATACCAAATGGAAGTTTGTTGGTAGGGTTGAGAGGAAAAGACAAGTTTTGTCCAGTACTGGTCACTGCTCTTTAGGTCACAACCATAAAAGCTGGGTGATGGTGGCATGTAGATCAGTCATCTCAGTTTATGCACAGAGAAAGGAATCAGACTTCTTGCCAGACTGTGAAATTTCAAATAATATTTATTTATGGTTCAAGTCCGCTCTGAACAACAAAAACTTGATGAAAAACACAAACAAACACAACCCACATGGTCTGACTCTTCTGATTTGTCATGGTAAAGCAAAGTAGATTAAAGCTTAGCGAAACTCAAAACAAATCTTGGCACAGTGGTACGTCTTGCAGCTTGACGGGGTCGATATGCTGCTTATGGTGGACTCGGGAGCTGGTAAATCCATACTGAGCATGACCACATTGAAAAGACTTTTTCCCAGGTAAACCCATTAAAGCAGGGGCAGTGAAAATGTTTGGGTATGTTCATGCTAAAATTGACATGACAGGCACAGTCAGCTTAACCTGTGGGTCAAACTATTTGAGCGTTTACCTTACAGGTTTTACGCCAGGGGGCCAACTTACTGGGAATTGATCTGCTGGGCAAGTTAAGATTCTCCATCACGGACCCAGTGGGCTCAACGATGCTGACGGTGTCACCTGAGTGGCATGCCTGCTGGCTGGCATTGTTTGTGGGCCTGGGGTGTATTAGAGCATTCAACCACCACCCGTTCATCGACCCAAGTGTGATACCCAAGAGCCAACCATTATGGCGGCTTCCCCTCACCCTGCGGGACAATGTCACGGAGGAACTGAATAAACTGCTTAAATCTAGCATCATCGAAAAAGGGGATCCCTTGCCGTGGGTTTCGAACATCATGGTGGCCAAGAAGAGGACGTGCGGCATCTTGCCATGCACTGACCTCAGGATGGATAATAAAGCGATCATCCCGGACAAACACCTGCTCCTGACGATGGAGGAACTCACCACAATGTTCAGCGGCTCGAGGGTGTTCATGAAGCTGGATCTTCTCCAGGGTTATCTGCAGGTGCCCCTCCACCCAGCCAGCAGGGACTTGACAGTGTTTGTGACCCACATGGGCATTTTCAGGTACATCTGCATGCCTTTTGGTCTGAGCTCAGCTCCAAGTTTTTTTCCAGAAGATTATGTCCACAATCCTTGCCGGCCTCAGGGGTGTAGTGGTGTACCTGGATGACATTGTGGTCCACGACGCGTCACGGGGAGAACACGTCCAGCAGAACTCCAGGTGCTGCTGGAGCATGGAGTCACGTTGAACGGGGAAAAGTGCACCTTCAGGGTGAATTCCATTGAGTTTGTGGGATTCCAGCTGGCGGCTGAGGGCCTGAGCCCCCTGCACTCGAATGTGAAGGCGGTCCTGCGTTTCCCCGACCCCACAACACCCGCACAAATCTCTTCATTCCTGGGCATGATGAACAGCCCATTCCACGACAGGGTGATCCCCGGCCAAACTCTTGCTGGGGCGTGAATTCCATCTGCCTCTGGGCTGGCAAAGGCCCCCTACAACCTCCCATTTGGGGGACACAGATCCTCCACAAGACCGGGTCGTCGCCCGACAGGAGAAAATGAAACAACGTTTCGACAGGGAGCACAGGGCGAAGGCCCATGGACTTGATGTGTCGGACCGGGTCTGGACTAAGCATCCCAACTGCACGCATAAACTGCAGCCTTTCTGGACAGGGCCCCTACAGATCGTGAGGCACCTTGGCCGGGACATGTTCACGCTCTCGGACTGGTCACGGTGGCATTCCAGCAGACTCAGGAAGTCATTGCCTCCACAGGGTCTGGGAGCTGAGGCAGATAGGACTGACAAGGGTTGGGACTTATCTGATGGGAGTGTTGGGGACTCTCAGGTGCGGCCGACGGAGCCTGGAGCAGGTCCTCCTCCGCTGAGGCGCTTGGTTAGGATGTGTCAAAGGCCCAAATGCCTCAATGACTTTGTAGTTAAAGTAGCTTTAGTTGAAATGTGTTGGGCATGAGTGGCAGAATAATCCGCCCCAACATGGGAGGGTACCCTGGCATTCTACCCAGGTGTCCATTAGTTGGCTAGCCTTGTTCTATGCGTTAAAAAAAAAACAAAACAAAAAACTATATGTAAAAAAATGAAAAACCAGAAAGATCACATTCAGTGTATATACGTATACTGCATGGGTTCTGTGGGGTTCTTCCATGCTAGCGTTAATTGGGTGGGGGGGTTCTGTGGTAGTTTTCATGTTTTGTAAAGGGGGGGTAATGTGGGGATATGGCCCTTGGGGCTTGCCGTAGCCGACGCCGGGGGTGTGGACGTGGTGATGTCAGGCGGGCTACGGTCAGTATGTATAATCTACCTGTCTTAATAAAGTTCGGTTTGTTGCTTGGTACAACACAGCTCCTGGCTCATGTTATTAAGACATAACAAACTCAACAGCCTAAAAAAAAAAAAAGAAAGAAACACTTCAATAGCTACTCCTCCATCTGTTCTTCTACATGCTGCAGGTGCTGCACCTACTCTCCCAAAATGGAGGCTCTATCCTACAATTTGTTGCTGCGGTGATGTCAGGGCCCGTTCTCTATAGCTAATGTGTTCTGTGGAGAATAACAAGTCAGTTTATATATTTAAGGCAACAAAGAAAGCATGTTCAGTCGTCAGGAAAAATACTTTGGCAATTTGGAACTTTCACAGTTTTTGAATCTCAGGCGGAAATTCTTGTACTTTAGCTGGTTATTATCACCTTGACAGGTTATCGCAAAACTGTTGAAACCGAAGTCCTCCAGGTAAATTGTTGCAGGGAAAGTAACTCCAAATCTTCTGGCAGACAGTCCCTTTGGCCATACAAGTAAACATTGTCCCCTTCACAAGCAGATTGGAATATGACTTCAAAGCTGTGACTGAGAGCAGAGTTTTTGGCTGAGGGCTGAGTTCCAAGACTTTCTGTTCAAGAATAAAAGGGATGAGTTTAATTCAGAACCAGCAGATGACACTATACTGTGCAATCATGGGCAGGTTATTTATTATCTCCAAAATATAAACAAAACTAGAAAATAATCTAATTCTTCTTCTTTTTTTTTTTTTTTTGGCAAAACAATCAGATTCACTCTATGGGCTTTTGCCACTGACTACCAGTGACAGAATAAAAGATATAAATAATAATTTCAAGAAAATAAAGCTGACCTGAGGTTCTTTAAAAAAAAAAAAACATACATACAGTATGTCTGCAAATAATAAACAGCTGTGATATACTAGCTGGAAAACACACTTATATTGAAGCAACACTTGTCACCAAGTTCAGGTATAAATTTTGTAACAATACCACACAAAATTAATATATTATACAGTTTTTTTTGTTTTGTTTTGTTTTGTTTTATTTTATTTTATTTTTCCCCTCAGGGTTCATCCAGGTGTTTCTAAACTCTTTGGCACTTAAATATCAAAAACATCCATCCATCCATCTTCTTCTGCTTAATCCTTTTCGGGTCGCAGGGGGGCTGGAGCCTATCCCAGCATCTTTGGGTGAGAGGCAGGGTACACCCTCGACAGATCGCCAAAAACAGCTTTCTAAAAACATCTATACCTTTTGAATACTTCCTGGATGTTTTTTTTTTCCTTTGTCCTTCCCAGCAGCTTGGCAACTAAAATGAATATCTGCTGCCTTATTGACCCAAACAGATATACTTTGCAAAACGGAGCTCAGATCATATTTGATATATGCTGTACATAAATAGTATTTATAGACTCCTTTTGCTGTATAATACCTTTAATATTTTATTTAAATCGTCTTACTTATGCTGGGCCTGGCAGGGGGAAATGAGGGAGAGACTTGAAGGCATATGAAGTGGTTGGAAGGGGTGAGGGGTGAGAGAGTGGGGAGGGGAAGGGAAGGGAAGAAAAGCAAAGCAAAAAAAAAGGATGGAAAACATAAGCAACTGCTGCTTCTGAGAAGATCTCTGCACAAGCCTGATATCTGCACCTCAAAGACAACAGAGACCTGTGTGTGTTTGTGAGAAAACACACAAAGAAGAGGGTAGCAAGCCACGGTAAATCCCACCCAGGGACTGTGAGCAAGCAAGGCAATGGTACCCCATCTGCAACCTGCAGCCCCCACAGCGCATGAATGTCCTGAGGCCACCAAGCCCCAGGACAGCCAGGCACCCACCCCAGGAGGAAGGGCAAGGGGGCAGGGCCTCTGGGCAGCCGGAGAAGGCACCGCCAACCCTGCCAGCTTAGCCCATACCAGGGGCAAGTGCCCCCCCTTCCCCCCAGCTGCACCCCACAGATGTGGACCCATGCCCACCCCAGAGCCCCAGGTACATGCCCCGGGAGGCACCAAGCACCAACACTAAGAGAAGGCATGACCAGCGCACAAACTGACAAACACCATATTTGGAACATGTAGCAAAATTTGATCAGGATCAAAAGATAATTTATCTCTTGCTATTCACTTCAACTGAGATTTTTGTCCCATATGCAGAAGTAGAGGGGGCATGATGTCATGACACTGCCCATGCTCTTTTCTCATTTTGGCTATTTCTGTATTTTCCCACTTTAGTTTTCATTCTGGTTGGTTGGATACATTTTGGTCTGTTTATGAAAGTCTCTGTTCTTAGTTATTATTCTGTGTTTGATGTTATGCATCCATGACCGTCCAGTTTTGTATCTCAATTATTATTTGCCTGTGTGGACATGAGCCTCCCTTCATCTTTGCTCTCATCTCTCCTTTTGTATTTAATTTCCCTGTATATGATATTATTTGCATCTCTTGATTTTCATTCATTCCGGTTTGTGCCTTTATTTTGACAGTGTGCTTTGTTTACTTCCTTTTCAAGTTCAATTTCACGGTTGGCACAGCTGTCATTATTTGGAATGATTTTTATCCTCACTTCTGTTACTAGCTTATCATTTGTCTAGTTCCCTCTGCGCCTACTTAAGAGCCACTGCACTGCAGTTAGTCGCAGCGGTCTTCTCCTATCCAGACGTTAGTTTTACGTCTTATTGGATGTCTTTTTGGATCAGGAAGGTTTCCCACGTCTGGTCTCCCTTTAGCCCTGCATACATTCCATGCTGTATTTTTCTCTCAGGCTATTTGGTGTTACCAGCGTGCGCTCCACGCTTCAGCCTTGTTTGTATTCCTCATCTCCAGCCTTCATAAGTTTTGTACTTTGTGTTATTTTGCGTTTTATTAAACATTAAACAACTCACAGCTCCTGCAATTGGGTCTTTATTCCGACCTTGTCTGGGCATTTATGACACATGATTAAAGCTCTCTATTAGAAGTCAGTGATTGAAAAAAAAAATAGACGAGAAAATACAACCAAATGTTTCACTTCTTGTTTGCTTTTTCAGGAGGGTCCATTGAGAGTAGTGGGTGGTTTATTTTAATGACAATATGAAAAAAGCTTTTTTGAGGTTTTTGCAAATATATTAAAAATAAAAAAACTAAGAAATCACATGTACATAAGTATTCACAGCCATTGCTCAATACTTTATTGATGCACCTTTGGTAGCAATTATAGACTCAAGTCTTTTTGAATTTGATGCCACAAGCTTGGCACACCTATCTTTGGGAAGTTTCACCCATTCCTCTTTTGTCATGGACTGGGCTGGACTTGCCAGCCCAGCTCCTTGGCACGATGGCTGTTGTGCCCTCAGAAGTGTGTTTTTCCTCCTGGCTGTCTCTAGGCTCCTCCTGGGAGGCTCTGAGCTCTGCTCAGCTGTTGACAGCTCAGCCACGCCCCTCTCTCCTGCCAGTCTGTACCAGCTGGCTGCCTTTCGTTATTTTCCCCTTCTTGTTTGTGCACGCACAATTATATGTCTACCTTCATTCTCACTTTCATGCACTCCTTGCATACACACACACACACACACACACATTCAATTCCATCCACATGCTCAGACTCTCATGCTTACTCCTGCATTTACACACACACACTGACAAACCCACTCAGCTGCTCTGACAGCTTCACGCACACCTGTTTTCATTCACGCTCTTCCACACTCTCTCTCTCTCTCCTCACCGGCATGCACTCAGCTTGTTAGTGTTCTTGTATTTAAGAATTGGGTTCACTGTTGTGCATTGTCGGGTGATTGAGGTGTATTTCCAGTGTAGCCTTCATCTGTCAGTTCTCCTCCTTGCTTCCCTCGCTCTGTGGATTTCACGGATTAACTCAGACTGCTCCAGCTACGTGAGTACTAACTGTTTCACCCCTGTCGACCAGCTCTGCCTGGCGGCTCCTTTCCTGGGCTCTTATCCGTTCCTCCTCTGCAGTCCCGGCAGTCATGGAACATTTTCCTCATGTTTTACTCACCTGTTCTGTTGAGCATCCTTGAGGTATCCCTGTACTCCCTCAGTTCCCTGTTTCTTGTTTATTTGGACTGTTATATTTTTGTTCTGCACAATAAAATGCACACAGCATGCCTCCTGTGGGTTTGTTATTTCTTCCTCTAAAAGCCCCGTCTTTTTTAATATGATGCCACAAGCTTGGCACATCTATCTTTGGTAGCTCTTTGCAGCACCCCTCAAGCTCCATCAGGTTGGAGGGGTAGTGTCCGTCCACAGCCATTTTCAGATCTCTCCAGAGTTGTTCAATTGGATTCAAGTCTGAGCACTGGCTGGTTCACTCAAGGACATTCACAGAGTTGTCCTTAAGCCACTCCTTTGATATCTTGGGCATGTGCTAAGGGTCGTAGTCCTGCTGAAAGATGAACCGTCACCCCAGTCTGAGGTCAAGAGCACTCTGGAGCAGTTTTTCATCCAGGTACATTGTTGCATTCATCTTTCCCTCTATCCTGTGTAGCATCAACGTCTCCTCAAACCAATCCAGAAGATTACTTTCCTCCATTCTACAGGGATTTCTTTTATTTATTCTACAGGAATATCACTTGTTTTCATATTAACTACCCTCACTCAAGGCCTGACCAAGAATGCTTTCCCCAGGACCCCAATGTAAACAGTTGCCTCTTGCAGAGATGGTAAGGATCAGAATTTGCTTTTAAAGGCTTAAAAGGACCATAAAAACTTGGAGTCCAGATCCCCAACGTGGACAGTTCATGTGGATAACATCCGCCCTACAGGAAACTAATGCTCTTAAAGGTCATAAACTTCTTAACCCAACAGGTTTATGACTTTTGACAGATACCAGACCCCTTTCCAGATATCACCAACCTAAAGAAATTATCTGCAGCTCGACAGTACCTCCTAGTGGACACCTATGTTTCATTATGTATAATCTGACTGTCAATTCTTACTAAACATTAAGTTTCTTTCAGCTTATCATCTCCCCCAGATCCTAAGGACACTGAAAATCATCCTTTTGATCACCGACCAGGGTTTGCAGTAATTCATTAATCCTTGATCTAAATATGAGTATACTTAGATAATATTATAAAGTATATAAGTATAATATTGTAAACATGTATAAGAAATGTTATGTTCATGAGTGTTAGTCAAACGAATGTTAATATTAGTAGTAATGGTATAAATGCATGATCACTGAATATTAGACCTGGAGATGCACGGGAATCTCACTTGACCACCGGAGAGAAGGCTTCGGATGTGAATTCGGACCCGGTGGATCAGCCTATAACCGGAGAAAATTCTGGAACAGTAGCGTCTTCACCAGGCTCTCCAACATGGAGTCAAGTAGTGAAAAAGGGACGAAGACGAACTGAGCGCGCTGCGGATAAACCCAAGCCATCCTCTGCTTCAAACAGGCTTAGGAATAAAGGCAGCAACGCGGCTCCTGTTGTGGGTACGGGCTCTGGTAATATTAAAACAGTTCGGACTAAGACGGTGAGTGTGTTTGCTACCCGTTTTCATTGTGATTTGGAAGCTGACACTTTATCTGCATATCTTAAAGATAAGCTTGGACTAAAAGTTTTCTGTCAGAAAATCCTCACTGGGAACGGCAGGGCTAGCTCGTTTAAAGTAACGGCGGAATGCTCTGAGGTCGGGGACATGTACCAGCCAGAGCTCTGGCCAGAGGGTGCATTGGTGCGGCGATATTAGGAGCCCCGGGGGACTGGGAGGGCTGGAGCTAGTGGAGCGGCTGCTGTGGAGAATATGCGGGCACCCACGCATGATAGTGATCTTTCTTAACTCTTCCTCCTTTTTTGATGGGTATTAAGGTCATGTCTTACAACTGTCGTGGCCTTAAATTGGGGCAAAGTGCTGGGGAGAAAGCTCGCCAGTTAGTTATTGACAATTTATTGAACAATTGTGATATTTTGTGCCTTCAGGAGACCTTTCTCTCTGAACAAGACTTGGAACGTTTGAACTGTCTTAACCCTGATTTCCATGGTGCTGGGGAGTCTACAACTGACCTCAGCAAGGGGATTATCAGGGGGAGGATACCTGGAGGGGTCGCTATTCTCTGGAGAAAGAAGCTGGACTCCTTGATAAAAGTAGTCCGACTTGGTGTAGATTGGTGTATTGGTGTGCAGTTTAATTGTAATGATAAGGAATTCCTTATTATTAATGTATATAATATTATGTAATATTCCTTATTATTAATGTACTTTCCCCCCTACTCTTCTCCCTTTACACCAACTCCTGCACCTCCAGCCACCAGTCTGTCAAGTTGATCAAGTTTGCGGACGACACCACCCTCATCGGGCTCATCTCCAACGGCGACGAGTCCGCCTACAGGAGAGAGGTGGCCCAGCTGGCGTCCTGGTGCAGCAATAACAACCTGCAGCTGAACGCTCTGAAGACAGTGGAGATGATTGTAGACTTCAGGAAAGTCACTACTCCTCTGCCCCCCCTCACCCTCTCAGGCTCTCCCATCACCACTGCTGATTCCTTCCGCTTCCTAGGCACTACCATCACCAGGGACCTCAAATGGGAGCTGACCATCAGCTCACTCATCAAAAAAGCCCAGCAGAGGATGTTCTTCCTGCGGCAGCTGAGGAAGCTCAAGCTACCCACCAAGATGTTAGTGCAGTTCTACACAGCCATCATCGAGCCCATCCTCACCACCTCCATAACCGTGTGGTACGCAGGAGCCACTGCCAGGGACAGACTAAGGCTGCAGCGCGTCGTGCGCACTGCTGAGAAGGTGATCGGCTGCAAGCTCCCATCTCTCCAGGATCTGTACATCTCCAGGACCCGGAGGCGTGCTGGCCGGATCATAGCCGATCCCTCACACCCTGGTCACGTACTGTTTGCCCCCCTCCCCTCTGGTAGAAGACTTCGGTCCATCCAGACTAAAACCTCCCGTCACATGAACAGCTTCTTCCCCTCTGCCATTAGACTGCTGAACACTAAGTGACTCTCGTGCACCATGTACAGCAGCTCAACCAGACTCATGTCAATCATCACTGTTTTCTTCCTGCATTACCGACTGCACTATATAGTTCTCCACAGTATCTGCTGCTGGCTAATATATATTTTAACTGTTGACCAGTATCACTTAATCTTATCCTACACTTTATTACATGTATAGTTTATTTCTCTTATCTTATCATGTTTAATGTTGCAGCATTGTACCGAGACAAATTCCTAGTTTGTGTACTACATGAACAATGGCAATAAACCTGATTCTGATTCTGATATACACCATTTGAGTGTCAACAGAATGAGGATGAATATTTAAATAAGCTTGCCTTTATTAATTCTTATATGCAAGACTATAATAATACTTGTATTTTTATTATGGGGGACTTGAATGCAGACATATCTGACACTGACTCCTTATTTGCAAAACATATGTATCATTTTTGTTATGAGAACAACTTAATCTTGTCAAGTAAGGTACTAATGCCTCCTGATAGTTATACCTATATAAGTGAGGCTTGGCACACTACATCCTGGCTAGATCATTGCATCAGCACTGGTGATGCACATGCTTCTTTGGGTGGCATGAGTATTTATTATGGGTTAGCAATGTCTGATCATATACCGTTTGAGATGATAATTAATGTTGACTGTCTACCTGCACTTTGTCAAAATGTCAGTCAGGATGAGGTGGGAAAATTAGACTGGGACACTCTTTCTGAGGAAGAAATTGTAGAATATTGTGTTCGTACAGATAAATCCTTGAGTAAAATATGTCTTCCTAGAGATGCTATAATGTGCAGCGATGTGAACTGTAGCATTGTTGAGCATAAGAAAGACCTCTGTAGTTTGTACAATGCTATAGTTAACTCCCTGTATAAGGACAGTAAGCCTTATTATAAGAAAATACGTAAAACACATAATGTTAGACCTGGCTGGAATGAGGCCGTAGCTGTGCCTTATTCTGAAGCTCGGGAAGCATATAAAGCATGGGTGGTGGTTGGGAGACCCAGACAAGGGCCAGAATTTGAGATGAAGAAATGTACAAATGCAAAGTTTAAGTATGCTATTCGTCATATTTCTAAAAATGAGCAGCTAATGAGAAGTAATTCCTTGGCCAAGAAATTGTTAGATAAGAATGTCACAGATTTTTGGAAGGAGCTTAGACGGATTAGTAACAGTAATACGTCTTTGCCCTGTACCTTGGAAGGCATTTCAGGTACAGAAAATATTGTGGATCTATGGCGGCAGCATTTTTACTCATTATTTAATTCAACTAAGGATGAAACTTATAAGGTAGGGAAAGTAGAAAGGGACGATTCGCTCCTGATTGACACTCATGCAGTGACCAAAGCCATTAGAGAGCTATCAGATAACAAAGCTAGTGGTTTAGACTGTATTTCTGCTGAGCATCTTAAATATGCTAGCTCAAGAATTGCTCCTCTTCTTGCAATCTGTTTCACCAGCTTCATGATTCATGGGATGTTACCAGAATCTTTATTGTCTGTTGTGTTGGTACCAGTCATTAAAGATGAAGCTGGCAAGCTGTGTAGCCTGGACAATTACAGGCCCATAGCTATAGCCAATATAATATCTAAAGTACTGGAAAAAATCATGTTTGAAAAATTAAATGTATTCATCAAATCTACTGATCATCAATTTGGATTCAAACCCCATCATGGAACAGATCTGTGCATATATGCTTTAAAAGAAATTATAAATAAGTACAGAAATCAAAATTCTTCAGTTTTTCTGTGTTTTATTGACGCCTCCAAGGCGTTTGATCGTGTTAATCACAGGATATTGTTTAGGAAAATGATTGACAGGGGGGTTCCCAAGTACTTAGTACGTATCCTGATTTACTGGTACGCACATCCGAAGATGCTGGTGAAATGGGGGAAGAGTCATTCATCCCCATTTGGTGTGAGCAGTGGTGTCAGACAGGGCAGTATATTATCCCCTATTCTATTTAATCTTTACATGGATGAGTTGTCAAAACAACTGAATCCCTGTAAAACTGGGTGTTTAATAGGGAATAAGTTAGTGAATCATTTTATGTATGCTGATGATCTAGTTATTCTCAGTCCAAGTAGTGCTGGTCTTCAGGAGTTATTAAGAGTGTGTAGTGCTTATGGAGAGGAAAATGACATAAAATATAATGCAAATAAGAGTTGTGTGCTGATTTGCCGCACTAAAGAAGATTTGTTAATGAAATTCCCTGTCTTTGAATTGGCAGGCAGGGAATTAATTGTCAGGGATAAAATTAAATATCTGGGACATTTTATTAATGATAGAATGACTGATGATGATGATATTTTCAGACAACGCTGCAAAATCTATATGCAAGCAAATATTCTTGCACGCAGATTTGGTTTTTGTTCAGATGAGGTGAAACTGGTTCTTTTTAAAACCTATTGTACACCTTTATACACTGCTCATTTATGGATAAATTATAGGAAACAAAGTATGCAGAAATTACAGGTTGCTTACAATGATGCCTTAAGAATTTTACTTAAAAAGCCTCAATGGTGCAGTGCTTCCAAGTTATTTGTCTCATCACGTGTAAATACTCTGCATGCAGTAATAAGGAATCTTATGTATAAATTCATCTATCGGCTTGATGTATCTAGAAAAGAAATCATTCAAGTCATGTCTAGCATTAAGCTCAGTTCTATTCGCTGTCAGTCACAGTTTAGAAGGCACTAGTACAGTTGTCTTTTTAAGTCTTTTTAAAGTCTGTACTGTCTTTTTACTTCTCTTAGCAGTTGTGTCTTAGTGGGTTTTTTTTTTTGTAACTTTTTGATTGTTTCTCTTATTAACTGTTTTTTTCAACTGTCTTGTTTTTACTCTTTTTGATGGACCTTGAGTCTGGAATAAAGTCTTTGATTGATTGATTGATTGATTAGCCAAGTCACTTAATATAGTTAGATCTTATATTGAGCACCTAATTTTATAAGAATTGAATGGGTATTGATTCTTGTCCGCTATCATTCCTAGCCCCCCCAGCTTTCTCTTCTTTTTCATGGGATAATGCTCTTTTCATTTGATTGGCTGCTCCCAAACAAAGAAATGTTCTCACATTGGATAACGGCCCGTTCAAACTCCTCTTTATGAAAGTTAATTGGTCTGTCTTGCGACCAGCCCCTGTTTTATGACCCAATGGCATGCTCAGTTAAAGGAGTGAGGAGCCACCCTGCATGTTAGAAGAAAAGACAAGAAAGAGAAAAGGAGTAGAAAGAAATGAAAGGAAAAATCTAGAAAGAAAGAGGAAAGAATAAGAAAAAAACTATACAGTGGGGTAAAAAAGTATTTAGTCAGCCACCAATTGTGCAAGTTCTCCCACTTGAAAGATGAGAGAGGTCTCCAATTTTCATCATAGGTATACCTCAACTATGAGAGACAAAATAAGAAAAAAAATCCAGAAAATCACATTGAAGGATTTTTAATGAATTAATTGGTAAATTCCTCGGTAAAATAAGTATTTGGTCAATAACAAAAGTTCATCTCAATACTTTGTTATATACCCTTTGTTGGCAATGACAGAGGTCAAACGTTTTCTGTAAGTTTTCACAAGGTTTTCACACACTGTTGGTGGTATTTTGGCACATTCCTCCATGCAGATCTCCTCTAGAGCAGTGATGTTTTGGGGCTGTTGCTTGGCAACACAGACTTTCAACTCCCTCCAAAGATTTTCTATGGGGTTGAGATCTGGAGACTGGCTAGGCCACTCCAGGACCTTGAAATGCTTCTTACGAAGCCACTCCTCCGTTGCCCGGGTGGGGTGTTTGGGATCATTGTCATGCTGAAAGACCAAGCCACGTTTCATCTTCAATGCCCTTGCTGGTGGAAGGAGGTTTTCACTCAAAATTTCATGATACATGGTCCCATTCATTCTTTCCTTTACACGGATCAGTCGTCCTGGTCCCTTTGCAGAAAAACAGCCCCAAAGTATGATGTTTCCACCCCCATGCTTCACAGTAGGTATGGTGTTCTTTCTCCTCCAAACACGACAAGTTGAGTTTTTACCAAAAAGTTCTATTTTGGTTTCATCTGACCATATGACATTCTCCCAATCCTCTTTTGGATCATCCAAATGCTCTCTAGCAAACTTCAGACGGGCCTGGACATGTACTGGCTTAAGCAGGGGGACACGTCTGGCACTGCAGGATTTGAGTCCCTGGCGGCGTAGTGTGTTACTGATGTAGCCTTTGTTACTTTGGTCCCAGCTCTCTGCAGGTCATTCACTAGGTCCCCCCATTTGGTTCTGGGATTTTTGCTCACCGTTCACGTGATAATTTTGACCCCACGGGGTGAGATCTTGCGTGGAGCACCAGATTGAGGGAGATTGTTAGTGGTCTTGTATGTCTTCCATTTTCTAATAATTGCTCCCACAGTTGATTTCTTCACACCAAGCTGCTTACCTATTGCAGATTCAGTCTTCCCAGCCTGGTGCAGGTCTACAATTTTGTTTCTGGTGTCCTTTGACAGCTCTTTGGTCTTGGCCATAGTGGATTTTGGAGTCTGACTATTTGAGGTTGTGGACAGGTGTCTTTTATACTGATAACGAGTTCAAACAGGTGCCATTAATACAGGTAACGAGTGGAGGACAGAGGAGCCTCTTAAAGAAGAAGTTACAGGTCTGTGAGAGCCAGAAATCTTGCTTGTTTGTAGGTGACCAAATACTTATTTTACTGAGGAATTTACCAATTAATTCATTAAAAATCCTTCAATGTGATTTTCTGGATTTTTTTTTCTCATTTTGTCTCTCATAGTTGAGGTATACCTATGATGAAAATTGGAGGCCTCTCTTATCTTTTAAGTGGGAGAACTTGCACAGTTGGTGGCTGACTAAATACATTTTTGCCCCACTGTAGAAAGAAAAGAGAAGAAGTTTAAGATTAAGATTAAAGAAGCAGAATAGCGATTTAGATCTCAGAGAAAAGTTTTGTTTCACTTTTTCAAAGTTCCTTGTAGTTTTCTTTTATCTAAATTGTTCTGTGTGAAGTTTGTCAAATCCTGCGTTAGTTTTCTCATTTTTCTGGGTACTGAGGAGAAACCATCCTTTTTCTTATGAGCTCGTCTTCTTAAAGTGAGAGTCAAACTCTCAAAATAATTTTTCCTTCACCTCAGAAGACATTCTTATCCCAGTAAATGTTTTTCTTAGATATTCTGACTTTTCACGCCATTAAAGTGGACCTTTAATTTTCCTAATTTGAAGTGAACAGAGATTGTGTTTTTGGACTCTCTTTCCGGCCTCACACCTGCCTTACTGAAAAGTTTCTCCTTCAGTTTTTGGTCTATCCCGCGGCCAGAGACCTCACCAATTTGGACTCGTTGCCAAGGACTTTTCACGTCGCTCTGAGACAGCCTCCACTGCTGCCACTGTTCTTTACGAGCCCCCAGCTGAGTCTGCACTTCCTACGGTTGGTTGTGAACATCAAGGAGCCTTGCAGTGGTCGCTCCATCTCTGGGTCCCAATGATCAAAACCGAGTCGGTATCAACTCGCTGAACACGTGGACCTTCAGCTGTTCGTAAGTGAGACTCCCATTTTCCTATGTGCTGGGTTAAACGTGATGTCCTAACATTCAAATTACAATTGAACATAACCAGTGTTTCATGGTACAATTAGTCTATCACCCATAGGATAAAGCTATAAACTCAAGGAAGACTCTTAGTCATTTTTAAGTAACTTCCCTTCATTTTTGTAGATTCATTCAAGAAGTTCATTTTTTTAGATAATCAGCTTATGAATTTTCCCCATAAAATTGCGTTCTGTTTTGTTAGACATTTCAGCCTTCATGTACCATTGAAACATAAGTCTAGTTTCTCCTTGGTTCTACAAAGGTTTAACACTAGATTTTATGTTCAGGAATCCAATAACAGTTGATGTGATATTGGATGCCTGTTATCATTTGAATTTTTTTATCCATCATTTGAATGCCATATCATGTAACTTGAATGAGTTTAATAAAAGAGTGAATGAGAGAAGTTGAAGCATTTTCCTTTCGCATATACAGTATATGTTTCTTAGATTACAACAGGAAAAGAACTCTCTTACAGTAAATTTTGAGACTGATCCATTAAGTAATTGAAGGTACAAAATTAATTAAAACTAAGTTTAATACAAGTGTCCTGTATGACTGGTGCCCCTTTTTAGGAGTGCTTATTCATTTTATTTAGCGAGTGCAGGAGGGACGGTTTAACGCTTCCCTTTCACACCCACTATTAAATAAAATAAATAATTCCTCTACCTTATTACAATATTTTATTAACTATCTAATAACACTACAGTGATCCCTCACTTATCGCGTTTAATGGGGACCAGAACCGACCGCGAAAAGTGAAAAACCGCGAAGTAGCATCACCCCCCCCAAGGGCGTCACAAGCACTATTTTGCACAAAAAGGCACAAGAGAACAGTGAAAAGTGCCACTAAGCAACACGAGCGATAAAGAACAATGAATGCGGTCTTCCTTCGCTGGGTATGGGCGCTCAGCAGGGAGAGAAGCTGGGTAAAACGTCTTGGCCAATCAGCTTGCGAGATTCCTGAGCGGTGAAGAGGTGGGTGGAGAGGAGTAGAGCAGTGGTCAGAGAGGTGGATTTTGAGTTGTGCGGGCTCTCCGTGTTGATACCTGATGTTCTAATGTAGTCTCCCTGCCTTCTGCTAGCGCCCGGGCAACTTTCGTGCCATTTTTTCTCAATTTTGAATTTTTGATGAATATTTTTGAAAAATCCGCGATGCACTGAGGGCGCGAAAGGGGAAACGCGAAGTAGCGAGGGATCACTGTATATTTTGGCACCTCCGTGTGAGCCTGCGTGTAACTGAGAGACATACAGTATATGCAAAAGAAAAATCACTGAAACATAAGCTGTTTTTTTTTCTGCAAATATTGATCCACTTTATTCGGTGACCCTGTGTGTTGTTGGAAGAGCTGCTGCAGGCCTGTGTCTCTCCCTCTGTGTGTTTGTTTACTCCGCCTCCCACTGAGGCATCTGGTTGCTGATTGCAAAGGGGGTGGGCTGAGTCGCCCACTGTCTAAGGAACGAAAGAGCTGTGTTGATGCATGCAAGAAGTTTTAAGCAGTATTATATGCTGGATTAAGAAAAAATAAAGGCCTAGAGTGACAGAAACGCGAAGAAAACCGTTCTGTCCCTTGCCAGTTTAACCTGCCGGCGATTATCCCGACAGGACGGATTAAATTGGCCAGTTCTGTAATTACCCAAGTGCGGTGACGTCAGATTAAGCTGGATGCAGTTTGATCTGGTCACTGAATAAACCGTTGGGGAAGTAGCGCTAAACTATACCCAGAATTAAAGGGGTAACATTATTTGTGCAAGTTGTAGATTAAAACTCCCATTCTGATAAAAGCAAGGCATGGCGTTGTCGATAAGACTCATGCCCACATCCACGCGTCACGTGCACACGCACAGTCATGCGCGTGGCCGACAGGCGTGCACAAAAAAACTGCGCATGAGCAGAGTAAGCTTGCAGATGCCATTTTGAAGGCTCTAAGAGGGAGTCACCCTCGCCGCCATTTTGAGTGAGACCGGTAGACCCACCCAGAGCGACGTCACCAGTGTCTCCTCTTCTTGGGAGGGCAGAGATAACTGCCTCCATCTTGTGGTCAACTATAGGAGTTGCATTTGTTGCATGAATGCACACTCAGATTAAAGCAGAGCGAATCTATTAAGCTGATTTATAATCAAACAGAGCTTCCAAATTAACTTCAAATCGAACTGAATTATCCGGAACAACCTAAATTTATACCCAATACAAAGTTTTATGCCAAGAACAAAAGGAAAAAGCATCTTGTGGGTTTGAAGTTTGTTCTCATTGGTTGAAGAGCTTTTGACTGCATATACTGTATACACAGTGAAAGAACATAAAAGCATAGACTTTGTATCTACTCATGTATGTTAACCATATATTTTAATCTTTTTAGTTAAAAGCATATATTTACACATCTTATGCTAAAATTTGCAAACTTTTGAAGCTATATATATGTGTTTTGTTTTTAAATATCACTCTGTGCAATTTTTTTCACAGGAAGCCATTCAACTTAGGGATTCAAATAAATGACAATGTTTAATTAGACTGAAGTTAATGTTAATCCTGTGCATGTTGGTAAAGGATTTAGTGATTTACTAAATATTTAACCAAAGATTTTCCTAAATTAGGAAACCACATTCAGCAATTAACACTTGAAAGCTTTAGCTTATTTACAGTCAGTAAATAAGCTTTTGATTCATGTTTTCTCCCCAGGTGAAGGAAAACATTTAACCAACTCACTATTTCTCACCAGGATTTGAAATAGGTCAAAAGGTGAAAACTCTGATTAGTCTGTAAAACATTTTTTCTTTAAATAATCATTAACTTTAATCCTAAGGAAGCCTTAGTGACAATACGCAAAGACAATTTATCTGTTTCCTAATTTGTAAATATTAAAACATTTAAAGGCTTTAAATGAAGATAGGCTTTAACAAATAAAACAAAGCCAATTCTAACTTTAAAACAAAGCGAAGACTTATAACTCTAAAGCCTTAAAGCATTTAACCTTTTCTGTTTTTGTTGCTTTCTTTTTGTAAATAAAATCATTACTTTCGAGTGAGATTCAATAAAAATTCACAACCTAGTTGAGGACTATTCCAAAACTACACTTTGATAACTGAACTGAAAGAAGTCAATCCACACAATTTTTTTGTTTGTCTTGTGAAATACAAATCAAAATACAGTGTCAACAAATAAATTAACACATATTCCACATTTCTTAATAATTCCAAAATATTTACTTTCCTTCTTACAAGTCTGTAAGTTGAAACAAACTCCAAAAAGAAGCTTGTAACTACCCTCACTACAAAACAACACTCAAGGTTAACTCCTGACTCACAACTTTAGCTATAATCAACAAATTGATTTCAAGCTAAGCATTACACAAACGGTCAAACATGTTGAGTCCACTTGATGAATTGAATGACCTTCAAGTAACATTAGAAGAGTTGGCTTCCGACTTTATACCCGGTTTCTCCAAACAAGTTCAGGACACTCCACCCAAAGATTTGAAGCAAATCACGAAAAAAAAAACTTTTGGATGAATGCGAAACTAACCCACCGAAAGCAAAGAAAATCCCTGGTGTGTTAGGAAAGTTTGCACTAGCATTAGTCGCAAGGCTAAAATGAGATGAAACCCAAGTACTCTACGCCAAAAAGGAACTGGTGAAACAACAAACAACCATCCTTTCTCTCCAGAAAGAGAACAAATCACTTATAAAAAAGCAGGAACAAGCTTGCATAGAGCAAGAAGATACCCAACCTACGCTTGATCAGACGTTGCTAAATCTGGAACAAGCAAAGCAAGAAAAGCAACGACTGGAAAATGACAATACGTCACTTCAACAAGAAAATGAGGAATTGGGAACCGCTCTGCTTCACAAAGAGAACCAACTCAAGGAATTTGAAGGTCATTTGGACGACACAAACTCCAACTATATGAAATGTAAACTGCTCCTACGAGAAGCACAACAAGGCCTTCAGGATGTCAAAGAAGAACTGGAAGACTATGGCAAACAAAGGGATCCGAGACCAGAAGCCATGAACAGGCTTGTTCCTTCGACAAAGGGGGGCATCCTGTAACCCAGCTGAGAAAATGACCCTTTTTTTCTCAGATGTCAATTGTATTAATACAATTGTGTGATTTTATTTTGAAAAACGATTATTTTGGGAAGAGGAAGTGTGATCCTCGTTATTCAACTTTTAAATTCCCGTTTCATGGTCACGTTGGGTGATTGTGGTCTTTTCATTCGTTAAGAGCGATATTAGCCCCGCCTTCCGAACAGAGTGCCGAGGCGCGCACTCGGTCTTTCGGTCTTTTGTGATCTGAGAGTGGACGAGAGAGGCTGTGGACGGTCTGTGTGGAGACCTGTGAGTCTTCTTGTTGACGGGAGCATGAGCTTGAGAGGCCGTGAGGCTGTGACTTTTGCTATGTTCACACTGATACCTCTCCTTGGTGAGTTTAATTTAGAAAGATGCTGTAAATAAATCTAAACACTGTCCAAACACTAATTTGAAACCTTTATTATCCTAAGTTGACGGGAGCATGAGCTTGAGCGGCCGTGAGGCTGTGACTTTTGCTGTGTTCACACTGATACCTCATCTTGGTGAGTGAAAACCGAGTGTGTACTAAACAATACATGCTAATGTTAGCGTTATGCTAATGCTAATTGCGAGTGGATTTTTTTCTGTTTAAAAGCAATGGAAAAGGCTATTTTTGTGTCTGTATGGTTTTCATAAATGTGATTTCAGTTCCCAACAGTATGCTGAAGTACTTTTAGTTCTTATGCACTATTTCTGTCGAATGTAATGTGTAGTTTGATGCTAAAAGCACATTGTGTTGGTCTCCTATGTAAATTCATAGGTTATGCTAAACCCAGTAGCTCAGACAGGGTTTTACTGATTTTAAAAGGGAATATTGGAAGTAATGGGACAGTATATTCCCTGGTTATGTGATAAATTAATTGTATTTCATTTCATGATTTACAAAGACAAGTTTAAAAAGGATTAATCATAATTTCATGGTTAAATGATGTAGAGATAAAAAGAGAAATTAATTTAATTGGTTACATGAGAAAAAAAAAGTATTTCATGTGCTACCAGAGAGATTGTGAGAAAAGAACACATGCATGTAAGATGTAAGATGTGAAATGTAAGATATTACTATATTACTGGATTGTAACAATAGTAATATGAGAGAAGAATTTAAACACTAAGCTATAGTGTTATATAAGAAGAGATTGGAAAATGAATTACTCTAGCTGTAAACAATAATACCATTATTGTTGTGCAGGCTAGGTTTTTTTTGGTTGCCGATTAAGAACCTTCTGGATCCTGGATTCTCTCCGAATGGAGATGGCGAGCCTGACCCGAGACCTGAACCGAGACTGAACCGAGATCTGAACCAAGATCTCGGTTGAAGAACATCCGTCCTCTCTCCAGTGCCCAAAATTCAAAGTGGTAACAATTCAAGCCGCCGCTTTAAAAGAGGAAAATGAAACCTGAGTCTGGAAATACAAGATATCTTGACTGGTCAAACGACTAAAACAAAAAGACAAACAAACACTGAGTTCAGTAGGACATTTTGGGGGTTTTATTTCATGCCAGCCATTGTTATATTTGTATATTTGTAAATTGTTTGTATATTTTGTTCCTTTTATCTTTAATAATAACAGATATGAATTGCTCATTCCTTGCCTCCAGCTATTTCATTCCACACTCATTTTAATTCCCTATTGTAACCCTTACGAACCTAGCAACTGGTCTACACTTAATAATTTCCCTTACCTAATTAACATAAGGCAAGGGTTACAATCCCCTCATAGGATGGGGACTCCCCCGGCGCACACTTACCTGACCCAGTTGGATCTGAACAGCACCGTGAAAGACATTTGCAAATTCCATCCAATGGAGATCTCAATAAGATCGCTTGCCACGTTACAAAATTTAAGATAAGATAAGATAAGCCTTTATTAGTCCCACAATGGGGAAATTCCAGGATTGCAACAGCACAGGGATAGCAACACTCAGAGCAACAATCAGAAGACAAGAAAAAATAAGAGCAGCGAATATACATATATACATATAAATATATAAATATATAAACACACAGTGCGGAGAATTGTAGCTAGATGGAATAAATATATAAATAAATAAATACACACAGTGCGGAGCATTGTAGCTAGATGGAATGAACAGCATAACCGTCTACTTAGTTATCCTACATGGTATGATTATGTGCCCATACATATTCTCACCCTCCGTAGCGACCGGTATTTTCCTAGCTGTATACCGGAGGAGACCATTGTGTAAGTCTATTGCATCTTTAGCATTCAATACTATTAGGTTGTCACGTTTTTTTGCTATCTCTGCAAGCAACCCTGCTTAGGTTATACAGTCTGACAGCCGTAGGTAGGAAGGACCTGCAAAACCTCTCGGTTGCGCACCTGGGATGATGTAGTCTGCTGCTAAATGAGCTCATCAGTGCATTCACTATGTCCTGCATAGGGTGGGACTCGGACTCCAGCAGAGATGACAGTTTAGCCACCATCCTTCTCTCTCCCATCTCCTCCACTGGGTCAAGGTGTTGCCCCAGGACAGAGCTAGCTTTCTTGATCAGTTTGTTCAGTCTCTTCCTACCGGCTGCTGTAACACCACTGCCCCAGCAGACCACTCCAAAAGTGATGGCTGATGCCACCACCGTGTCGTAGAATGTCTCCAGCAGCACCCCTTGTACACCAAAAGACCTGAGTCTCCTCAGTAGGAACAGCCTGCACTGTCCCTTCTTGTACAGTGCGTCAGTATTGTGTGACCAGTCTAGTTTATTGTTCAGATGAACACTCAGGTACTTGTAGGATGTCACCATCTCAATGTCTGTTCCCTGTATGTTTACTGGTGCTGTGAGGGGTTGTCCTTGCCTGCGGCAGTCCACCACCAGCTCCTTAGTTTTCCTCGCGTTGATCTGGAGGCAGTTCCGATGGCACCAGTCCACAAAGTCCTGGATAAGTCCTCTGTACTCAGCTTTATCTCCGCTGGAGATGAGGCCAACGATCTCAGAATCGTCAGAGAACTTCTGTAGATGGCAGTGTGTTGTGTTGTGTGAGAAGTCCGCAGTATAAAGGGTGAACAGGAAGGGAGCCAAAACTGTTCCCTGGGGGGCCCCGTGCTACCGATGATCGTGTCAGACACACAGTCCCGGGTTCTCACAAACTGTGGCCGGTTAGTGAGGTAGTCCAGGATCCATGATGACAGGTGCTGGTCCACCCCTGCGTACAGCAACTTGTCCTTCAGGATCATCAGTTGGATGGTGTTGAAAGCACTGGAGAAGTCAAAGAACATGATCCTCACTGCATTCCCGGGCTTCTCCAGGTGGGACAGAGAATGGTGAAGGAGGAAGATCACCGCATCCTCCACCCCAATGCCATGCTGGTAGGCGAACTGGAGTGGACCCATCGCTGGTCCCACCAGGGCGCGGAGGTGAGCAAGGAGCAGTGTCTCCAGGGTCTTCATCATGTGGGACATCAGGGCCACTGGTCTGTAGCTGTTCAGATCTTTGGGGTGGGAAGTCTTTGGTACAGGTACCACACAAGATGTTTTCCACAACTGTGGTACCCTCCCCAGCTTCAGGCTCAGGTTGAAGATGTGCTCCACAATCCCACACAGCTGGTCTGCACAGGACTTGAGGAGCTTTGCGCTGATGCCGTCCGGTCCCGACGCCTTCCTCGCCTTGATCTTCCTCAGCTCCGTCCTCACCTGGTTCTTAGTGAGGGTCAGGTTGGGGGGCTGTGTGTTGGGAGTGGGGGGGGTGATGGTGGAGTGGGGTGTGGGCAGCAGGACTCGATGTCTTCAGAGGCAGCAGTGGTTGTTGTTGTTGTGCAGTCGGGGGGGAGGGCGGTTGGTCAAACCTATTAAAAAACAGGTTCAGATTGTTCACCCACTCCCTGCCCCCCGTGGCCTGGGAGGAGGTATTCTGGAGCCCAGAGATGGTTTTAAGGTTTCTCCAGACCCCACCGATGTCACTCTGTTGCAGCTTGTCCTCCATCTTCTACCTGAAGCTCTCCTTGCCTTCTCTGATCTTCCTCCTCAGCTCTCTCCGTACGGACTTCAGCATCTCCCTGTTCCCCGACCTGAAGATCCTCTTCTTCTCTCTCAGAAGTGTTTTTATCTCAGGTTTGATCCACGGTTTGTTGTTCGAGCAACACCGTATGGTCTTGGTGGGTACGGTGTTGTTCACACAGAAGCTGATGTAGTCCGTGATGGTGTGAGTAAGGCCATCGATGTCCTCACCATGTGGATCGCAGAGCTGCTCCCAGGCAGTGGTTTCAAAACAGTCCTTTAGAGCGTCCATTGCCTCCTCAGACCGTAACTTCACTGTGCGCATGACCGGAGGTTGTCTGTGCACTAGGGGTTTGTACATCGGCCGGAGATGAACCAAGTTGTGATCCGATCTCCCGAGTGGGGGGAGTGGAGATGAGGTGTACGCCGCCTTAGTATTTGCGTAGAATAAGTCCAGTGTTTTTAGAAAGCTTGGGATCAGTCCGCCAAGGTCTCCGCCTTTGACTGCCACCTAATCCACATAGCACCGGACTTCCATGATCCCTCCTGCAGGTGGTGAACCTACTGGAGGGCGGACCCATGTAACTCCTTCGGGCTGAGCCCGGCCGGGTCCCATGGGTGGAAACCTGGCCACCAGACGCTAGCCTTCGAGCCCCTCCCCCAGGCCTGGCTCCAGGGTGGGGCCCCGGTAACCCCATACCGGGCGGGGTACACTGAATCCTTGATATACAATTTATCATGAGAGTCTGTTGGATCGTTCTTAGTCTGGCCCTTCACCCAGGACCAGTTTGTCTTGGGAGACCCTATCAGAGGCAAATTGCCCCGGACAACATAGCTCCTGGGATCACTGGGGCACGCAAACCCCCCCACCACGATAAGGTGACGATCCATGAGGGGGATTGGAGCAGCATCTGCAGTGATGCGGACGTTGTACCGGTCTGTTGTGGTGAAGAGGGAGCTTAGTTCTAAGGCAAAGCTGTCGATTTACCAGTCAATCTACGTTCCTACTCTCACCTATGGTCACGAGCTTTGGGTAATGACCGAAAGAACGAGATCGCGGATACAAGCGGCTGAAATGAGCTTTCTCCGTAGGATTGCTGGACTCACCCTCAGAGATAGGGTGAGGAGCTCAGTCATCCGGGAGAGGCTCAGAGTAGAACCGCTGCTCCTCCACATTGAAAGGAGTCAGTTGAGGTGGTATGGGCATCTGATTAGGATGCCTCCTGGACGTCTCCCACTTGTGGTGTTTCAGGCACGTCCCCGGGGACCCCGGGGCAGACCCAGGACTCGGTGGAGAGACTATGTCTCCCAGCTAGTCTGGGAACGCCTTGGTATCCCCTCTGAAGAGCTGGAGCAGGTGGCTGGGGAGAGGGAAGTCTGGGCTTCTCTGCTTGAACTGCTGCCTCCGCGACCCGGACCTCCGGAAAAGCGGTAGAAGATGGATGGATGGATGGATGGATGGAAGTCCAGTGTTTTATTGTCTCTAGTGTGGCATGTGACATACTGGGTGAACGTGGGCAGAATGGGAGACAGTGAAACATGGTTGAAGTCACCTGAGATGAGGAGAAGAGCATCTGGGTGTTCTGTCTACAGCCTGCCAGTTACTGAGTGGATGACGTCACGCGCTGTCCCAGTGTTCGCCGTCGGATTTGCATAAATAACAATGCAGATCACGTGGGAGATCACATTTGATCCCTCAACCAGTGGGTCACCTGATACCAGGGCTTATTTGCAAGACATTGACTACTACTTGCGTAAATACCCTGATGCTACGGTTGATGATCGCATTTATTTGATTAAGTTGACATCCAACAGGTCGGTATCAAAATTTATAGATCGGCAACCATTTGATATCAAGAGGAACCACCGGAAACTCTACGAAGCCATTGAAAAGTAGTCCTCCTCCGACTGCTTAGAGTCAGGGCTAGTGACAGCCCTAGCTGTGAAACAGGGTCGCTTAGAGCCCCCACAGGCATACTACCAGCGACTCTTGCGCGCATATTTTGGATCTCAAAACATGCCCGAGATGGAAGATGACCACAGTTTCAAGGCTCTTTTCATTCAGAATCTCCATTCCACGGTCGGACACCACCTTGGAGTTATGGCTAACCCAAAGTCAAACTCGATAAACCAGCTAAGAGAGTTCGCACATTATGCATTCCAGAAACAGTGACAAAGCTATCAGAAGCATACCGAGCCTACCGTGGTGTTTGCTGTCAACTCCGCATCGGACACCATGGACCTAGAGGGTGCCCCAAGGCCAGCCCCTGTTCCAGCACCTCGGTCACAAATAAAACAATGGCAGTCCTCTAGTCAAGATAAGTCGAGTCATGACCCGGCAAAATTTTTGACACCAAGTTCCAAGCCAACATCACTAAAACCTGACCACCGTCGGAGGCTAAGCCCACCAGGTAAGTCACGAGAATATGGTACGGATACCCGGGATGACAGATATCGATTTGGAGACTCGCGTAACCGAGGGAGATGGTCACCTCCCTCATACCGCCGGAAAAACTTTGAGAGGGAAGCAAGACCTCCCCCTGGTAAGTTTAGCTCCAAACCCTGGGAGAAGAAAGAAAAGACCATTTTCAGCTGAGAAGACCCGGAAACTCTCCAACGTATACTTGACGAACTGAAGAGGAAAAAAGAGGCGAAAGAGGACAAGATGCCAGATGTCCTAGCCATAAATATTGTGACCACCCCAAACGATCCTTTAGGGTTGCCACAACTCAACCCTGAGGAATCTCCTACTACAAAAGGACCAAATCGAACAAAACATTGGTCGCCACAAGTATCTGCGCCCTCCACCTTCAGTGGAACCACAGACTGCTAATGTATCCTTTCTTGGCCGTTCCCGACCTGCCACATGCAGTCTACATCGGCAGTGATCTTCTTGTGAGACTCGGAACCCAGGTCGATACCATAAACAATGTTTTTTGGTCTCTCACCCCAGTCCGAGATGCTCACTCTACACCAGATCTCGACACTCTAAAGTCAGGCCAGACCGTCCCTGAGGCCTGCCAGGTACCTGCTAATGTCACATGCTACCCGGTCCAACTTTGCATTCAGACCGGGCAGAAACTCATGCATCCACAAGCATTTTTCCAACCGGCTCCTTTGCTTGACGATCTAGGCTTAATTCTGGAGGCCACGCCCCTTCTAAGCCTAGAATACAGAACCACCACATTGCCGGTAAACAATCCCATGGCAGAGACCATCGTCCTGCCCAAGGCCACGCCTCTTGGCGGCTCATCACCACTGATTTTCACGATTTCGAACTGACTGTTCCTGTGCTAGGCGGCCTTCCTGATTCTCTTTGGGCTGACTTTCTTGAACCTACAGTCATTTACACTAAGCCTTCTAAGGCCATCGCTCTTGTTTCAATGCCACTGACAAAGAGTCAGTGGGATGAACTGACTTGACCAACAATGACCAAATATTTGTCCAAGCCATTGAACTCCTTCCATCAGCGTCCAATCAGCAGACCAATGACGAATCCCAGCGATGCTCCCCCGAAATCGGTCCTCACTATCGCTGAAGAGATTGCACAGGTGATAGCTAATGTTGATGCCCTAACCTCTGACCAAGAACGTCCTCCAACCGCAAACCAGTTAAACATCAAGACCTTTTCAAGGCATGTGATCACCTGGTCACCTCCACCAACCTCCAGGTGTACTGGAAAAAGGTCAGAGGTCACTTGAGTATACCAGGTCAGGACAAAAAATGGAATGGCCTTGTGGACTCACTTGCAAAACAAGGAGCTATACAAGGCACACCCTGGTCCTTTGATTCTGATCAGGTGCCGACTTCACAGTCCCACCCACCCACCCCTACAGTCTGCACAGTCACCAGGGCCCAGACAAACAGGACCCAAGACCCAACACAAACCACAGGTCCCCTCGCGGTTGACCCTGTTTTCACTGACGCTGACCTTATCTCTCTTCAAACTCTTGACCCTGCGATCCATAAAACGATACAATATCTCTCGGATCCTGTACTCAATGCACCATCCGACTCGGATCTCGCTTTCATTCCAGACATTCCAGGCATTCCAGACTTGAAATCACTTTTTGTCACACGATCGTCCTTGCAGCTGTGCAATGACATTCCAGTTCATGTTTCTGATGAACTCCCGGTGCCTGCACTTGTGGTCCCTCGTAACCAGAGGGAGGTGATGATTGTTCATGCCCACAATCTCCCAACTGCAGGACACAAAGGCATCAAAGCTCATCTCATCTCTTTGAGATCATCAACATCATCATCATCTCTTTCTTTGTCTTTATACCCTGATTGATGGAGCCTTGAGTATTTTTATCATGTTTATAGTCAGCTTCATGTGTGCCTGTGTTTGTGTCTATGTTGAATGTAATTGTGGCTTGTAAATATGGATGTCACCAGACTGCAAAACAAATCTACCTACGGGTACAAATAAAGTAGCCTGAACCTGAACCTGAAAGCGACATATAATGCACTCAAACAAGTGGCATATTGGTCATACATGCAAAAGGATGTAGCGGACTACATCAAGGGATGTCTCGTATGTTGCCAGTTTCAACCAACCAACCCGATTCACCAAGCACCCCTACAGAAAAGAGGCATTTCTTTCATGGTGACTGCAGGGCCATCATCTGTCTCAGCTGCGTGCACACCTGTTGCCAATCGTCAGCAGGCTTTAAGAGCCGAGCCTGCCAGCAACTCAGCACGGAGCCATCTGTCAAACTTACGATGGCATGTCTCTTGTCCTCAGCCACGACTTGGCTCAACCTCTGACCAAGAGCAACACATCGAAGCACATAAGCTTAAACTGCACTCACCTTGTCAAGCTCCTTTCCCCTGTGCACAGGTGGACCTCCCTGGCGGCGGATTCTCCCTCCCCGGCGGTGGCTCAGCTCCACACCAGCACCAGGGTAACTCCCTCGCTTCCCGGCACAGAGCTGGACACTCTTCCCCTGGCTGTCGCCCGCAGGGCAAACTGAAGCACAGCATCGCCACCTGCAAAGTAAGCGGCTGTCTTTATTATGTTCTCTGCTCTGGTGCAGCGTTAACATCTTTGCTTTGTCTCCATAGGGTTGCCAGGCAGAACGGCATCCTGCTCAGCCCCAGCATGAGACCAGCACTCCACACCACACTGTACATACACGCACTCGCACACAAGACACCGGTTAACAATAAAAGGATAATTGTATTTCCTTGAGTCTGTCTTCTGTCCCCTGGGTCCAGAAATCATGTCAGTACAGCTCCGTCAGGGCGACCCAGCGAACAGCGTGCTAGCACGCCATTTAAACACCTTAGACGCTCGAGTTGAACAACTAGCTTACCAACAGAATGTTATCCTGTCCCAGTTAACCCAAATTAACAGCCGGTTGGATCATCTGGATGGACAGTGGACGTTCTCACCGGCTTCCGGGGCTCCACCGGGCCCCACTAGCCCCCCGCTTAGCCAGGTTAGTCAGGTCCCTTCGGCCCGCCTCACACCGGTGCCCACGCCTGCACGCTTCAGTGGGAAGCTCGGGGAAGCCCGGGTGTTAATCCTGCAATGTGAGACGATTTTCCAGTGAGTGCCGGGGGACTTTCCTACGGATCATAGCAAGATAGCCTACATTGCTAACCTGCTAGAAGGTAGGGCACTAGCCTGGGCCTATGCTGTTATGGCTAAGCCCAGCTATGCTAATTTAACATACCAGCAGTTTCTGGCCGACTTCCATGAGGTGTTTGACCACTCCGACCGGGACACTGTGCTCACCACCCGGCTATTAAACCTTCGACAGGGCGGTAGGTCCGCTGCGGACTACGCGGTCGATTTCCAGGTGGTAGCCACTGAGGTCGGGTGGGAGGACACCTCGCTGTGTAGCATATTTATCCGTAGCCTAAGCCCCGGTCTAAGGGATGAACTAGCTAGGCTGGATAAGCCAGAACGACTAAATGAGCTAATTTCACTTACCATTAGCTTGGATAACAGGCTGAGGGAACGAGCAGCCGAGCGAAGAGCTTCCAGCCGCTCGAGCACGCAGTTTTTTTCGTTCCTCATAGTCACCTCAGTTGGCTTTGCCCTCTCCGGAAGGACTTCCTGGGCAGGAGGATATGGTAATCGGGAGCTCCAAGATTCCGCCAGCTGAGAAACAGTGCCGTAGGAAGCTAGGGCTGTGCTATTATTGTGGTAGCAGTGCACATGAATTGGAGAATTGTACGATTCGGTTAAAAGAGGAGGTCTGTGGGTCACAGTAGGGGGACTCATGGACGCGTCCCAATCAAAGCCCCTCACCAGCTGCCTCGTGCCCAGCCGACTCATTCACAAACACACTGAACATTCCACCCACACACTGATTGACTCGGGGGCTGAGCAGAGTTTTATATCAGGAGACCAGGCAACCCGGTTAGGGCTCCCCTGTCAAACTCTCCAGCCACCGCTCAAGCTGATAGCCCTATCTAAAGCCCCTCTAATGACCATTTCTCAGCAGACCGCCCCGGTGTCGGTGATTGTTTCTGGGAACCACCGGGAGCAGCTACGCTTTCTGGTGTTGCCCTCCTCCACTTCCCCTATCATCCTGGGCTATCCCTGGCTGCGGCTGCATAACCCATCATTCGACTGGCAGACAGGAAGCATCTCATCCTGGAGTTCGTTCTGCCTCAGCACGTGCCTGCAGTCCACGGCATGTGCCCCGTCTGTGTCTGTGGTCCCACGCACGTCCCCTCCCCCAGATCTGTCCAAGGTGCCAGTTGAGTATCACAACCTGGGGGCGGTCTTCAGTAAGTCGCGGGCGCTGTCCCTTCCCCCCCCCCCCCGCCCTTATGACTGCGCTATTAATCTCTGGGCTGGTGCCCCGCTGCTGTTGAGCTGTCTGTACAGCTTGTCTGCTCCGTAACGGGAGGCGATGGATACATATATCAAGGAGTCGCTAAGCTCAGGGATCATCCGCCCGTCTTCTTCGGCGGTGGGGGCAGGATTCTTCTTCGTGGGAAAGAAAGACGGCTCCCTGCGACCATGTATTGACTTCAGGGGCCTTAACGACATTACTGTGAAGGATAAGTATACCCTGCCACTCATGGACATGGCGTTTGATTCCCTCCAGGGGACCTCGTGGTTTACCAAACTGGACCTCTGCAATGCATACCATCTCGTGCGGATCAAGGAGGGAGATGAGTGGAAGACGGGCTTCTGGACCCCAAGCGGCCACTTCGAATACCTGGTGATGCTGTTTGGGCTGACCAACGCTCCGGCCGTCTTCCAGCGCCTAATCAATGACGTCCTCTGGGATTTTCTGGGCACTTTTGTCTTTGTCTACCTGGACGACATCCTCATCTTCTCCCGATCGCTTGAGGAGCACTGCCTGCACGTGAGGCGGGTCCTCCAACGACTCCTGGAGAACCAACTGTTCGTGAAGGCCGAGAAGTGTGAGTTCCATGCTAAGAAGACGTCCTTTCTCGGCTTTGTGATCTCACACAACCAGGTTCTCCCCGACCCGGCCAAGGTCAAGGCAGCGGTGGATTGCCCCCCCCCCCCCCCGTCCAGGAAGCAACTTCAGCAGTTCTTGGGGTTTGCCAATTTTTATCGCCGCTTTGTGCCCAAGTATAGCATGGTGGCCCGCCCGCTGACCTGTCTCACGTCCCCGAAGGTCCCCTTCCACTGGACGGAGGAGGCTGCAGCAGCGTTTGGTGCACTCAAGAGGGAGTTTTCATCATCCCGCGTCTTAACGCAGGTGGACCCGGCCCTCCAGTGCCTGGTTGAGGTGGACACATCGGACTCCAGGGTGGGGGCAGTACTCTCTCAGCGCTCTCCAATAGACGGGGTGATCCACCCCTGCACCTTCTTCTCGCACCGCCTGTCTCCAGCAGAGAGGAATTACAGCATCGGCGATAGGAAGCTGTTGGCGGTGAAGCTCGCATTGGAGGAGTGGCGTCACTGGTTGGAGGGTGCTGCCCAGCCTTTTGTAGTTTGGACCGACCATAAGAACTTGGAATATCTGAGGACAGCTAAGCGGTTGAACTCTCGTCAGGCCTGCTGGTCTCTCTTCTTCGGTCGGTTCGACTTTACGATCACCTACCGCCCCGGGGACAAAAACGCTAAACCGGATGCCCTCTCCAGGCAGTTCTCGGCGAAGGTATCCGAGGACCAGGAACAGACGATCCTCCCCCCATCCTGCGTCATGGGTGCCTCTTGTGGGACATCAGGGAGAAGGTTGTGAAGGCACAGGAGGCTGAGCCCGATCCAGGAGGCGGCCCTCCAGGGCGGTTGTTTGTCCCCACGCCGGTCCGGGGCGAGGTCATTCAATTGGCTCACGCCTCAAAGTTGGCATGCCACCCTGGAGTGTCTTGCACGATTGTGCTCCTCCAGAGGTCATTTTGGTGGCCGGGGCTGCGGAAGGACGTCAATGCCTACATCAGGGCCTGCACTCAGTGCGCCACCGGGAAGTCTTCCTCCTCCCCCCCGGCCGGACTGCTCCACCCCCTGCCGGTTCCTAGTCATCCCTGGTCACACATTGCTCTGGATTTCGTGACGGGCCTCCCAACATCTAATCATTTTACGACGATCCTGACCATTGTCGATCGCTTCTCCAAGGCGGCCCACTTCGTTCCCCTCCGGGGGTTGCCAACGGCGCGGGAGACAGCGGACCTGCTGGTTCTGCACGTCGTCCACCTCCATGGGATCCCCACGGATGTCGTCTCAGATCGTGGCCCCCAGTTTGTCTCACAGGCTTGGAGGGCGTTCTGTCAGGCGTTGGGGTCAACTGTAAGCCTGTCATCTGGTTACCACCCTCAGAGCAATGGGCAGTGCGAACGAGCAAATCAGAAACTGGAGGCCGCACTACGCTGCGTCATTGCCTCCAGCCCCGCTTCATGGAGCAGCCACCTGCCGTGGATTGAGTACACCCACAACTCCACGGTTTCTTCAGCGATTGGGATGTCCCCCTTCAGGGCATCTTTGTGGTATGACCCTCCACTGTTTCCAGAGGAGGAGAAGGAGGTGGTGGTGCCTTCTGTCCATGCCCATGTCAGGCGCTGCCGCCGGCTTTGGACCACCACCCGCAGAGTCCTCCTCCGAACCACAGAGCACAACATCAGGACGGCCAATCACCACAGGAGACCGGCCCCTGAGTACAAGGTGGGTCAGCAGGTATGGCTATTGACTCGCAATATTAATTTGAAGGCAGAGAAATGCAAGCTGACCAAGTGTTTTATTGGGCCTTATCCTATTGTACATGTGATTAACCCTGTGGCGGTTCACATAGCCCTCCCCCCCCCTCCGCATCTGTCCAACCTTCCATGTGTCGCAGGTGAAACTTGTCTGTTCCAGTCCCCTCTGCACGCCCCCCGCGGCTCCTCCTCCCCCGATGATGATCGATGGCCATCCGGCGTGGGGAGCCACTTCCATCTTGGATGTCCGTCGGCGGGGTCGTGGCCTACAATACCTGGTGGACTGGGAGGGATTCAGCCCCGAGCATAGAGCCTGGATACGTCCGTCTCTGGTCCTTGATAAACAACTCATCCGTGACTTTCACCGGACGCACCCGGGTAGGATAGGGCAGGTGCCAGGAGGCACCTCTAGAGGGGGGAGTACTGTCATGGCACCCGCAGGGCCATCATCTGTCTCAGCTGCATGCACATCTGTTGCCAATCGTCAGTGGGCTTTAAGAGCCGAGCCTGCCAGCGACTCAGCATGGAGCCGTCTGTCAAACTTACGAAGGCACGTCTCTTGTCTTCAGCCACGACTTGGCTCAACCTCTGACCAAGAGCAACACGTCGAAGCACATAAGCTTAAACTGCACTCACCTTGTCAAGCTCCTTTCCCCTGTGCACAGGTGGACCTCCCTGGTGGCGGATTCTCCCTCCCCGGCGGCGGCTCAGCTCCACACCAGCACCAGGGTAACTCCCCCGCTTCCCGGCACAGAGCTGGACGCTCTTCCCCTGGCTGTCGCCCGCAGGGCAAACTGAAGCACAGCATCGCCACCTGCAAAGTAAGCAGCTGTCTTTATTACGTTCTCTGCGCTGGAGCAGCGTTAACATCTTTGCTTTGTCTCCATAGGGTTGCCAGGCAGAACGGCGTCCTGCTCAGCCCCAACACAAGACCAGCACTCCACACCACACTGTACATACACGCACTCACACACAAGACACCGGTTAACAATAAAAGGATAATTGTATTTCCTTGAGTCTGTCTTCTGTCCCCTGGGTCCAGATATTATGTGAATTTCATTCCCATGGTCTGACCTCCAAATTGACTGGGTAGGTCCCCTTCCACGGTCAGCCAGAGGAAACAAATACTTCCTCACAGTCACATGTGCTTTCACCAAATGGGTCAAGTGCTTGCCTGCTCCTAATGACACGGCAGAAACCACGGCCTACCTGTTGATGAACCCTGTATTCTCCAGATTCAGTCTGCCAAGCTGAATCAACTCTGACCACTGCACTCATTTCACCGCCGAAGTCATGCGACAACTGTGGGAAACCTTGGGAGTTAAAGCTAACTTCCATATTAGCCACCACCCACAATCCTCCGGACAGGTTGAAAGAACCCACCAAACTGTGATCAACATACTGAAGAAGTGTGTTTCACCACATCAAAAAGACTGGGATGTAAAACTTCCACTGGTCTTGATGGCCATCCGAGCCACACCCCATGAAGCTACTGGGGTGTCACCTTTTAAAATGATGACAGGCCAGCAAATGACTTTGCCCCTAGATTTACTCTACCAACCTGGAGAGGCCAGTGTTGCCACAGCTTACACTACTCACCAGTACATGACTGACCTGACCAAACATCTCCAACAGACTTTTGCCTTTGCCCAAAAACATTTGGACCGATCAGCTGAAGGACGTAAAGCCTACTACGACCAGAAAGCTTCACATGACGAACTCCAAGTGGGAGACAAGGTTTTCTACTACTCTTTCATTCCTCAGACAGGACAGACCAATGCACGAGCAGGAAAACTCGCTCGGAAGTTCCTCCTCAGGTGGACGGGTCCACACACAATCACAGATAAACTCTCTCCAGTCGTTTAAATCACCCTTATTGTCATTCAACCGTACAACCAATCATGTACAGTAGAACGAGATTGTGCTTTACCTATCTACAGTGTCAATCACACACACCCCAGTGCAGAATCAGAGCGCCGCTGCCATGCAAGGCTCCACCACAGATTTCCCTCCTCCATTCCGTTATTGCTGAGCACCAAGCTGGACGGCAGGAAGTTCCACTTTTACATGGTCTTTGGCATGACCCGGCCGGGATTTGAACCCCTGCCTCCCGGGTGTGGGGCGGATGCTCTACCAACTGAGCCACCACTCCGGTACCAAATCAAAATAAGCAAAGGTTGCCAGGACCCCATCTCCAAATGGGTCCATCGTAATCAAATCAAAGCTTACAAAAACCCCATGGGGCTCGTCGGGGACAACACTGTTCCATTAAGTCAGTAAACAAACCTAAAATCTTGTTTGCACCCGATAGATAACTGCTAGCTAACTATCAGCCTCAGGTATACTCGGTCACTTTTCTCTCCCTCAATCAGGTAACTGCATTAAACCTTCAAAGGGAAAAGTTAACCCAAACTAACTGACTTCCTTAAAATCTAACTTCAAAAGATCCTGCAAAATGTCATTCAGTGTCATCAACTTACTATTTCAAAATAGTACACAGAAAACCTCAAATATCACTAGCTTAAGTCAATAATCACACAACTCCATTAAAGGTGATAAAACACTAAAAGCCTAGAGCTCAGTCTCTAACAAAGTTGTTCCACCTCTGAGAATAATTTTCATCTACCACTCAGGTACCTCAAGAAAAAGAAAACCGACAAGAAGCTCAAGATTAAAATCATTCACTTCCATTCGTTTGCCAGGACGATGGCCCTCCTGTTTTTCAGTTTAGCCCTCTACCTAGCACTCTCACCTACTTTCGCCCAGTTAGAACTGGACAGAGCCCAGACAAAAAGTCAACAATCCTTAGGTAGATTCTCAACCACAGCCTCATCATTAGGGCCCCTTTCTAGCCTTAGCATGTCTACTGTTAAATCGGTCAACACTGCTACAACGGAACACCAGGTAGTTGAACCACAAACTGTTACCGAAACTTTGCAAGATACTGTGTTGGTTTTAAATGTTTGCTCCAAAGCCCCATTCAAACTCAACAAGGTCTTGGACTTGTCACTCTTCATGTTAGAGGTTGACCATGCTCACACACACCTAATGTCTGTGTTCCTTCAAAAGGTAGCTAGAAACATTAGCTTTTCAGCTAACACTTTAACAATGAGCCTGCCTTCACCTCTTCTTGCTCCTGTTTCAGATGTTACAAAGTTACTCCTCATTGCCACTCAAACAACAATGACCTTCCATGTTCGCTCAGTCTTCCAGAACAAAGGTCTGAAACACCCTCTGAGTCAGACCTCTGTGGAACCATGGTTTAGTCCAGCTAAACCAATTCAATTTGAACCTCCTTGAGTTACCTCAATGTTGCTTAACCTAAACATCTACCTTAAATAAGCAATATTTTTTTTTGTTTTGCATTGTTCGTTTTGATCTTTACTTTTAGAATTTTTGAAGTTATATGCATGCTTATATACAAACATATCTATATATAGTCCTTGCACTCCATTTTGATTTTTGTGTCTAATTCAAACTAGTTTTGAACAATTATAATAGCTGTTTCATCGTAAACCAAAACACCTATCTCAGGTATGTATGTATATGTTTCTTAGATCACGGCAGGAAAAGAACTCCCTTAAATTTTGAGACTGATCCAGTAAGTAATTGAAGGTACAAAATTAATTAAAACTAAGTTTAATATAAGTGTCCTGTAGGACTGGTGCCCCTTTTTAGGAGTTCTTATTTATTTTATTTAGCGAGCGCAGGAGGGACGGTTTAACGCTGCCCCCTTTCACACCCACTATTAAAAAAAAATAAATAATTCCTGTACCTTATTACAATATTCTATTAACTATCTAATCACACTATACCTGACTAGTCTTCCAGTTCCTGCCATTTTAAAATGTCCCCACAGCATGATGTTGACATCACCATTGGCATGGTTATGAGCAGTGCCTGGTTTCCTCCAAACATGACGCCTGGCATTCACACCAAAGACTTCAATCTTTGTCTCATCGGACCAGAGAATTTTGTTTCTCATGGTCTGAGAGTCCTTCAGGTGCCTTTTGGCAAACTCCAGGTGGGCTACCATGTGCTTTTTACTAAAGAGTGGCTTCCGTCTGGCCACTCTACCATACAGGCCTGATTGGTGGATTGCTGCAGAAATGGTTGTCCTGGAAGGTTCTCCTCTCCCCACAGAAGAATGCTGGAGCTCTGACAGAGTGACCCTCGGGTTCTTGGTCACCTCCCTAACTAAGTCCCTTCTCCCCCAATTGCTCAGTTTAGAGGGCCGGCCAGCTCTAGGAAGAGTCCTAGTGGTTCTGAACTTCTTCCATTTACGGATGATGGAGGCCACTGTGCTCATTGGAACCTTCAAAGCAGCAGAAATTTTTCTGTACAATTCCCCAGATTTGTGCCTCGAGACAATCCTGTCTCACAGGTCTACAGACGATTCCTTTGACTTCATGCACAAAAAAACTTTTTTCACATTGTCATTATGGAGCTTTGTGTGTAGAATTTTTAGGAAAAAAATTAATCCCTTTTGGAATAAGGCTATAACAAAACAAAATGTGGAAAAAGTGAAGTGCTGTGAATACTTTCCATATGCACTGTATGAAAACTTCATCTGAATAAACCTTTTATTCTAAAAGAAAAAAAAAAGTGACTCATGAAATGTCATGTGAGGTTGATTAAACAGCAGCCAAATGATTTTTTGTTTGTTTCCAATGTTTAGATATTGTGCCATGGAGGATACACAGGATCCTTAATTATTAAAATAAATGATCTATCCCATGGAAGAATTCTTCTTGTACAACATTTTACAAACAATGGGCAGGTGGAACTACTTTTAAAGGAAAAAAAAAAGACTTTTTTTTCTTTTATTGCAGCTCAAACATTTCTTGTACAAAACAGGATAATACCTGAATGTTCTCAAGGTGATGATGTAAAATAACAGCTTCCTTGACATATTCTCGCAAGGGCAAAGTGTTTTCAAATGCTGCCAACAGTCTTTGATCTGTCAATCTCAAAATCCACAGCATTTCCTATTTACTCTTACATTTAACTGAGTTATTGCCTCTGAAGTTTTCTTTCGACCACATCAGAAAATCCCTATGTAGGACTGTGAATGTTAGCGTTGTAAATCTGTGTCTAATTTGTTACATTGTTAGCCATCGGGGAAAATTATTATTGAATACGTCAACATTTCTCCTATTTCTGATGGAGCCATTGACCTGTTATTTTAAGCAGATATCAGTACCAACCCAAGTAATCCATACATTCAAAGAAATCGAGACAACTGTGTTCACAAAACAAGTTATATTTAGTAAAGTGGAATGACACAGGGAATAAGTATTTAACACATGAAGAAAAAAAGGGGCAAAATGCAAAGAAAGCCAAGACACCAGCTGATGTCACAAGCTGAGCACGGGGGATTCTGCCGTGTTCAGTCTCATTGCCTTTTTCCATATTTGTATAGTTGTTGTATTTTTGAGTTCTAGTTCCTGTTATTTTATCCTTGGTTGGTTTTCACATACTGTATCTTGTATTGTTTCTTAGTGTGGCTTATTTTCCTGTTTACGTTCATTGTAGTTTTGTTATTTATATAATTGGGTTCACTTGTATTTTTCCTTCAGTCTTTATTTGTCATCATTCTAGTTATCGCATTATATTTGTATTTTGCCAGTTCTCTCTCTCTCTCTGGCCTTTTTGATCTTTTGTGGGAGTGGTTTCAGGCTTTGGGTGAACGTTTCTCTTTTGGTTTGTTCATTTACGGTCCAAAGTATAAAGTGGCAAGGAAGTCTGCCCACACTTTGATGAACTTCCTATCTGGTACCGCTAAACTTGCCATCTGGCTGACAAGAAAAAATCGGACTACCAACGATGGCAATGTGGATCCTGTGTCTGCTTTCAAGGCCTTGTTGAAAGTCAGACTCCAGGTGGAGTTCTCTTACTACCAAATGGTGGACAATTTGGAGGCATTCACCAATAGATGGACTGTAGGGAACGTTTTGTGTTCTGTGGGTCAGGGGGATGAGTTATGTTTGCACTTTTGAGATGCGACACACTTGGGGCCGTGATATTGGTATTCTTGCATTTTTGAATTGTACAATAAAGCCTTTTTTTTAAAAAGTCAAAAGTCTCTCTCTCTCTGAGTGGGTGTGGTCGTGAGTGCGAGCTGAGAGCGTGTGACAGCGTGAGTGATTTATCTCAAACTTTTCTCTGTCTTTTTGTGTTTAAGGGTTTTTTTCTGCTAAATAATCTTAATTTTTGTTGTTTTCTGTAGCTGGGGTGGGGTAGGCGTTCTGGGATTCTGCTGGGTTTCTGCTGCCAGCTCTGCTGGTCAGCATGGTTTTGGAGCGAGGCTCCGGGTTCGAGAAGCTGACACGCCGGCATGCTGTCAAACTGACTCCGGCTTTCAGCTGCTCAGTGGAGGAATGTAGTCTGGCTGTGGGGGAGCTGGTTGGTTATGAAAGCATTAAATCAGCTTCTAAAATGAATAGTGCCGTGGTAATCTTCCTCGATAGTGTGGAAAAAGTTAACCAGGTAGTGGAGAGCAGGGTTGTGATTAAAGACACACTGGTTCCTGTTCTGTCTCTGGTGAATCCCGTGAAGAGAATTACGATCTCAAATGTCCCACCATTTTTAAAGAATGAGCTGTTAGAGAAGGAGCTGTCGAGACACGGGCAGCTTTTGTCCCCCATTAAGCACATCCCTCTCGGTTGCAAGTCCCCGCGTTTAAAGCATGTCATGTCTTTTAGGCGACAGGTGCTCATGATTTTAAAGAATAGCGAGGAAAGCCTCAACCTCGTATTTAAATACCAGATTGACGGCTTTGATTACACCATCCACGTCACCTCCGATAATATGAAGTGTTTCGGCTGCGGAATGGAGGGACACTTGATTGCTCTCAGGGAGTGGGGGGTGATCACTCGGGGGAGGCCGCTAGTGCGGCCTCGGGGCCGTCTGGCGACGGAGCGGCATCGCCGCCCTCCGAGCGTTTCGGCCGGAGCTGCGGGGCCGTCTGGCGGCGAGGCGGCTTTGCCGCCCTCCGCAGCCAGCCTGTCGATCATAAATGAAACAGCAACAAAAGTTAAAGCACATCGCAGGGCTGCTGCACAGACCAACATTGCGGACAAGGGTGAGATTACCGAGAGAGATCACGCTGAGGATCAGACAGATGAGCCAAATGAGGCCCAGGTAGATGGTGGGACTAGAAAAATGAATATAAAAGCACAGCACAGGGTGAGCGAGAAGCAGGAAGAGACAGCTACCAGGGTGGCTGAGTCAGTGTTGGAGGATGAGGATGAGGATGACATCGAAATAGATGAAGAGTTATGTAAAATCTCAATCAAGCGAAAGAATTTGGAAACCAAACAGCAGAGGAGCAAAGTAAAAAGGGTTTTCAAAGAAAGTTCTGAGGTTTCTCTATCTCAGCCAGATTCTTATGCTGGGTCTGAGATAGAGAGTGATGGTGAAAGCAGTGATGATGTGGCCAGTGGAGGTGGTTACCCCTTCACAAAAATACAGAAGTTTTTGCAGGACACTAAGGGATCCAGAATGGTTAAAGTTGAAAACTTCTTCCCCAATCTAAAACGTTTTGTTGACTCTGCTCAGGCCTACATGAAAAATAGGGGAGAGCTTGAGCAGGAAAGTTTCACTGATCAGGAGATCTACAGACTAAAAAAGCTTGTACTAAAGGTTAAGAACCAAATTGCCCAGGATGATTAGTCTTTTATCGCTCATTCTTTCTTTTCTGTTTTTGTATTGGCTTTGCCCTCTTATATACATGTGTAGTTTTAATTTTGGCACACTCAACATCAATGGAGCAAGAGAAATGTCTAAGCGAGCGTGTGTTTTTACTCTTGCAGAATGCAAGAAAATTAATGTTCTGTTTGTTCAGTAGACTCATAGTTCTGAGGACAATGCTGCTGACTGGAGGAGGGAATTTCGAGGGGAAATTTTTCTCAGTCATAAAAGTAGCAACAGTGGTGGAGTGGGTATTTTATTTTCTCGAGATTTTATTCCACTTTCTTATGACATTGATGAGATAATTGCAGGCCACATTTTAAAAGTTCGAGCTGTTTTTGAGAATGTGAAAGTTGTTTTTATAAATGTGTATGCTCCAACCGTAGGCACAGAAAGATTGGCCTTTTTAAATATTTTAGATGACACGATCAAAAATTGCAGTAATGATGACTTTTTATTTGTGGGAGGTGATTTTAATTGTACAGAAAATCCTCTTATGGATAGGAATCACCCACAGCCACATGCTGCATCCAAGAGAGCTTTAAAAGTTCTCATAGAAGCTCATGATCTGTGTGATGTGTGGAGAAATTTTCATGGCAAGGCTAGACAGTACACGTGGAGCCATAGAAAGGACAATGTTCTGTCCTTAGCTAGACTGGATAGGGTTTACAGTTTTAAGCACCATTTTAGCATTTTTAAAAGTGCTTTTATAGTCCCTGTTGGCTTCACAGATCATTCCCTGGTTCAGTGTTGTGTTTTTATCAAAAATATAAAGTGCAGTAGTGCATACTGGCATTTTAACATGTCACTTTTATCGGATAACAGTTTTAAAACTGCTTTTATGTTTTTTTGGAGTAATTTTAAATTAACAAAATCAAATTTTAGTTCTTTGCAGCAGTGGTGGGATGTAGGGAAGAGCCAAATAAAGAATCTGTGCCTACAGTATACTCGCAATGTCTCTGGAGACTTGGCCAGGTCTGTCAGGGACCTGGAGAGAGAAGTAGTGGAGCTGCAGTCTTTGGCAGGCTCCACAGGAGAAAGAGGACATTTTGAGGCCCTCAATGGCAAAAAGTCTGTTTTAACTGACCTACTGGGAGTGGCTGCCAGGGGCGCTGTGGTACGCAGTAGGTTCCAGAACATCGCACTAATGGACGCTCCATCTCATTTTTCTTTGGTTTGGAGAGGAAGAATGGTAAGAGGAGGATGATCCACTCTCTTAGCTCCGAGGACGGGCGGCCGATCCATGAGTCTGCGGAGATCCGTCGCTTTGCAGTTGCTTTCTACAAGGATCTCTTTAAGAAAGAATTTGTTGAGAATCCACATGCACTGAGTCATTTTTTGACAGACTTGCCAAAGGTGATGGCTAGCGTGAATGCGGAGCTGGAGAGCGGGATCACTCTGCAAGAATTAGCAGTGGCTGTCCAGTCTCTTCAGTGTGGAAAAGCCCCAGGGATAGATGGTCTACCATCAGAGTTCTACAAGGCGTTCTGGTCTGAGATCTGTGAGGACTTGCTGGAAGTACTGTCTGACAGTCTGCGGAAGGGTCACCTGCCCCTAAGTTGTAGGAGAGCAGTCCTCACCCTCCTTCCAAAGAAAGGCGACTTGAAAGACATTAAAAACTGGCGTCCGGTGGCCCTCCTCTGTACTGACTACAAAATTCTCTCCAAAGTGTTGGCTACCAGACTGAGGAAGGCGATGGAGCAGGTCATACATGTAGACCAGACCTACTGTGTACCTGGTAGGTTGGTTACAGACAACATTTTTTTAATTGGTGATGTTTTGGACCTCTCCAGCTCATTGGTCAAAGAACTTGGTCTTATTTCAATAGACCAAGAAAAGGCGTTTGACCGAGTTGAACATCCATACCTTCGGCAGACATTAGAGGCCTTTGGTTTCAGCTCAGGGTTCATCACCAAGATCCAGGCTTTGTATAGAGACATTGAGAGTATTCTTAAGATTAATGGTGGTTTGAGTGCTCCTTTCAAAGTTGAGAGGGGTGTCCGACAGGGCTGCCCCCTCTCAGGTATGCTGTACTCTCTTGCCATTGAGCCCCTCCTTTGTAAACTAAGGCAAGGCCTCACTGGTTTTAAAGTCCCCAACTCTGACTCTGTTTTTAAAGTATCTGCCTATGCTGATGACGTTGTTGTTTTTACAAGAAATCAAAATGATGTAGACTACCTTTTAAGAACTGTCAATCTTTTTGGTGAGTGCTCCTCAGCGAGAGTGAATTGGGGTAAGAGTGAAGCTGTTGTGGTGGGGGGAGACCACAAAAAATTGCCCTACTTGGTGGCCTCTCGTGGACACAAGGTGGTTTAAAATATCTTGGTGTGTTCTTAGGAAATCAGACTTTTACTGGGAAAAATTGGGAGTGTTTTTTAGAAAAAGTTGAAGGAAGACTAAAGAAATGGAAATGGATTCTGCCAAACTTGTCCTTCAGAGGTCGTGTTTTAATCATCAACAACTTGATTGCTTCGATGTTGTGGCATCAACTGTCTTGTCTGGACCCTCCATCCAATTTGCTGGCTAGAGTGCAATCTATAGTCGTGGACTTTTTCTGGGACCGTCTTCACTGGGTTCCAAAGAGCATCCTTTTTTTACCGAGGGAAGAAGGTGGTCAAGGGCTCATCCATCTGGCCAGCAGGGGGGTTGTCTTCCGCCTGCAGTTCATTCAGCGACTGCTGAGTGGCCCCCTCGACCTTGTGTGGAGACCTATTGCCAGGGCTGTCCTGGCTCGCTGTGGAGGGCTTGGACTAGAGGAGTCGCTGCTTTTAATGGACTTAAGGAGCCAAAAACTACCAGAACTTCCCCAGTTTTACCAAAGTGCTTTTAAAATCTGGGGACTTTTTAAAAAGAACTCTCCCCAGGCTTCCTTGTCACCTTTCTGGCTTTTAAAGGAACCACTTGTGTTCGGGACCCGTTTTGATGTGGGCAATGCTTTAGGACCTTCTGTTTTAAAAAAGTTCATTTCTGCAAAGGTCACAATGCTGGGACACTTGGTAAATTTATGTGGTCCTAGCTTGGGCAATGTTGTTGCCCTGTGCTCGGCTCTAGGCGTTTCTTCAGTCAGAACTATAATGAACTTGCTGAAAGATTGGAGAGACTGCCTGTCTGCAGAAGAACACTCTGCTATTGTTTTACACTGCAAAACCTCTGTGCAAACTGCTGATGAGCCTTTTCCTTTTAGTGTTTTATCTCCTGATTTTAAAGATGGCACTGGTGTGTTTTTAAACTCTGAACACATTAACATTTGTGACTCTCCTGGTAAAAAAATGTATGGACTTTTGGTGAAAGTTTTAAATGTAAACAAGTTAAAAGGTCGAGCTGATACACCATGGAGGAAACACTTGGGTTTGGGTTCAGAGGTGAGGCCTGCCAGGAGAGCACTCTATAAACCACCATTAACTAAGAAGGTTGGAGACCTACAATGGCGAGTTTTACATGGTGCTGTGGCTGTAAATGCTTTTATCTCTATTTTAAACCCAAATGTTGTTGAGTTTTGTCCATTTTGTCCTCAGAAAGAGACTGTGTTTCATTGTTTTCTGGACTGTAACAGACTGCATTTGTTGTTCGTTTTTTTGGGGAAGCTGTTTTATCTGTTTGGAGAAGTCTTGTCATATCCCGAGCGCTTTGTCCGCGCTCGGGTTATTCCTCATCCCTGTCAGCTTTTGACAGCTGGTGTCGTCACACGGGTTTCCCGGGCTCTGATTGGCCAGACGCTCGGGAGCTCTCAGCTGTCAGAACCTGGGCAGCTGTGCCGAGTTTCCAATCATGAGCAGCTGGCTTTAAATGTCAGTGCGAGTGAACTGGACGGCGCGGCTGTCTCGTCAGAAGTCCTATGACTTTCCCATGTCTCCTTACCACATGCTCCCTGGGTTCCTCGACGTATCCCGCTGCATGTAAGTGATTTATTTGGAACTGTCTTCTCCCTCGCTGACGTTCCTTCCTAACTACGGCAGACGAGAGCTCCTCGTTACTGCCATAACTCTCTTTTGTGAATTTATGTTGTGTTGTGTAACGAAGCCTGCGTGGCAAAGTTATGTTGTACACCTAAGTCCTGTGCTTTATAAATAAAGGAACTGAACTGCAATTTACTGAACTGAGGCGTCTTATGCTGGCTCGTGAGGGCCAGCCGTGACAGTAGACAGCCGCCAGAAGGAGACGCCGTTCTCAGTAAGTTGCGTTCTGGGAACTTTGTCCTTCCTGTCCAGGTACGCGGCGTTGGAAATATGCCATCTCAGCGGAGTCATTCTCGGGGTTCCCACGTCCTGCTGACCAAGGCGTTGGAGGAGGTAGATGAAATCCTCATTATCGCCTCCGACCTCGATGGGTATCCAGACACCTCCCTCGCCCCTCCTCTCCTCGGTTATCAGCCCAATGAACAGTGGTATTTAGACCGGGCTGAGGAGGTGCTTGACCGTCTGCCTTCCCGCTACAACGGTCACCCCGAGGTCGACGCGAGGAGACTCGACATCGCTGCCCAACGCCAGACAATTCTGATGTACGAAGAGGAGGAGGCTGCAAGGTGGAGTGATCTCTGGCTCCAGCTGCCTGAGGCGCTGGAGGAGGTGGATGACTTCATCAGCGCTTCCGCCAGCCTTGACGACTCATCCGAAGCGCACTACTACCTGGACTGCGCTGAGAGAACGCTCGACCGGTTGTCTTCCCGCTACACCGACCACTTGGACGTCCAAGCGAGGAGACAAGAGATCGCCGTCCACCGCGAGGCGCTCCAGGAGATCGAGGAGGAACGAGGCCAAAGGCGGAGTAACCGGAGCTCCCGCTGCCCGCTCTGGAATCCGGATCCTTCCCTCGATCCAGTCCTGGAGTTCGCACCATCCGGGGCCCGTCGTAGACGTCGACACCGTGGCCAGAGACGTTCTCAGCGTGACTCCCCTCCGGAATCCGCTCCGGTTCACTGGGCTGACCCCATTCATCCCACTGCTGTCTCTTCAGCGTCTCACCTGGAGGAGACCCCAGCAGCCTTTCCCCCCGGGCCTGCTTTCCCCGCTGAGCTGTCAGCGCGTCACGCCCGGCCTGACTTGGCTGTTGCCCCCTCCGCTTCGACGCCTTCTCCAGCGGCTGGGAGTTTGAGAAGTTGTGCTCCAGTGGACAGCGCGGCTACACCATCCCGAGTGGCCCCCTCCCCTCCAAGAGAGTCTCCGGCCACCACCCGGTGGGAGGAGGATGGAATGACGTTCCCAACGGCAGGTTCCACCGCTCCTCCGGGAGCCAGGCAAGTTCAAGTTCACTTTTTTCCATCTAATAGTGATTTGTTCTGTCTGACTCCTGGGGGTGAGGCTCGGGGTTTGCAGCCCCCCGAGCCTCAACTCCCTGCTGATATGTTAATTAAACCCGCTGCCTCTGTGTCTCCCCCTGCTGAGCACGCTTCGACCTCTGAGGAGCGTCACCAGACGAGGAGTGAGCCTGCGGCTCTCGGGCAGAAGACCCCAGCCCCGCAGCCATTTTCTGGGCAGAGGAGGTCGGACGATTGGTTGGAGCCTGTGCCGACGACGGAGCGTCCCCGGGACTCCGCAGATGAACAGTCCGATCCAGCGGGCCGAGAGCCCCTCACCTCCACGCCGCATGAACTGCCAGCGTGGACGATGACGTCGGGGGGTCCTCGAGCTGCAAGAGCCCCTCTTCCAGGGGCGGATGACGTCGCGACGGAGTGGGAACCGGACGACGACCTCCTCCCGTTTGAACCCGGAGCATCGAAGTCCTGGATGGCGGCAGAACCCGAGATCAGGCAAGTGCTCTATTTTCTATCCCTCCTCTTCTTTCTGGAGCATTATTGCCTGTCTCTCGGGGGGGCGAGCCGGGTGCAGCCATCTGCTGCGCTCGAGCCTGTCTCGCCGGGCCCTGCCGCTGCCGGTGATCCTGATCCCGGTTCCTTTTGTCCCTCTGAGCCTCTCCCCAGGGTCACTGGAGGCGAACCTGCTCTTGGTGCCACCTTGGAGGGTCCGGCTCTCGGCATGGGGTCCACCGGGAGTGCTCCGCCGGTTCAAGCGGAGCTTGACGTCATGGAGGTTCCGGCCCAATCGGGGTCCGACGCGGGTGCTGCTCTCACCCGATCGGAGCTTGACGTCATGGAGGTTCCGGCCCAATCGGGGTCCGACGCGGGTGCTGCTCTCGCCCGATCGGAGCTTGACGTCATGGGGGTTCCGGCCCAATCGGGGTCCGACGCGGGTGCTGCTCTCGCCCGATCGGAGCTTGACGTCATGGGGGTTCCGGCCCAATCGGGGTCCGACGCGGGTGCTGCTCTCGCCCGATCGGAGCTTGACGTCATGGGGGTTCCGGCCCAATCGGGGTCCGACGCGGGTGCCGCTCTCGCTCGATCGGAGCTTGACGTCATGGGGGTTCCGGCCCAATCGGGGTCCGACGCGGGTGCCGCTCTCGCTCAATCGGAGCTCGGCACCATGGTCGTTTTGACCCAGGTGGGTTCTGGAGACTGTGTAGCTGACACGCCGCTGAGCGTTTTCCAGGCCATGCCCCGTCCTCGCCGTGGCCCCTTTTTCCCCACCTTTGAGACTGCGGGGGTAAATTCCGGCTGGCCCGGTTCGCCGACCTTCCCCCAGCCATTCTGTTGGCAGGCCGATACTGCTCGACCACCCGGTGACCGGCTCTTTCCTTTTGGCGTCCGGGTCCGGCCTCCTGACAAGCTGGATGGTTCTTTTGGCGCCCTGGTCCGCCCGCCGGAGACATGGTTTCCCTCAGCCCGGTGTTTGGCTGGGCCGTTAGGGCACGTTCCGCTGCTTTTGCTGGCGGCCTGGATGCTGGGTGCTGGAAGGCCTCCTGAGCGGAGTTGTTTTACTCTATTCCCCAATGTTTTTTTTTTTTTCTCTCCTTCTCTTGCCCCACCACTGACTTGTGACTGAAATACCCCACTGGGGATTGGACTTCATGTTTTAGGTGACTGTTTTCCGTGGATGGACATATGTTCTCTTGCCGTGGCTATCATGGGTATTGCATGTTTCCTTAGGGTGTGGTTGTTTATTTCCTATGTTACTCCCTTACTCGGGTCTAGTTCTCTTTTTTTGGCACCTGTGTTGTCTTTTGGTTTTGACGGTTTTCTGTTCACATTAACTTGGAGAAGAGGGTATTATTTGTCCTTTTATTTCCTTGATCCTGCCTTGTGGTATTGACTGGTGTTCCTTGTACCCTCATCTTGGCTTTCTTTTTTGTGGTTATGTGAGTGATGTCAATCTAGCGTTGACTTTAATTTTTATTCATCTCTGTCCCCGTTTATGTACGGTTTCTGCCTTTTTTTTCTCTCTCCCTCCCTTCCCCGATGTTTTTGTTCCCTTGTTGTGAGTTGGCCCTGCTCTCCCTCCACCTGCTTCCCCCTCCACCCTCCCTGGGGTGGGGTGGGGGGGTCTGGATGTTGCGCGCGACCAGGAGTTCGCGTAGAGGGAGGGGCCCTGTCATATCCCGAGCGCTTTGTCCGCGCTCGGGTTATTCCTCATCCCTGTCAGCTTTTGACAGCTGGTGTCGTCACACGGGTTTCCCGGGCTCTGATTGGCCAGACGCTCGGGAGCTCTCAGCTGTCAGAACCTGGGCAGCTGTGCCGAGTTTCCAATCATGAGCAGCTGGCTTTAAATGTCAGTGCGAGTGAACTGGACGGCGCGGCTGTCTCGTCAGAAGTCCTATGACTTTCCCATGTCTCCTTACCACATGCTCCCTGGGTTCCTCGACGTATCCCGCTGCATGTAAGTGATTTATTTGGAACTGTCTTCTCCCTCGCTGACGTTCCTTCCTAACTACGGCAGACGAGAGCTCCTCGTTACTGCCATAACTCTCTTTTGTGAATTTATGTTGTGTTGTGTAACGAAGCCTGCGTGGCAAAGTTATGTTGTACACCTAAGTCCTGTGCTTTATAAATAAAGGAACTGAACTGCAATTTACTGAACTGAGGCGTCTTATGCTGGCTCGTGAGGGCCAGCCGTGACAAGTCTTTTCCCAGCAGATTTTTGTCTTGGTCTTTTCAAATAGGCAGAGAACTAAGAAAAAGAGTGAACTTTTAAATTTCATCCTGGGTCAGGCTAAAATGGCTATTTATATTAGTAGGAAAAGAAAAATTGAACAAATGCTGGATTGTAATGTAAAAGACATGCTGATTGACATGATTAAGGCTCGAATAATGATTGATTACAATTACTATCATCTGATGTAAAATGTTGAAACTTTTGAGGCTATGTGGTGCTTTAAGCACATCCTGTGTTGTGTTAAGGAGGGGAAAATTACCTATGGTATGGTCCTGATGTAAGAAGCAAGTTTTTGTTTTAGTTTTCCTGGTTTGGTTACTTGTGTCTTTGATTTCTTGTCAGTGAGTCATTTTACTTTTCCATTGCTTCTGTTAGTTGTTTTAGTTGTTGTGTTTTTCTGTTGACTTTGTGACAATAAAGGTGTGTTGAAAAATCAAAATCAAATCTCTCTCTCTCTCTCTCTCTCTCTCTCTCTCTCTCTCTCTCTCTCTCTCTCTCTCTCTCTCTCTCGTGCGCATGCGTGGGCGTTTGTGGGAGCAGGGGTGTGGAGTGGTGTCGAGTGAGTACTTTAAACTTTGTATTTTCTAACTTTTTCTCTATCTTGTGTGTTTGAGGTGTGTGTGTTTAATATAGTGGGTTGAGTGTGTGTGCTGGGGTGAGTGTGTTGGGGAACGGTAGCTTCTGCTGCCGGTTTTTCCCGGCCGGCATCATGCCGGTGATTGATGGTGGTGTGGAGTTTGAGCGCTTAACCCGGCGTCATGGTGTGAGAATCCTCCCGACAGTTCCCTGTTCTGTGGAGGAGGCCAGCCTCGCTGTAGGACAGGTGGTTGGGCATGGCAGCATAAAATCAGCATCGAGGATGAACAGCGCAATTGTGATCTTTCTGGATTCGACTGAGAAAGCTGATCAGGTGGTGGCACAGGGAGTGGTCATAGGTGACACTTTTACTCCCGTTTTACCGCTGGCGAATCCGTCTAGGAGGATCACCATCTCAAACGCTCCTCCTTTCGTTAAAAATGATCAGCTGATTAGAGAGTTGTCCCGTTTTGGCCAGGTTGTGTCCCCTATCAGAATGGTCTCTCTGGGTAGTAAATCACCCCTGCTGAAGCATGTTGTATGTCATAGGAGGCAGTGTTTCATGGTGTTGAAAGACAGCTCTGCTGAACTGAATGCGTCTTTTAATTTCAGGATTGACGGCTTTAGCTACTTGGTGTTTGCAACATCTGAAACCATGAAGTGTTTTGCGTGTGGCGCAGAAGGCCATCTTATTAGGTCATGTCCTGAAAAGGCGAACACAAAGAGCACTGGCGGTAAGAAAGGTGACGCCGCTGTTTCTGGTGGTCCGGAGGGTAGCGCTACATGTGGTGCGGCGGATGCCGCTGCGGCGCCTGCCTCTGCTGGGGCGGTCGCGGCCGCATCCGCGTCCGCGTCCGCTTCTACTTCTGCGGGGGCGTCCGCGTCCGCGTCCGCTTGTGCTGGGGCGGCCGCGGCCGCCTCTGCTGGGGTGGCCGCGGCGGGCGCGGTAGTTGCCCCCCCAAACAGTGATGGTGGGGAATTTCTGTCTGGCGGCAGCTCTGATCATTGTGACGAGCCTGTCGCCCGGGGTAAACAGGTGGAGGGTGTAAGTAAAAGTGCAGTTAAACGAAGGAACGTAAATGAACAGACTTTGCAGGCGGGGGAGGAGCGGTTTGAGGCTGTAGGGGACACACAGAGCAAACACTGCATGACAAACGTTGCAGTTCATGAAGAAATGCAGGAATGTAGTTTTGCTGAAGAGGATCCTTTTAAAGCTGCACAAAAAAGAAAAAGTGCTGAAAACTTACAGAGCTCTGCTAAATCTAGTAGGGTTGGGAAGTTAGATTTACTAGATGAGAGCGTCTCTGACGAAAGTGGAGCTGAGTCTGAAATGATGCAGACGCAGACGCAGGAGGAGCAAAGCTCCTATTGTTTTTCCAAAATTAGGCAATTTCTCCAGGTGACCAAGGGGAGCAGAGCTGTGAAAGTGGAAAATTACTTTCCAGATCTGGAGTTATTTGTGGCATCAGCTCGCAAGCTGATGAAACTGAATGATGGGAATGAGACTTTTACTGATCAGGAAATTTTTCGTTTAAAGAAACTGGTTGTCAAACTGAAATCACAAATTACTAACAGTCATGTTGACTCTTAGTTTGTTTCTTCCCTTTTATGCTATGTGTGTGTTTTTTTACTGTACCCTATTTTTATCCTTTTTAATGCCCCACCTTAGAATTGGCACTCTCAATATTAATGGGGCCAGGGATGATGTAAAAAGGGCCTCTTTATACAAGCTTTTTAATTTAAAGAAACTTGACGTGCTGATGGTCCAGGAGACTCACAGCACTGTGGACATTGAGAGCCATTGGAGAAAAGAGTGGGATGGCTGCATTTTTTTTAGCCACAAATCCAGTAGCAGTGGGGGGGTGGCTGTACTTTTCTCTAGGGGTTGTGTGCCTGTCTCTTATGAGGTAGAAGAGGTGGTGAGAGGTCATTTCCTCTTATTAAAGGTACAGTTTGAAAACGTGAACTTCGTTTTTATAAACGTGTATGTGCCAACACAGAGAGCAGAGAGGATCAGGGTCTTTGACGTGCTTTCGGATACGGTTAAGTCCTGTGATCCAAATAGTTTTTTATTTCTGGGGGGTGATTTTAACTGTACATTAAACCACAGACTAGACAGGAACCATCAGGAGCCTCACCCTGCTTCTGCCAATAGGCTGAGAGAACTGGTGAAAACACATGAAATGGCCGATGTGTGGAGATCACATCATGGGGACCAGAGGCAGTACACCTGGAGCCATGTCAAAGATAACCTTTTATCTATGGCTAGGTTAGACCGTTTTTATGGTTTTAAACATCAAATGAGTGTTTTTAAAAATAGTTGTATCTGTCCTGTTGGTTTCACTGATCACTGCCTGCTGTTTTGTTCTGTGTTTATTGAAAATGTAAAGTGTAAGAGTGCTTTTTGGCATTTTAACAATACACTTTTAAATGATGTGTTTTTTAAAGAGGTTTTTCATGGTGTTTGGAAGTCACACAGGGAACAAAAACCCTCTTTTAGTTCTCTCCAATTGTGGTGGGATTTTGGTAAGGCCCAGATAAAACAACTCTGCCAACAGTACACTCAAAATGTCACTCGTAGCTTGACCCAATCCTTGAAAGTTCTGGAGACTGAGGTGGTAGAACTAGAGGAGTTGCTCAGTTCTACAGGAAAACAGGAGCACTTAGAGGCTCTCAAGTCAAAAAGGTCAGCCTTGGCTAGCTTGCTAGGGGTCACCGCACAGGGTGCTCTGGTCCGCTCACGCTACATGGATGTAGCTCTGATGGACTCGCCCTCCCAGTACTTTTTTGGACTGGAGGGGAAAAATGGACAGAGAAAGCTCATTCACTCCTTGTTGGGCGATGACGGGAGAACAATCTCCACAGCAGCAGAGATCAGGAAACACGCTGCTAGCTTTTACAGTAAATTGTTTAGAGCAGAGTGGAGGGAGGACACGGCACTGGGCCAGGTTTTCCTTGATGGTCTTCCAGTGCTCTCAGAGGACCTTGTTGCCGGCTTGGATGCTCCACTGTCTCTGTCTGAGCTGCATACGGCGCTAATGAGCCTCCAGAATGGAAAATCACCAGGCATAGATGGTCTCTCTGTGGACTTTTTTAAGGAATTCTGGCCCCTGCTTGGTCCAGACCTGCTGGAGGTTCTCCAAGATAGCTTGGAAAGGGGGACCCTACCCACGACCTGCAGGAGGGCCATCATCACACTGTTGCCGAAAAAGGGGGACCTCCAGAGCCTAAAGAACTGGAGGCCAGTCTCTCTGCTCTGCACAGACTACAAGATTCTCTCAAAAGCTCTGGCCCGAAGACTGAGAAAGGTGATGAGCGAGCTCATTCATGTAGACCAGACTTACTGTGTGCCTGGCAGGCTGATTAGTGACAACGTCACTTTAATTCGGGATATTTTGGAGGTCTCTGGTTCATTGGCGGTAGAAACTGGTTTGATTTCAATTGACCAGGAAAAGGCGTTTGATCGGGTTGAACACCAATATTTATGGACAGTTTTAACAGCTTTTGGGTTCAGCCCAGGCTTCATAGCCAGGATACGGGTCTTGTACAGTGACATTGAGAGTGTGCTGAAGATAAATGGGGGCCTGTCTGCCCCTTTAAAAGTCCAGAGGGGGGTTCGGCAGGGCTGCCCTCTCTCAGGGATGCTGTACTCCCTCGCCATAGAGCCTTTGCTTCACTGCCTGAGAAGGGATCTATCAGGAGTTACTTTTCCTGGCTGTGACACCACGTTCAAGCTGTCGGCCTATGCAGATGATGTAGTCATTCTGCTAAACAAGCAGAGTGACATTGACGTTCTGGTTAGGAGTGTCAATCTTTTTGGCCAACTTTCCTCTGCAAAGATAAACTGGGGAAAAAGCGAGGCTCTGATGGTGGGGGAGAAACTAGAAAATCAGCTTACGCTGCCGGGTGGGTTGATTTGGAAAAAAGGAGGTTTTAAGTATCTTGGTGTCTTTATTGGAAATCAGCAGTTTGAGCAAAAAAATTGGGATGGGGTCATAGAGAAGATTAACGGGAGACTAAACAAGTGGAAGTGGCTAATGCCAAGAATATCTTTTAGAGGAAGAGTGCTCATTTTAAATAATCTTGTTTCCTCATCCCTGTGGCACCGCCTCATGTGCATGGACCCCCCTGCTGGTTTGTTGTCCAAAATTCAGTCTGTTTTGGTGGACTTTTTTTGGGGGGGTGGACTCCACTGGGTTCCTCAAGCCCTGTTATTTCTTCCCAAAGAGGAGGGGGGGCAAGGAGTGATTCATTTAGCTAGTAGAGGTGCTGCTTTTAGACTGACTTTCATACAGAGACTGCTGACGAGCCCCCAGGACCTGGTATGGAGGCCTTTGGCCTGTGTTATTTTACAGAGAGTCCTTGGGCTTGGGCTAGACCTCCCTGTGTTTTTAATGGATTTTAAGAACTCTAATACACTGTCTTTACCCAGTTTTTACCGCAGTCTCTTTTCAGTGTGGACTCTTTTTAAAAAACAAAGAGGGCCATGCAATTCCCTCTACTGGTTGTTGAGGGAGCCGCTGGTTTTTGGTGGTCGCCTTGGTGTCCTGCCGGGAGTTGGAAGGACCTTCCTTGATAGGCTGTGTTCCAGGAACATTCTCACTCTGAAGCAAGTGGTGGAACTGGCTGGTCCTGGCCTCAACAACGCCTCAGCTTTAGCAGCTCATCTTGGTGTCAGGTCGAATCGTTTCATCGATGGTCTTCTTGCACACTGGAAACAGGAGCTTCATGGACTTGAGCACTCCCTACTCTTGGACTTTAGCAATGGCACGCTGCAGCCGGAAAGCATGGACCCCTTTCCCTCTCTCACGCTCTATATGGACTTTGACGTCGCTCCTTGCTCCTTACTGGCATTCTGTGCTCCCACTGGTGTGGACTTTGGAGGAGCCAGTGGTAAGGCACTCTACAGACTGGTGGTGATGGCACTCAACAAGGACCGATTGAACACCTGTGTGGACACTCCTTGGAGAGCCTATTTTAGACTAGGAAAAGGGCATCGGCCTGCCTGGAGGGCTCTTTATAAAGCCCCTCTCCCTAAGAGGCATGGAGACTTACAGTGGAGGGTCCTGCATGGTATTATAGCAGTCAATGCTTTTGTTTCTGTGATTAACAGCAGTGTCAGTGATCAGTGTGTTTTTTGTTCCTCTAGGGAGACAGTTTTTCATTGTTTTATTGAATGTCAGCGCCTGAGTGGCCTCTTTGAACTTCTTACAGAACTTTTTCACATTTTTAAGGAAGTTTTCTCCAAGCAGGTTTTCATTTGTGGTTTTATGTACAATCGTCGTTTTAAGCAGAAGTGTCAACTACTGAACTTTGTTTTAGGGCAGGCAAAGTTGGCTATCTATGTAAGCCGGAGGAGAAAACTTGAGAATGTT